>CM060596.1:3300951-3900951 GCA_030578255.1 Tiaroga cobitis | reverse complement strand
CTAACATCCGCTTTTCTGAGCGCGTTACACCGACGCTCACAGGAACGAAAAGCCTGTCACAGCGCCTGCATACTGGACTAATCTTTCGAGTCTTATTGCGCTGATACTGTCAAATACACACAAGGTTTACATAAACAAAGTTGGCTTCAGTGTCTTTGTTACAGAATACAGCTCCCAAGAGTGGTGGAATGACCATATTAAGAGACCGGTATGATCAGAATCATGAAACTTGAAGTAATGACAAATAATTATTGATCTCTGTTAGAGAAGAATTACGGCTGTATTGGATTTGTGAGCAGAGCGGCCCACAAACTCCTTGAATATGCTGATGATGAAACTTTTGATGGATTGCATTTCAGACTCCTGGTCTTCATTCATCATTACTGGTCAATTGGGTCTTAACTATAAATCCCCTTACAATGCTTATGTGTACAGCTGGCTAATGAGAGGTCTGTGTAAATGGTGTTTGAACTGGATTTGCGAATGTGCCTTGATGATCTGGTGAGAGCGACATATGTTTGACGAGAGTGATGAAAGGAAATGAGCGGAAACCCCTTAAACGAGATTGTTTGGCTGTGTTTTATGCAAATGACTAGCCTCATGGCACGCATGTAGCCGCTCATTTAGAAAACTCCACATTCATTAATGTTTGAATACGGTTAAGAACAAATCCATGCACATGTTGTGAATTAGTAGATTTTGTGAGAAGTTCTCCTGTGCGTACAAATATGAAATAATACACGCAATTATTAGTGAATGAGATCCAGTGGTTTTGCCTGTAAACTCTGACAAATAAGCATCGAGAACTACTTAGTAAGCTGTGCGACTGCCACGAAAGGCAGACGACATTTCAGAGCTCTGAAACTTACTAATATTTGGATGAGGAAGCAGAGATCCGCCAGGTGGAGGGGCTCCTGGGAACGGCGTGGGTGGGATTTTACCCTGCTGGAAGGCGGCCGCTGTAACACACAAAAAGCACTTTACACTGGAGCCTAAGAAATAAGTGCCCAATCAACTGAATCAAGAAAATTATATCAAGTATGCATATTATGTATAGATCAGTGGTAATGTAAACATAAAATAAACATGCATAAGAATATGATTTACTCACTTGTTTTGTCGATGAGACTCTGAGCCTGCTCCTCCATCCATTTCTGATAATAATCTTTCACATTTTCTTTATGTTTACGTCCACTGCAGTGCGTCTTTCTGACGGATGGCTGCAGAGATTAAATACACAATGAACTTTTGCACATAATATAATAATGAATGTCATTTTAAACAGGTCAGATTAAGAGTGCTAATCTTACCGAATCGTGTGTCAGGTAAGTGTCACAATAATCACAATAAAACCTGAAAGAGAGAAAAAACTGGTGTCACAAAAAAAAACCTCACATTAAAACAAAAACGAAGTAGTGGTACTAGAGTAACGTTACAGGTACAACAAGTGCCATGATTTTGTTGGACATAGTTATTACTATGGTCTCCTTAAAAGTAATTTAGAGCACCATATATATAGTATAACGTTACGGTAATATAATGGCATTGAAATCAACGTGCAATGAATGGTATTTACATGGTAAGTTACTCTTTTTGTTAATTCTATTGTAGCACATTTTTGTTAAAAACTGGATTCTACAGAAAAACGTTAATTAAAGCATTTAAACTGTGAATAAACACAAGAACAACCACACTAGGTCAAATAGTTTGAACCCATTGAAAAGCCGACTTAGCTTAGAGAGCTAGCTCTTATCTGAGAAACGCAGCTGTGTTTGTAATGTAGCTTTCAAAAATGCCGAAATGTACACCAGATGCGTTGATTGATCTTTCGCGACTAAGACGTGTTGTTTGTTGTTATAATATATCGTATATGCTTGAATGAAATAAACATAAAAGACAGACTCACTTCGGCATTTTCACAGCGGAGCAGCGCGGGGCGAAAACCACCGGAAGCAGAACACGAGAGAATTCTTTTACGTCTTTGTTTGGGTTTGAGCGAACGCGCGCGTGCACGCACTGGCGCCACCCCGAGTTTGGGAGAGGATCGCCCACTTCAAAAGCTCCTATCACCCCTAAATAAATACATTTATGTTTGGATTTACCTTTATCATGACAGTTAGACTCATTTCCCTCCAAATATATTTAAATGTAATAGCTATTAAGTATGAAACACTACATGTAAAATGAGAAAAAAATGCTCTGAATTCTCATTAGCATATGCAAATATATATATATATATATATATATATATATATATATATATATATATATATATATATATATATATATTATTAAAGCTGTAAAGTATTTATAGTCATGGTAATATTTGTGTACTGTATTAATTGTTTATAGTCATGACTTTGGCCCTAAAAGACAAACATTTCTTTAGGGTGAAATATGACCCACCCAGACATGTTCTTTGCAGGCTTCATGAGATTCACCCAAGTGCTCTATAATCAATACTTATTTCTACCAATACTCTTAAGCTCAACAGATCAGGGACACTGCAGAATATAGTTTTATTCTGATAAAACACTTGCGAAAACTTTAACATCTTAAAGCAATGAGTATTTTGCCACATGTTTGAGAATCCATGCGGCTGCCATGATGTTTACTTGATGTTTACATGATGTTTACAGCTTTAAGCAGTTCAACTTTAATGTTTTATGTTGTTCAGTAATTCAAAGCTACAAAGTTCCACCAAAAGCAAAACCATTGACCAAATGCCTGAAACACAATACAATGTCTAACAGGTTGCAACAACTTTTCAAATTCTTATATATTTTGAGCCTGAAGCAAGACAGTTCACAGACTTTCCTATAGTATTTTGTAGTAGTCAGTATTATGTGGCTTGAAAGTGTTTGAGAAACAGGATGTTGCAAGGTTAACAGAAAAATAAAAAACTTTTTTTTTTTAATGAAAGCCAAGACTCACACTTTTGACAAACCGGATCATACATTTACACATATATTGAAGTTTCTGATTTATTGCAACAGTATTAGTAAAAAAATGTGGTTGATCTGATTTGCCTTTTAACTTAACGGAAGAATTTATCACGCGATTACTCATTGCAAACAAATTTTTAAAGAGATTCTGATTGTAGCTGACAGACATGTGGGTCAAAATTTAATGCAAAATAAATTGAAGTAAACATGTAAACATTAAACAGCATCTGAGACACATTTTACATCCTTAATGTGACATTTCACCTAAATACTTAGCTTTTTTTTGTCGTTTTTTTTTGTAGTGTGTTGATTGTGGTATTGTTTATGTCTTATTATTTCTTTGTAATGCGTTTGATTTGTCCCTTGTTCTGTGTTGTATTGTAAATTAGGACCCCCTCGAAAATGAGATGGTTCATCTCAAGGGGTTTATCATATTCAATAAACTTATATATATTTCCAATTGAACTAGGATATTAAATGACAGAAAAGTAAAAGGGAAAAAAAATCAGGCATCCACTTTTAATTTTGTCCATTGGAACAACATGCTCAATAACAACAGAAACATCTATCAAGAAAGTAAATGGGTCCATTTTGATTTCATGTTGACTTAAACTTGCATTTGAGGTCAATGAAACTCTGTCATTGGTAACTGTAAAATGGTGACTTGATAAAACATAAAAACCACATTTCTTTCCAAAGGATTACAATCCATTATCCAAGAATTCAGAATTATATTGCATTTTATTTAGATAGAGACTTGCATATAAGACATGATGCTTTTCTGTGCGGTTAGAACACATCATCACTTTCATATTTTCCGTAGCCATCTGTGAATGATGAAAACCGTTAATCCTAAATAATGACATAATTACTAAATATAATTACAATAGTCCCTTTGAAATGATGCAAATGCTGCGGGAAGTCCCAGGAAGTCATCATCCTCATACGACGTATCTTGAAAACCCATTTGACATCCTGTGGCACATCTCAATGTCATCCGGATTAAATACAGTGACGTGACCAATACATCACCAAAAAGTCCTTTCTGCTCGTCCTCCCGGAAAACCACAGCGGCATTAGTCAACACGCCAGCCCTGCCGATACGCCGACCAGCTGTGGCACATCTGTCTCTAAACAGTCCTCATAGGTTCGATTTGGGTGCCGTGTTGACAGGGATGGCTCTGAGCTCTGTCCGCATGCACATGTACTCGCCAATGACTGCCATGAGGGCCATGCAGGCCACGTTGACCAACCACCATGACAGGGCAGCTGGGAGGTGGGCGTTATAGATCCAGCAGCCGATCATGTGGAAGAAATGCACTGTTACGGTGAAGTCCAGACACTGCTTTCCCCGTCGGATGAAGAACCACAGGCCAAGAGCACTGAGAAAGAGAAACAAAGCCAAGAATGACCTAAGATGGTGGATAAAAGTGACATAACTGAATGAAATAAGAGACATTAATATTAACTTACCATGTGAGAGAATTCAGAATAAATGCCATCATAGATAAGCGGCCTTGTGTTGTTGAAAACCCAAGAACCTTGAAAGAGAGTAAACTAGTTATTTGTAGGGCTGGGTTGATGACGATATCAATTTTAATCGATCTTCATTTTGATGAACCAATATTGATTTTTAAATGCCAAGATCGATTTATTTGTCTACGCTGTTCTCATCTAAAAATCACGATAAGCTTTGTGATTTGTTATTTTTGATAAGAACCACAAAGTCTTAGATTTCAGATCCTGTCAATTTTACCCTGAAATACAAAAAAAACCATTTTGATGCTCTTTTATGTGGCGTGAGAGAGATAGTGTAGTGCTATAGTGCTAATCATGAACCAAACATCTCTTCCTTTTTACTGCAACTTATAGCATTCAAAAAACATTAATGATCATCATATGGTATGATGAAAGCAACAGTTCAGCTTACTAAAATATATCATGTCTAATGTAATCGCTCAATCAGTGTTTCACCCTGGGAAAGACGTCAATAAAACAGCTTGTAACTATTTCATCCAGCTCTATTTGGACAGGTTCTTACCTCATAACTGAATATCTGGTCAAGTGATCTACTGGTATGGACCAAACCATCAACACCAGCTAACCAGAGACCCAAGAAGCTGTAGTAGATGCACTGCATGAGAACCATCTGAGAGATGATGAGGATCGGATCCCAGATGTAGCTGCGGAAATGACTGCCCATCTCGCAGGAGAAGAGGGGGGTAACACAGGTCCCCACACCGGCTGGAGGGGAGGGTTAACTGGAGCCCCAAGATTTGAGTTTAACCTGTCAATGCCAAAACAATAACAGTGCAGAATTCAGTTTGTTTGTCAGACCTCCACACTTCTGAGAATACCATGGTAGATCTCCCAAAACGTGGTATTTCTTTCTTAGTAACCACGAAAACGTAGATAAGCTTATTAAAACAACCCAGATAAAGTTAAATCAATTTTAGTGAGACAAATACCTACCGCTGGTCAACCTTATTAGGCAACATACGCACTAGTTAGCATTCAAACATTCTACAGTCAAGAATAATAATGTGTTATCTTCAGTATTTTATAGTTATATAAATATAATTATAATAATGTCAAGGTTATGCCGTTTTCTATAAATAAACAAGCAAGTATATGTAAAATACCGCGGCGAACAGGCTGTTTATTAGCATTCGCTGGCTAAAACAGCGCTAACTAGCGACTTTGTTTACGTCCGTCTGTGAGTATTATAATAGAATGAAAACACAAACCCTGATTAAGACACATTCGTAATACGAATGGGCGGCTGACAGTTTAAAATTAAGGAGAGGGAACGCTATATGCTAAGGCTAATAATAGTAATTTCAACCGGATGCGAAACTTTGAGCCGATGTTCAGAGCTTGACGTCATCGTCTGTGTGTCCAGCGGCGCAGATTCGATACATCATCAAACTTCACATCAAAACAGATAATCCCGCTCTTCGATGGAAAAAATAATGGGGGAAATGATTACATTGAGGTTAAGTTAATGTCAATTCTTGATATTATTATTCTATTTCTCCTTATTTGACTTGCTTCACTTGTTTTATAATTGCATAGTGTGTGGAACTTAATCGCAGCTTCTTAATGCAATATTATAAAACTAGAAAATGAAAGTTTGAATTTTTATTTGACAATTTGGAAGTTTAAAACCGTTTGAAAGTGTGTGCCCTGGTGGTTTCACAGACGGCCAGGATTAGTTAAATTATACGGAATCCCTGAACCGCAAAAATTAAAAAAATTTTTTTTTAAATTAGATTTTAAATAAAAAATTAAAAGATTAAAGTCGAAATATTTCTAGATTAAAGTCGAAACATTACGAGAATAAAGTCGTAATATTTTTATATATTTTAAAATATATCAGTGCAAGTTGTTCTCAGTTAGGGTTAGGGTTGAAACATGCATTTTAGTCTGGGACTAGCTTAAGCCTTGTCTGTGAAACGGGTTTAAAGCAGTTTTATATGCTGCGTGGACCGGTCTTCTGAGTGTTTGCTAAGTTGTGAGTTTGGTGTTTTGGGTGGTTGCTAGGTTGAGTTTGGTGTTCCGAGTGGTTGCTAGGTTGTGAGTTTGGTGTTTTGTGTGGTTGCTAGGTTGTGAGTTTGGTGTTCTGAGTGGTTGCTAGGTTATGAGTTTGGTGTTTTGGGTGGTTGCTAGGTTGTGAGTTTGGTGTTCCGAGTGGTTGCTAGGTTGTGAGTTTGGTGTTCCGAGTGGTTGCTAGGTTGTGAGTTTGGTGTTTTGGGTGGTTGCTAGGTTGTGAGTTTGGTGTTTTGGGTGGTTGCTAGGTTTGGTGTTTTGGGTGGTTGCTAGGTTGTGAGTTTGGTGTTCCGAGTGGTTGCTAGGTTGTGAGTTGAGTTTTTTGGGTGGTTTCTAGGTTGTGAGTTTGGTGTACTGAGTGGTTGCTAGGTTGTGAGTTTGGTGTTTTGGGTGGTTGCTAGGTTTTGAGTTTGGGGTTCCGAGTGGTTGCTAGGTTGTGAATTTGGTGTTTTGGGTGGTTGCTAGGTTTTGAGTTTGGGGTTCCGAGTGGTTGCTAGGTTGTGAGTTTGGTGTTTTGGGTGGTTGCTAGGTTTTGAGTTTGGGGTTCCCAGTGGTTGCTAGGTTATGAGTTTAGTGTTTTGGGTGGTTGCTAGGTTGTGAGTTGAGTTTTTTGGGTGGTTGCTAGGTTGTGAGTTTGGTGTTCTGAGTGGTTGCTAGGTTGTGAGTTTGGTGTTTTGGGTGGTTGCTACTAGGCTGCTTATAGATAGATGTTTGTCAAGCCAACATTACCGCTTCAAGATCTCATAAAGATGTATATAGGCCATGGTGTGGTTATGCCAATGACATTATAGTTAATTTTTAAAGATTTTGTTTTCACTTGCTGGCATTCTGAAAGTTCACAGTTGTTATCTTTGACTTATTGGTCATATTTTGCGGCCAGTGTACCACTTCTGTACCACGGAGCTTCCTCTTGTCTCGCTCATCTCTTGGTTCGCCCATCAGTTGGTTTGGTTTGTCGCTAGAATGAAAAACAAGACCTGAGCCTGAGAAGAAGAAAAAACGTTTGACCCTTATAGTAGACTAGTCTGAAACTGGATGCATATCTTAGTCAACATGTATCTCAGTAAATGGGTAGTTTGTGACCATAATGTATTTTGAGTCAGGTATTATAATCCATCTTCATATTAATCTTGATGATATACCAGTTTGCATACATGTTATTGTCAGTCCAGGAAAGTTAATTATTGGTTAAATGGAAAATTTAAGTCATTTGTTAAATGCAAATTAATGTCATAAAAGCACATTATCTAACTCTATAGTTTGGTACAGCTATGTGTTATGTAAATTTGCTGTATATAGTTTGTTAGCTAAATGTATAGGAAATTTTATTGTAATAGACAAAGTCTGTCTAACCTAACAAGTGTACAGTTAAAGAAAAATAATTATGTTTTGAACCAAGAAAATGAAGCCCATAATTCGGACTATTAAGCTTTTGTTGCCTATTATTTCAATGTTTTAGCACATTTTCCCCAATTGTCATTACTGAAGTATTAGCACTGTAATGAATATTGGTGTGTTTTGTTAAAAATTGGTTCTGTTAAATTGTCCCGTTTTAATCTGTTTACTAGCTTGTTGTTTGCTGTGCATTTCAATGACATGACAAGTCTAACAAACCATCCAATGCTTATCCTACAGCCACATCAGGCCACAAAATGTTTTTATTACGTTCGAAAGAAAGAGATATTTGAAGTAGCTGTCCATATTTGAACTCACAGCGGTGAATTCACTGTACAGCTGTGTCACTTTACATTCGGCATTTTGCATTTCAGCACAAAAAACAGTCTTATTCACCAGTCACACACTATCCAACTTAACCAGGGGCCGGTTGCATAAACTGCTAAGACGAGTCCTACAAGTTAGAAATCATAACTTTTTTAAGTCAGTTACATAACATGACATAGATTGGTCTCTAATTTGATAGCGAAAAGACTGATTACCCCAAACTAACCGCTAGTTGGTCAGACTAGAGTTGTTCCAAACCTGTATGAATTTCTTTTTTCTGCTGAACCAGAAGATATTTTGAAGAATGTCAGAAACCAAACAGTTTATTGGACCCCATTGCCTTCCATAGTATTTTGTTTTCCACACTATGAAAGTCAATGGGGCCCATTCATTGTTTGGTTACATATTCTTCAACATATCTTCTTTTGTGTTCAGCAGATCAAAGAAACGCATACAGGTTTGGAATAACTTGAGGGTAAGTTAAAGGGTTAGTTCACCCAAAAATGAAAATTTGAAACGAGACTTCAAGAGATTTCCACGACGCATGCGCGAGAATTGCGATCTCCTTCAACTACTTCAGCTCAGTTCTCGCGCGTCGTGGAAATCTCTTGAAGTCTCGTTTCAGGCCTACAAGGAAGAAAAGGAATAGTCGAATAAAGTCGTTATTTTTGTTTGTTTTTTCGCACAAAAAGTATTCTCGTCGCTTGATAAACTTATAGTTGAGCCACTGTTGCGACATGGAATATTTAAACATTTTCTTCATTGACTTTCTTGGCCGTCAGGATTCATTCCCTTAGGGAGCCTATGGAGGAGTGATCCAGCTCTCAGATTTAATCATAAATATCTTCATTTGTGTTCTGAAGACGAACGAAGGTCTTACGGGGTTGGTACAGCATGGGGGTGAGTAATTAATGACTTAATTTTCATTTTTGGGTGAACCAACCCTTTAATGATGACAGAATTTACATTTTTGGATGAACCTTAAGACACAAGGCGTGTCCCAATTCGCATACTTATGCACTACTCTAATCCGATTTGTAGTGTATTTAGTGCATGTAGTGTTCACAACGAAAATTCAGAAAAGGAAAAAGTGCACTTTAAATACCCAGATAATACACTTAATTAACCAAAAAAAAGAAGTGTGAAATGTTGGACACTTCATGCACTGTTGCAGCTTTAATTAGCAGAGGGAGAGCGACTATCAGTCTCCAATGTTGAATGACAAAATAACCATGTAAAATTCATACACTACACGGTTGAGTACATAGTGCATACAAACATAGTGCATGAGTGTATAGTGCATCATTTGGGACAGAACTACAGTCTCTTAACTTATAAATGGCTATATTTACTCAACTGGACCCAGGTGCGGTATGGCATTGCGCTTTGACTAAAGTAATTGTTATTCTGTCCAGTGCAACATGCCTCATTGCTGTGCAAATAAGGCTTAAAATGGAATGCACCATATTTACTAAATTGCACAATTACGTTTGAAAAGTGATGTTTGTGTCCATTTTCCTGTGATCACGGCTGCAGTGATTCATCAAATAATGGAGAAGAGCATTATAACTGGGCATATTTCCAGACACACACTATTGACTAGTGCTGTTCCTGCACAGTAAAGAGCTGATTCAGGTGCATGAACTGCAGTAATGTCAGATTGGACTGGACTGCATCCCACACAATGTAGTGGTCAGAACAGGAATGCAAAATGAAAAATTGCATGGCACAATTTTGTGTGTTTTTATGCTGTTACATAGTTGCATAGTTCCTTTAGTCAATCAGATGCTAAAACAACTCCAACGTACGCTACCCTTCTTAGTAAATGCCCCCCTCAGTCTTAGTTGCTATTGAACTTGTGTTTTCTCCGTGATTGGTCCCGGACCGTGCTGGCTTGGGCTGGTTGAGGAGGTTTTACAGAGCATGAATCGCTGGATGATATGAATCAGTGTATCACGGAAGCGCTGGATGCGGAAGGCATACACTAGCGGGTTGAGTGCGGAGTTGATGTGTGACATAAAGATGCCCACATAAAAAGCACTCTTGGGCACTGTGCATGTGGGGCAAAAAAACACAATACTGTTCATGATATGAAGTGGCAGCCAGCAGAGCGCAAAGAGAAACAGAACTAGTGCTAACGACTTTGCAAGTTTCAGCTCTTTGCGGTAGTACTTGCTGGAGTCGCAAGTCGCCTCGGCTCGGCGGTTGAGCTGGCGTTTGATCACGCGGAAGATCTCGGCGTACAGGCCGATCATGATGGTCAGGGGAACCACCACCCAGACGAAGAAGTTGAAGTAGACCATATAATCCATGCGCATGACGTTGGTGAACTGGCACTGGATGGGCGTCGTACTGACATTTCCAGGTGGACTGCGGTGCCAGCCGGCCATAGGCACTAGGCCAGTCAGAAAAGAGATGAGCCAGCACAAACCCACAGCTACCCACGCCCGCCTCTGTGTAACAATGATGTTGTACCTGCCAAAACAATACAAATACAATTACTTTTTGAAAGTGAACAGCAAGTGTTGTTCTGTAAATGCATTGCTCACATCTAAGTGCATCACATTCAAGTTTTTTTTTTTACAAAGTACTATAGTAATACACAGCTAGACATTTTCTGAATGGGAGGTTAGTTGCTCATTGATCTCTATATAATTCTCTTTCTAGATATGGCCTGGTGTGGAGTCTTTGGACTTTTTCCCAGACGTATCATCCAGACTAGACGCTAAAGGTAAGTCCAAATGATTTCAAATTATTATTATTGGGGTTTGTTATTAGGGGCCAAGCACTGAAAGTGCGTAGGCACCTCTTGAAATCGTTGGCGTTTCTTCTTCTTCTTCTTCTTCCGTTTCTTCTTCTTCTTCTTCCGTTTCTTCTTCTTCTTCTTCTTCTTCTTCCGTATGGAAGTCTATGGCAGTCAATACAACTGCTTGCGGGAAAGTTATGAAATTTGGCACACTGATAGGGGACAGTCTGAACACTCACCATAGCAAATTTGGAGTCTCTAACTCAATCCCTCTAGCGCCACCAACTGTCCAAAGTTTCACTCATGTTTATAACTTTTGAACCATAAGGGCTACAAACAAAATTTTACTGATTCCTTGGCTCAAGGTGATTCGATTGCATTATTTTTGGTTATAACTTCTGAACAGTTTGTCCAAAAATTAAAAAGTGGTCTCGTTAGATTCAGGGCCATTTTGGGCGTCGGCCATTTTGAATTTTGTATTAAAATGCTGTATTTTATGAACGAATGAACGTATGGGTCTGGTTGACTTATTTTCAGGGGAGTCCTCTCCTTGGATTCCTGAATCCTTGCTGAGTCCAACGATACCAAACATGCTAGGTTTCGCCTTACGCTTTGTGTAGCGTTGTGATTTAGCGCTTAAAAAACATTTACCAATATCTTCGAAATATGATGTATAATTCGGTCTATATGATGGTGCCCAAATGTCAAAATATTATTAGTAAGTGGTGAGAAAATGCAAACAAAGTCAGGTGTGGGTAATTTTTTATATGTTTTTATACATATATGTATATAACTCCAAAACGAAATGAGATATTTTCACCAAATTTGACACACATGTATGGGCTCACTATGAGGACACATAAAAAAAATGGTTGGATTGTGCCTCTTGTTGGCGCTATAATAGAACAAAACATGAAATTGCCATTGACTTCAATACAGTATTGTGATATAAAATGCTATACTTAACAAATGCATTGGTGTAACATTATGAAACTCAGTATGTGTCATCGGCACCATGCCCTGAAGGTACTCAAAATATTTCGAGACAGCGCCACCTTTTGGTTAAAAGTTATAACAAAATTTCCAAAAATGCTAATAACTTTTGAATAAATCTGCCTATTGTAATTACACTAATAGATTCTTTGGGTCACGCCGAGAACATAGATCCCAAGTTTGGCGTATTTGGCCGAACTTTCTGTCCGCCACCTTGATTTTCATTCAATACCTACTTTTTCAAGGGAAGGCAAGGCAAGGCAAGTTTATTTATATAGCACATTTCATACACAATGGTAATTCAAAGTGCTTTACATAGAAGAAATTTAAAAAATCAAAAGAAATAACAAGAATTAAAACAGACTCCTCCTAGACCGCTCGTATCATCTCCAGACTGTGCCGACTAAAAGTTATGGATTTCGTGTTGATAGACGAAACCGTTTTCATATATTGCAGCAGCAAAGTTGAGGCATGATGCCAAAAGGACTATTCAGCCTTTATCTCTGCAATGCCTTGACATATTGACACCAAAGTTTGTATGTGTCATTGTCACTTCACTTTGACCACCACATCAGATCAATAACTGCGCCACCTATTGGTTGAAAGTGATAATCCATTCAATCATATTTTTTAGTTACTGTATATATGATTATTCAGCTATTTTGCCTAAAATCATCTTAAAATGTCTTTAATTGCTCCTTGCTGCAGTTGGTCTGACTCTCCCAGCCATGTTGGCATGTCTTATCGTCTTCTTGCGCTTGCGATAATTCTTCCGATAATTGCTGCTTGAAGCTTTATTTATTATTATGTCTGCAGTACAAATGGAGTAGGATGAGTTACACTTGCCTTAGGTACATTTGCCTAAGTGCATTTTCTGAATGAAAATAAACTTGTTATTTATTAGATATAAATGATGTATTTTAATATAATAAATTCACCGTTCCTCACAAATGTGTTACATAAGCATAAGTCACATGCCATCAAATATCAGGCAAATGAGTGGTTAGGTACGCTGCCAAAATACTATCAGACCAGTGAACATCATTCCCTTTGACAGACAGCAGGGGTTTAATTTAGTTAAAAGCCTTGCATTACACCACCACATTGATTTGCATTAAAGAAAGCAACAGATATATTGCGGCCCTGCTCTCTGGCCAAGGAACATGATAAAACACAACTGATGCATTAAAGGTAAAGTTGAATCTCTATGTGGCAAAATGCACATTTTAGAAATAGTTCTGACTGTGACGCCTGATTGTATGAGAAACTCTCAAAGCTTCGTTGCTTATAGAACAATTATTATTAAATTAAACTATTTATTGTTTTTATCATAAAGCCATTGCATGGTAGCAATAACCCTTGAGGCTGTGCATGACAATCATTTTATGTTAAATTATTGCTTTGTGTCATGCAAAAGTCATTTTAACACAGTCATTTTATTGTGACACAGTTGGCGAAATGCTTTTTTATGCACCATTCATACGTAACGTCCTAGAAATCTAAAGCCAGTTAACTAGCATAAAATGTGACATTTGTGATTTCTCTTTATTACTCGACATAGTAAATATGTTTGTGCATCACCCTGATACGGTTTATTTAGAAGAGGGATTCACAAATGTACAGCATGATATATTAAGTTAATATTTTTATAATTTAACAACACATTTACATGTTCAATGGTCTGATGTTGGTTAATGGTCACATGACATATACAGGTAAACATAAAATATTGATACGTTTTTTATATTATTTATTTTATTTGGGCACTTTTTATGCTGTAATTAATTATTATTAAATATAAAATATTGAATCTTTAATCAGTAAGTGTTTCAGACTCACCTGGTGGGGATTTTGACGCGCAGGAATCGGTCGATGGCGATGGCCAGCAGGGACAGTATGGAGCTTTGTGTGATGATGACGAGAAGGCATGAAATGAAGAGGCAAGTGTAAAACTGTGTGGTGAGACCCAGGCTGATGACCACCGCCAGCGGAATGACAAGAACGCCGACCGCTATATCGGCCAGCGCCAGAGAGACAATAAAGCAGAAGGTCGGGTCTCTAAGACCCTGGTTCATGCACACCACCAAGACCACCAGCACGTTCCCAAGCACCGATGCCAGGGCGATAGTGCTCTCAATGGAGATGTACATCAGGTCCGCTTTCTCCCAACTCTCAGTTACTGTGACCGTTGACATCTTCGGCATCTGTAGCAGTTGTTCCTGTTCCATTGGGTCTTCTACAAGAGTCTCATGATGTGCTCAAATGCTGGTATGTGCTCTCATTTTATTATATTTCTCAGTCTGTATAGTTGTCTCGTAATGAAGTCTTTCTTACTGGTAGTAGCTGAACTGGCCTGACTTGTCAATAGACAACAGCAGTTCCATGTTATCTATAGTTACTTTGAGCTGCCTTGTGCCTTGTTCTCTGCATCTTCACAAACTCCTGCTTCTGCTTCTGTTGCGGAGGCTCTGCTGGCTGGGAAAGGGAGGGGTGGTTCATTCTCTGCACCACTGCTCGCCTCGCTCACCATTTCTCTCTCACTATCTCTCTTTTCCTACACTTTCCAAACCTGAAACACCAGTTGTGCCATTCAGAATTTAATTTAGAATGCCTTTTGAAGTCGAATTGAAGTTGCAATCAGAGTATGGAATTGTGATTTGAATTTAAATTAAGGAAGTAGAATTTACAAAACTCTGCTGTAAGTGTGATTTTTATTGTTAATTTTTTTTTACAATACATTTCATTGTGAGAAAGAATTAGAATGTTCATACAGACAACAAATGGGTTATTTCCAAAAATGAGTATTTTTGTTTTAGTTTCTGGAAATAAATGGATATTAATTTTGATTATTAATTAGTTAGCCTATCTGGTTATTTCCTGACACTGATATTTTATATACAGTACTGTTCAATGTTTCAGGTCGGTAACATTTTTAATTCTTAATTGTAACATTTTTTATGTTTTTGAAAGAAGTCTCTTATGCTCACCCAGGCTACATTCATACATTTGATGCGTTCAAAAATACAGTAAAAACAGGAATATTGTGAAATATTATTACAATTTAAAAAAGCTGTTTTCCATTGAAATACATTTTAAAATGTAATTAATTTCTGTGATCAAAGCTGAATTTTCAGCATCATTACTCCAGTCTTCAGTGTCACATGATCCTTCAGAAATCACTCTAATATTATGATTTGCTGCTCAAGAAGCATTTCTGATTATTATCAATGTTGAAAACAGTTGAGCTGCTTCATATTTTTTGTGGAAACTGTGAAATTGTTTTTTCAGGATTCTTTGATCAATAGAAAGTTCGAAAGAACAGCATTTATTTGAAATAAAAATCGTTGTAACGTTATAGATGTCACTTCACTGTCACTCCTGATCAATTTCATGCATCCTCCTGAATAAAAGTAATAATTTCTTTAAAATCAAAAAGAAAGAAAAAAACTTAAACAAACACCTACATGTAGAAAGTCATCTGTTTTTGCCCATTTTCTTAAATATCATCTTATTTCTGTTCCTCAAATTCATTTTCCTGTCATTCCAGTTAAAATTCCTATTCAACATCCTGTGGGTTGCGGCTAATTCAATTAAAATTCACACTCTTGTCAAAATGTTATTTAATTATGAATTTGGCACATGCATGCATCCCAGAATCCTGTTTCCTGCCTCTATTGGTTTGTTTCTCTCTCACTGCACATCATTTGATTTTAAATGTGTATACCCAGGAAATCGGACATCATCTTCATCAAATAAATTTTTCAGTAATGTTCATTGTATTGTGCTAATGGATTCGTCTCAGTATTGAGGGAAGCACTTGTCTACCATGATCATTTCATCTTGTTCCCTAGGCTCCTCAGCATTATGTGGTTATCATGTCTATTTTAGTCCTCTCATGCAAAGGTTTCCTTTTTGAGTCATAACACACAGACGGAGATCTTATTGCACTTTCAGAGCTCAGAGGAATTCTCACTTGTGCTTCATTGCAATATTAGCTTTTTCTGTGATGTGTCTACAAAATGCTCCTTGGAGAATAAAAATATAATAAATATAAATGAATGTGGATAGCATAGCTCAGATTTCTTTGTGGGAGAATTTGTTCAGAAATGAGATCATTGCAAATCTGAGCACAAGTTTGTAATATTATTGAGATTTCTTCTGAAACAGGAGACACATGTGAGATCACTGGGGGTAACATGAGACTTAAGTTAGTCTCCATTTTCTCTCCATTTAATATAGTTGTCTAGACGATACAACTGAGACATTAAAGAGATCTCATTACTAATAAATTTCAATAATTACACAGCACATTTGCGTTGGATTGGTCTCTAATGCCGGTTAATGGTCAGGTGACATGGAGGTAAACGAAATAATTCTTATTTTTTTGTGTTTTATTTTTTGTTTATATTTTAATTTGAAAATGTTATGCTTTTATTTTCATCAACTCAAGGAAACCCTAATTTAGAATGTTACGATCGACCAATCAAAATCAAGTATTCAAGCCAGCTGTGTCATAATGAAATTAAATGGCGTGCCACCTTGCCAAGAACTTCTACAATGTTCTCTTCGGATGTTCAAGCATTTTAAGGCTGTCTAGCGCAGTGATGTTTGAAGTAAATGCTGTTCTTGTGCTTTTCCGAAAGGATCTCTTAATAAGGCAATCTCTTTGATTAGTTTCATTCCATTAAGATGTTGCAGACACCTAAATGTCATTCCAAAGAAATGCAGCACTTTTTAGATTTACTATTATTAATGATATTTTTTAAGTCAAGAGTGCAACAGTTTGGTTACGGAAGTAAAAACTCAATTTATTTTCTCCAAAAGGAAACAGATTTTGAATGATGATAAGACAGACCTACTGTGAGGTAAAAGATTGTTAATCCATGGTGAATTGTTTCTGCTGAAGACGTCATATTATTTTTAAAATAATCCCGATTAACAGTGCAATTCCTGGTGAAAAACGACATTACCCATTATGCTGTACAGAAATACACCAATCAGAGAGTCGAAAAAAGCAACAAGCTCCAAAACAGCACTGCGAATGATGTAATCGATTTGATCTCCCCATGCTCTCAAAATACTGAAATGTTTGTGTATATGCATATTTTGCAATAAACTTAAAAATAATTTTTTTTATACATATAATGAACATTCATAAATGAGTAGTTTTATATTCCTCCATCCTTTTTAATTCGATTATGCTGTTCGCAATGCTTCATGGGATTGTTTTCAAAACCATTTTCGCTGCAAATCAAAGTTTGTTGTGATTCACCTCTTAGCTGATTGGCTTAGTTCATGGTTTATAACTATTTAACGAAGACTATTTTAAATTGGAAAAAATGAAATAGGGCACTGTTGCACTCTACTGCTCATACTCTGGATTAATGACTAGTCCAGCACCATTTGTGTTGAAGTGAGGTTGTGCTATTACTTTTCTTAGCGGTCAAACCTAATACAAGGCTGTTTCTAGTCTTGACCTTTGTTTGCATATGATGGACAAATTGCAATAGGTAAAACAGGTAAGTAGTATTGCAAATGCAATCTGAAAAGCATTATGCAATGTTCATCCAAACCCATTGGTTGGGACTTCTCATCAAGCATCACCGTCTGTGCAGTTTTCCAGAGACGAGTGACTAGAGAACCATAAAGCCCTGAGTTGTTGTTGACGTATGCTGTCATCTAATTGAAAGAGATCATCGTATCAAGCACAAGGGCTTTGGACTGCCCCATAGGACTATTGACTTGAGCGGGAAGTAGTAAATGTGCCACGCACAACCAGAATGATGCATAGAGCAATAATGAATCTGTTTATGTCAGATAAGTGCACTAATAATGTCTGCAATTAAACACAAACTATTGTCCTCATATAAAGGGCATGGCATTAGCTTACACTGAAGGTGGGACCCAGCCATAGAGACACTGGAAGATCACAGAGACTTCAGTGTTCAAATAAGCAACCACACAGAACACCCTAGCAACTACCCAGAATTCCATAGCAACCGTTCATATCTCTAGCATCATGGTGTTGAGATTTAAGCAAAGAACACATAAAAACACCCTAGCAACTACACAGAGTTCCCTAGCAGCCATTCACAGCTATAGCATGGCGGTGAGACTAGAGCAAGCAAGCAAGCCCTTCGCGACCACATACCTAGCAACACCCTAGCAACTACATAGCAACACCTTAGCAACTACCCAAGATTCCCTAACAGCCATTAACAACAATAGCAACATGGTGGGAGATTTGAGCAAGTAACCACATCGCATCACCCTATCCAGCAACTACTATCCAGAATTCATAGCAACCATTGACAACAATAACATCACGATGGTAAGATTAGAGCAAACAAGTAACCATATAGCATTACCCCAAGCAACTACCCAGAACTCCTAGCAACCATTCACAACAGTATGACTGGCTGCGAGATTTGAGCAAGCAAGCAACCACATAGCAATGCCCTAATATCTACCCACAATTCTTCTCCTCAAAACCTTTATGAAGGAGTTTCCTTTTTGAGATAGGTCTCTGGACATTTTTACCTTTCGAGATGGGAAAACTCCCTTTCTCCGAAATGCTGAAGCCTGATTGAATCACGCTATTGCACCTGCAATAGCCAATGGCGTTTAAGCGCGGGAAGGCTGGCCACTATAGAGTGCCGAAGTGATGACGTCACTCTGTAGGCCAAAACGCGGAAGTGAGTCAGCATTTTAGTCCTAGGGTTCCCTCGCTCTAAAGTCTATGGGATTTTTGAATGGGTTTTTGCTAAATCGCCTGAAATAAAGTCTGTGGTGAACAAAGCCTCTAAATATTTTCACGTTTTGATCTATGACATAGAACACACAGTTATAATCTGCTTGTGTTTTTTAAAAACTTTATATAAGCTTCAAAATGTATACATTTTGGATTAACTTGTAAAGATGATCTTGATAGACAAAACGTGTAAGGGTCACAACTCTTTGTTAAACACAGATCTTATTTTTTGCGATTTTTCAAAAGTCTATGGGGAAAATGCATAGCTTTTCGGTTGAGGGAACCCATGCGCCGCTAGCTTCCGAGTTGTCCTACAAAGTGACGTCATCACTTCGGCACTCTATAGAGTGCCGAAGTTACGACGTCACTCTGTAGGCCAAAACGCGGAAGTGAGTTAGCATTTTAGCACTCCCGGTTCCAGGGTTGTGGACTCGAGTCGCATGACTTGGACTTGACTTGGACTCGAGTCCCAAATTTGATGTCTTGCGACTCGACTTGATATATTCAAAGATGACTTGCGACTCGACTTAGACTTTGACAACAATGACTCGCGACTTGACTCGGACTTGAGCCCTGTGACTTGGAAAGACTTGACCTACCTTCTAAAACCACAGATCAGAGTTGTAATAATCACTGACTGTAGTATAGCACTGTATCATTGACGCATGATCACAGCGCTGATTAGCGCTGTTTTCGCACGTTTGGCACTGAGCCAGAGAGCGCGTGATGGAGTGTGTTCAGCAGCGCGAGTCAGTTGTCATTTATTATCACACGTTCAGACAGTTTTCAACCAAATAATGTTTTCTTTTTTCTTTTTCAGGCATTTAAATACACAAGTACTAGCGAACCATTTATAATTTGAGAAAAAAAAAAACACACTGATATCTAAGTAAGCGGAAATAATAAACCTTTCAAATGTAATTTTGAGACATGTTATTTTCCCCCCACAACAAACGCACATTTTAGCCTATAGGTAACTATAAAGTCTTCTCCCTGTTCACCAGCCACTCACTTTCATGTCTTTTGGGAGAAATGGATGGATTTACGTTACGTTTTGTAACGTGACGTAGCCCCAAAAAGTGTCACGTGGCGCTTGATACGTCGCCATAGAAATAGGAATGTTCTAGTACAATTACTGTCGCGTTAACAAAATAATTTAACCAGGGACTCAATATTTTACTTAATTTTACTTAACTTAATGTGTAGCAAATCACGATTAATTTTCCCAATGAACAGGTACTTTTATTTTTTTTATTTTTAAATCTGCATTGCCACAATAAATTTGATAATATTATATATTATTATATTATATCATATTTTAAAAGCCTTTCTGATGTAAATTAGTATACATTTCATTTACTATAGTAATTAACACTGAGACAGTAATTTGTGCAAAAAGCACTAATGACTTGTTTAAGACTTGAAGCTTAAACTCGAGGACTTGCAACTTGACTTGGACTTGTCTGTCTTGACTCGGGACTTGACTTGGGACTTGAATGCAAAGACTCGAGACTTACTTGTGACTTGCAAAACAATGACTTGGTCTCACCTCTGCCCGGTTCCTTCGCTCTAAAGTCTATGGGATTTTTGAATGGGTTTTTGCTAAATCGCCTGAAATAAGGTCTGTGGTGAACAAAGCCTCTAAATATTTTCACGTTTTGATGTATGACATATAACACACAGTTATAACCTGCTTGTGGTTTTTTAAACTTTATTGTGTCTGCTTGTGTTTTTTAAAAACTTTATATAGGCTTCAAAATGTATAAATTTTGGATTAACTTGTAAAGATTATCTTGATAGACAAAACGTGTAAGGGTCACAACTCTTTGTTAAACACAGATCTTATTTTTTGCGATTTTCCAAAAGTCTATGGGGAAAATGCATAGCTTTTCGATCGAGGGAACCCATGCGCCGCTAGCTTCCGAGTTGTCCTACAAAGTGACGTCATCACTTCGGCACTCTATAGGGATCTCCCAGTCACGTGACCCCTAGCCGCGTGTCAGCCATTTTGACGGAATACATCCGTCAGCTACTCATAGATCCATTGCCGTGGGTAATATACATTATTAGTATATTATACTAATAATATAATTATTAGTATATTATTATACTAATAATATAATTATTAGTACTAATATATAATTAATTATATAATTAATATATAATTAATATAATTATCAGTAGGCCTATAATTAGCCTAAATATTGCAATACTTTGCGCTACAGTATTGATATAATGCGCAAATCATGGTGCAAAATATCTCGATACTGAACAGAAAAGATTTTTTCCCCCACCACGTCATGTCATCGCACTTATTATTAGTATCACAAAAATAAATATACAAGAGGAAGTTAAAGGAATTAGGAATCATATATCCAAATGAAGCACCACAAGTTCTTTTTACAGGCATTAAACGTGTAGAAAAACTTCCTGACATTGAGTTCGGTGACAGTAGGCCTACAGCTACCTTGTTCACTTCCAATCACGCTACACCGGAGTTTCATTAAAAGAAAATGATTTTTCAATCATCACCGCAAAGGTTGGTCAATGTATTTTTATCACCAAATTATAGTAGGCCTACCTGTAATAATTTTTAAACTGAGTTTACAGGGAAAAGCACAAAACAAAATCACCAACAAGATTAAGTATCTTTAATGAATTTGTTTAATCTAGTTTGATCCAAGAAAAACGAAATAGGCTAGCTTATACTTTTTTTCTATACCTATCACTGCCGTCACTGTATGATAAACTGTTGTTGAGACTGTTGTCTCAACCTGTTTTTCAAACGATTTATAAGAAGTGTCAAATAAAATACAAGATCAGCTTTTGCTATTTGAAAGCGAAAGAATGTAATGTGATAATACGCCGAATTAACTGATCTAGGAATGCATGGATGCGTTTTGCCTGTTTATTGCCGCCAACCAGTTTTCTCCGTTTTGTTTCTTTTGGGATACAGTATAAAGATATTCCTTTTGTATGGTCACGTATCTGATCGCATCCAAATGCACTGCATCGCTCAGGCATGATAGGAATATTTCGCGACGAGCTGTATTATCATATATAGCTTTTTCGGGTTTGTTTTTAATGATCTAATGAACATTATTGTCTGAACAAACAATCGACACCCATGCACCCAGGTACACACGGCGACAGCATATCGAGCGAGCTGTACTCTCTCTCTCTCTCTCTCTATAGAGAATTGCGATCTCCTTCCATAGACAGTAAAAGAAGTCTCCTTCAACTACTTCAGTTCAGTTCTCGCGCGTGCGCGTCGTGGAAATCTCTTGAAGTCTCGTTTCAGGCCTACAAGGAAGAAAAGGAATAGTCGAATAAAGTCGTTATTTTTGTTTGTTTTTTCGCACAAAAAGTATTCTCGTCGCTTGATAAACTTATAGTTGAGCCACTGTTGTGACATGCAATATTTAAACATTTTCTTCATTGACTTTCTGGGCCGTCAGGATTCATTCCCTTAGGGAGCCTATGAAGGAGTGATCCAGCTGTCACATTTAATCAAAAATATCTTCATTTGTGTTCCAAAGACGAACGAAGGTCTTACGGGGTTGGTAGCTACAGCATGGGGGTGAGTAATTAATGACTTAATTTTAATTTGGGTGAACTAACCCTTTAAATTCGGCGTTAGATGTGTGGTTTCAGAACCTCTGGTTTTCGAGCCGCTGATGAGAATTGATTTGGATATTGCTTTTCAATGCAGTGCCAAAAAGTATATTGTACATTTTT
The DNA here is from genome assembly GCA_030578255.1 of Tiaroga cobitis. Taxonomy (NCBI): domain Eukaryota; kingdom Metazoa; phylum Chordata; class Actinopteri; order Cypriniformes; family Leuciscidae; genus Tiaroga; species Tiaroga cobitis. Next base: position 3,878,507 of record CM060596.1, on the reverse strand, counting down.
CAACCTCAATCAGCAGAATGAACTCAAGCTATGTTAGAAAAAATAATAACGTAGGAGATGAACATCATAAATCCACGTTGTTTGGCCGAGGCGATATTGCGCTGTACAGGGAAAGAACAAAATGGCCTGAGACGTATCTTTCAGAAATCTAGTACTCCTCCCAGAGATACGCTCCAAACGTTCCCTCGGGGATCAACATTGTTCACTTCCACTTGGCCCGATGCCAGTAAATCCATTATGGAGACTACAGGGAAGCGCCTGACAGAGGGAACGTCCAGTCTAATATACAGCGAGTCCAAACATCTAACACAATGAAAATTGCATTTAAACCTGGAGGTAAACAAAGTTAAAGGATTTTTAACAAAAGAGTTATGACATGAAATAAATATATCTAATATAGATCCTCCACTGGAGGTACAACTCTGTAGAAAACCTAACTCGGGTAACTTGCATAACGTAATCAGATTACTTTTTTGATGTTATGAGTAAAGTAACAAATTACAAGTTACATGCATTATGTAATCAGATTACTTTTCTGATGTAAGGAGTAATGCATTACATAACATTATGTAATCAAATTACTTTTTTTAATTAACGGCAAATTACAATCTATTGAATCTAATAACACATACTTTTATTTAGCCAAAAAAAAGTTATTGCAGATTAAGTATTTTCATGAACAACTGTCACAGTAATAGTATGAATTGTAGCTGAACTATAGTGCTGCATTACGTCCAATTTAGTGGACAGATAACTAATCAGAATTTCCTCCCAATCTAAAATCAATACTTGGAAAGTTTAACAATGATGTGACTCCTAAGATGTTACGTGATGTAAAAAAAAAATTTACCTGCAAGATCCTACCTGTCTCCTATGATAGAAGGAAGGGATAAATATTCCGGAGCCATTTCTGACTGACGATTGGCAATCTTGATTTGGAGAAAAAATATTCCACATACTTAAGCACTGGATGATGCACTAGAGTCCACTGTAGTGGTTAATGTGCAACAATGCCATCAAAACATATGCAAGAAATGGCTTTTTAATTGCTCTCCACTGTAGTGACCTCTATGCATGAAAGGGTTAATCACAAGCAAGAAATCATAGATACTTAAAATGTGTTTTTATGATTTTTAGTTCAGATGCCATTATGAAAAAGAGCACTCTGCATGGACGTTCCTCTAAACATCATCTTTCACAGAAGAATAAAGCCATGCGGGTTTGGAATGACATGGGGGTGAGTAAATGATGACAGAATTTGCATTTATGAAGTTATGAAGGAAGGATGTGGATGCTCTGACATGCTGCTGCACATTATGGCAAAAACATTTTCATGCTCAGAATGAGTTGTCAGTTTCTCTTCCTCCTTCAATATGTGGACATGACATGACTTGAAACCCGTCTTTATTTATATGACTGAGGTCAATATCTAGAGAGCAGAGCTGCAGATGTTTGATGGATTTTCAGCACGTGAGACGCACATCAAATAACTAAAATCAAACATTTATTTCACTATATTAATGTAACACTACCATTACAGTAGAGTACTTTGTTTTTCTTTAGGAAATGTGTCTTGAACATATACAACATACACACACAAAACATTAAAGAGAAAAAAAAATTAAAATAATTAAAACATTAAAAAGAATTGATAACAATGACTACATCTTGCTATTTAAAATATTAATAGATACAGGTATAGATTTTTTTTGTAACCGTTTCTCTTACAAAGTGGGATTCTATAATACTTTCCTGATGGCAGAAGTTGATACATTGGAAATAATACATGGCTTGAATCACTCACTATTGTCTGTGCATTCTTAAGAACCAATGACTCATAAATGAATTGAAGTGATGTGTACTTTCTTACACCAATGACTGTGTCATTGCAGTTTTAACAAGACGTGTGTAAACTGGGATTTTGATTGTAATAATAGACCCGTTCTACCTCCTGAAATTCATTGCCAGAATCAGTTTCCATCCATTTTCCATCCATCTATTTTCCAAACCACGGGTCCAATGTGGGTACAGCGTAATATCATACAATAAATTCCTTTTTAATTGACTTTTAAATTGTTTAATTAAGGCTTATACATTGTTTCCATGACAGAGTTCAAGATGCATCTTACTGGAGCTGCCAGATAGGAAAGTTTCAAATAATTTTTAAATAGCAAGCATAAACTATGCAAAAGCGGCAGCCGATTTGTAAAATTGAACTTTTGTCTGTGTAATTATAGTCCTGGTCTCCCTACTTCTTGTGCATGAGAACAGACTCATGCTAACCGTTCTGATTGGTGGCTAAAACCCCCTGTGGGTTTATTTTCATGGTACACCTGACGATGCTGTTTGAGTTGCTGCTGGCATTATTTTCCAAAGTCTGGCTGCTCTGATCTTCCTTCTGCTCCGTGCTTGTCAGCTTCATCAAGATGCTTTTATATGCCTTCTTAATCTTAGGAACCTTAAAAGCGTACACTATGGGGTTAACTGCGGAGTTGGCGTGAGAGAGGAGGATGCCGATGTGAAAGGCGACAGCGGGCACTTTGACAATTTTGTAATACTCAAGCGTGTTTATTATGTGCAGCGGGATCCAACAGACGGCAAACAGAACCAGCACCAAAGCCAGAGAATTGGCCAGTCTCCGCTCCTTACGGTAATACGACCTGGACTCCACGGGGCGCCCGACTTCCTTTCTCAGCTGTTTGGATATCATATTGAAGAGTAACAAGTACAGAGCCATCATGATGATGGTGGGTGGCAGTATGCAAGCGAGGAAGTTGAAGTTGACCATATACGTCATGGGTATAACCGTGATGAAATGACATGTAATAGTGGTGTTTTCTCTTGTTGTGGTGTCTTCGTTGTGCCATCCGAACATGGGCATGAAGCCTAGTATACAAGCAGAGAGCCAACATACAGTGACCGCGGCCCACAAATGCTGCTTTTTGACTGATCCTCTGTACCTGAAAATCAATGAGAAATTATCTTTATATATCTTCAGCGGTACTGTGTATGTATGTATATACATATATATTCACACTACCTTTCAAAAGTTTGGGTTTGGTAAGATTTTTTGGTAATACTCTACATCAGTTAAAGGGTTAGTTCACCCCGAAATGAAAATTCTGTCAATGAAAAGCCTCGCCCTCATGTTGTTCCAACCCCGTAAGACTTTCGTTCATCTTTGGATTAAATCTGAGAGCTGTCTCTGTCTTCTGGTTGTACGTCACACGGATCACACACATCACGCACATGACCAGCGTTGGCCAATAGTGAGCCTACGTGTGACGTACAACCAGAAGCGCTGCGCAGTTTCACTACGTGAACTCACTCGAGACCCACAGAGAGGGAAATGAATAGTTGAATAAAGTCGTTATTTTTGTTTGTTTTTTTGCGCACAAAAAGTATTCTCGTCGCTTGATAAACTTAAGGTTGAGCCACTGTAGTCACTCGGACTATTTTAATGATAATAAACTTTAATAACTTTTCTGGGCCGGCCAGTTCGATCCCTTACAAGCCTATGGAGGAGTGATCCAGCTCTCAGATTTAATAAAAAATATCTTAATTTGTGTCCCGAAGATGAACGAAAGTCTTACGGGGTTGAACAACATGAAGGCGAGTCATTACTGACTAGGGTTGGGTACCGAAACGCGGTGCCAATAGGGAACCGGTTCCGACGTAAACGGTAGTAACCAGACCGAATAAGAACGAAAATTTCGGTGCCTGATATCGGTGCCTGAGTCTCTGTGTCATGAGGCGCACACACGCAAAGTCTCTCGCTCTCTCCCTCGTGCGCGCACTATACGGTTTGGAGCACAGTCTGTTCTGTCTCGCATGCGCTAACTAATTTGCGGGCATCAGGGAGCCGTTATCAATATGCGGGAGACTCCCGGAACGTCTGCTGATAGCGAGGGGATTAATGAAGATGCCGAAGACAAAACGCTCCAAGGTTTGGCTGCATTTCACGTGTAAAATTACGCGTCAGAATGCCCTCTAGGTGATGGCGCGGGCGCCGCCTTGACGCTCTTATGTCGTCATATTATATTAGCGCGCGCATCATCTGCTCCTCAGATTTCTCTGCCGAAAAAGGAAGCTTGTCGGCAGCGCGAGGAGTTTGGCAGCGAACGCAGCGTCTCGTTCCCTATTCAGAGAAAACGTTACACCAGTAACCAGAGACGTTCTCTTTCATAGGTTTACTCAAACCTTCGTAGCTAAGACGCAGTGGGAACGATATAACAAACTCGCCAAGCTAAGCGCTGGGTAACTAGTACAATGACCAGATAACTTACATGACTGGTTCAAGCAGACAAAACATGGGAACCTGTAGCCATGTCGATATTAGATTACCCTGGTTGTAATCTCTATTAATCTCCAGTATTATTACATTGTTTGATACAATATTGTTTTATTTGATATTATGTAAATGTGAATTATTATTTTATATTGGTTTATTTATTATTACCATATGTTACTTGTATTTATATTGTTAAAGATTTAAGTTACTATTTTGTCCAGTTTGGCCCTGTAAATAAAAGGGTATTATTTTTTGACAAAGTGTGAGCGGTTTCGTTTTCTTAAGTACCGTTTCAGGCACCGTTTAAGCACCGGAACCGTTTAAAAAATACCGAGTAGGTACTGGTATCGGATAAAACCCAACCGATACCCAACCCTATTACTGACAGAGTTTTCATTTTGGGGTGAACTAACCCTTTAATGTTAATTAACAACTTTAGTTAACATGAACTAAGAATGAACAATACTTTTAAAGCATTTATTCATTAGTTAATTATTAGTTAATGTTAATTTCAACATGTATTAAAACATTGTTTGTATAAGTTGTATTTTTTAACATTAGTTAATTCACTGTGAACTAACAGGAACAAACAATGAATGACTGTATTTTTATTAACTAACATTAACAAAGATTAATAAACACTGTAACAAATGTATTCATTAACTAATGTTAACAAATGAGACCTTATTGTAATGTTACCGATTTTTGTTTTTGAAAGTCTCTTCTGCTAACCTAGGCTGCATTTATTTGATCAAAAATAGTGTAAAAAAACCCCAGCTATATTACAAAATATTATTACAATTTAATGTAACTCTTTTCTATTTGAATATATATATTTTTTAATTAAACAAAATAAATGTATTTTCAGCATCATTACTCCAGTCTTCAGTGTCACATGATTCTTCAGAAATCATTCTAATATGCTGAAGATAATGCTCAAGAAACATTTCTGATTATTATCAATGTTGAAGACAGTTGCTTTATATATATATATATATATATATATATATATATATATATATATATATATATATATATATATATATATATATATATATATTTGCACCCTTGTTGACAAAGTAGCCTACACTCACCTAAAGGATTATTAGAAACACCTGTTCAATTTCTCATTAATGCAATTATCTAATCAACCAATCACATGGCAGTTGCTTCAATGCATTTAGGGGTGTGGTCCTGGTCAAGACAATCTCCTGAACTCCAAACTGAACGTCAGAATGGGAAAGAAAGGTGATTTAAGCAATTTTGAGCGTGGCGTGGTTGTTGGTGCCAGACGGGCCGGTCTGAGTATTTCACAATCTGCTCAGTTACTGGGATTTTCACGCACAACCATTTCTAGGGTTTAGAAAGAATGGTGTGAAAAGGGAAAAACATCCAGTATGCGGCAGTCCTGTGGGCGAAAATGCCTTGTTGATGCTAGAGGTCAGAGGAGAATGGGCCGACTGATTCAAGCTGATAGAAGAGCAACTTTGACTGAAATAACCACTCGTTACAACCGAGGTATGCAGCAAAGCATTTGTGAAGCCACAACACGCACAACCTTGAGGCGGATGGGCTACAACAGCAGAAGACCCCACCGGGTACCACTCATCTCCACTACAAATAGGAAAAAGAGGCTACAATTTGCAAGAGGTCACCAAAATTGGACAGTTGAAGACTGGAAAAATGTTGCCTGGTCTGATGAGTCTCGATTTCTGTTGAGACATTCAGATGGTAGAGTCAGAATTTGGCGTAAACAGAATGAGAACATGGATCCATCATGCCTTGTTACCACTGTGCAGGCTGGTGGTGGTGGTGTAAGGGTGTGGGGGATGTTTTCTTGGCACACTTTAGGCCCCTTAGTGCCAATTGGGCATCGTTTAAATGCCACGGCCTACCTGAGCATTGTTTCTGACCATGTCCATCCCTTTATGGCCACCATGTACCCATCCTCTGATGGCTACTTCCAGCAGGATAATGCACCATGTCACAAAGCTCGAATCATTTCAAAGTGGTTTCTTGAACATGACAATGAGTTCACTGTACTAAAATGGCCCCCACAGTCACCAGATCTCAACCCAATAGAGCATCTTTGGGATGTGGTGGAACGGGAGCTTCGTGCCCTGGATGTGCATCCCACAAATCTCCATCAAATGCAAGATGCTATCCTATCAATATGGGCCAACATTTCTAAAGAATGCTTTCAGCACCTTGTTGAATCAATGCCACGTAGAATTAAGGCAGTTCTGAAGGCGAAAGGGGGTCAAACACAGCATAAGTATGGTGTTCTTAATAATCCTTTAGGTGAGTGTATATATTTGGCAATTAATTACATCATGAAAAGTGCAGTATTATATCATATTATAATCATATCAAGGTAAATCAGAATTATGATTTCATGTTTTACTTCATTTGTTCAGTGAACCCTATTTAAAGGGATAGTTCACCCAAAAATGAAAATTAGTCCAAGTTTTCTATTTGTAAATAAAAGCCTAAATTAAATCTGTTCATCATATAAAGTGATCAAGTCTCTTCAGAAAATTTGGACTAAACCGTGCAATTCATATGGATTAGTTTTATAATCTCTTTATGAACTTTTTGAAGTGTCAAAATAGTTGCGTAGCTGTCAATGGAGGGACAGAAATCTCTCAGATTTTATCAAAAAGATCTCATTTGTGATTGAAGATGAACAAAAGTCTTACGGGTTTGGAACGACATGAGGGTGTATAAATGATGACAGAATTGTAATTTTTGGGTGAAGTAACCCTTTTGATGTCACATTCTGGAAACATTTGGGACACAATCTAAAACGTCTAAAACACAACCACAAGTGCTCCAATTTTCCTTGTTGAGGAATATCTTTGCCAGCTCTGTGTTTGCTACAGTAGTTTTCTGTGTAGGTCAATGGCAACATGATGATGTCAGGCAAAACAGAACGTTGTTTTTTAGAGGCAGAGTAAGCTATTTTGATTGCAGATTATAGAATAAATAAAATGTTAAAATATTAACATACATGCATGCAAATGCGGTCTTTTCACACCTAAATAAGTTATTTTTTCAGGTTGCATGTTATTCAGTATGATAAAAATAAGTATGCATCATTTCTGAGAAATGATTAGGTTTGATTTCCTCCTTATCAGTAAGCTTGATCAATATGGCTCATAATTTGAAGCAACATGTATATTAAATGTTCAAACCTGAGAGGCTTATAAACACGCAGGTATCGGTCCACAGCGATGGCCAACAAGGAGTGAACGGAGGCCTGGGTCAACACAATGACCACACAGCTGATGAAGAGGCAGCAGTGGAAACTAGTCTTCAGCCGTCCATCAACTATCACTGCGAAAGGCACAGCAACCATCCCCACCAGAAAATCAGCCAGCGCCAGCGACACAATGAAGCAGAACGTGGTCTGACTCAAGGCTCGACACGACCACACGGCCCAGATCACCAGCACGTTCCCCAGACAGCATCCCACAGCGATGAGCACCTCCAGAGAGGTGTAGATCACCTTCTCACCATCAGCCATGGTGGAGACTAAAGGCACAAGAACTCTACAGGAACTTGCATGAAATGGTCGTGGTTAAAATAGGAAGTTGTCTTCACTCTCTCACACACAACCAAATATGCACACACAGACACACACACTTGCTTGATCAGTACACACAGATTTTTTGCTTGATCATTACTTTTGAGTGGCTTGTATGCTGCAAGTACACAGTGTGTTGTTTATTTTTTTGAAGCAAATGAATACTTTTATTCAGCAAGGATGCATTAAATTTCTCGAAAGTGACGGTAAAGATATTTATGATGTTACAAAAGATTTCTATTTCAAATAAATGCTGTTCTTTTGAACTTCCTATTCATTAAAGAATCCTGAATAAAAATGTATCGCGGTTTCCAAAAACATGAAGCAGTTTTCAACACTGATAATAATCAGAAATGTTTCTTGAGCAGCAAATCATCATGTTAGAGTGATTTCTGAAGGATCATGTGACACTGGAGTAATGATGCTGAAAATTCAGCTTTGATCACAGGAATAAATGACATTTTGAAGTAGCCTATATAACAATAGAAAACAGGTCTTTTTAAGTTGTGAGAAATATTTCACAATATTACTCTTTTTTTACTCTATTTTTGAATGCATCAAATGTATAGCCTGGGTGAGCATAAGAGACTTCTTTCAAAAGCAAAAAAATATATATTTTGAACTGACATTTTGAACAGTACTGTACGTATATAAAATATCAGTTTCTGGATGTTTGTTGTATCTATAAATTTGATGTGCTCTAATTTGTCTGTTGGGCACCGCTGTGGTCGTGCGGCATCAAATAGTGTCTAATCTCGTGTCTAGTAAAGCAGGAAGTTGTTGGCTTGTTTCCTGCGAGACGCGAGTCGCAGTAATCAAAACTGACCCTATTTACCCTATTTTTCTTAAGTGCATGTTCTTGGTCTTATTGTGCATGATTCATCAGTGCACTTTATTTTGAAGAAAAACATGTTTAATCTAGTCTGTTATCAAAATGTAGTTTATTTTCTCCTCCTCTGAAACCATTTTCCTTTTCGACTGGATCCTGGACCATGCAGACTATTGGCAAGTAATGATTTGAAAAAGAAAGAAAAAAGTGTTGGCATTGGGATATCATAATAAGGTTTCCTTAGTTTAGTTTTGTTTCATGTTTTTATGACTATGCAAATGAAATGTGACTTTTGCAATTTTCCGGGAAACAAAAATAGGATTAAGCAAGTTTCATTCGATCTCAGACTTCTTGGTTTCTATGACACAGTTCCCACTTATAATGCACAATGCAAACCACCCACAAAACTGACCTCAAACCTTTTCATCCAGACGGGCACGGCAGGGCTGTAACCACTATAATAATTATAAATGGCCAAATGAAATTTCATGCACTTGCAATACCTGCAATACATTCTGGTTTTGTGAACAAAATTGTATGAAAACGCTTTAAGCCACCAGTAAACCATAGAAAGTTTATTATTACACAATTGAGTGATTCTGAGAACATGATACTGAGTTCAAAAAATCAAACTGGCTATAAACACCCATATACAAAATTATTCAACTCCCAAAAGTACATTTTTGTAGAGAATCCTTTACTCTCATAGTACCTTCACTGCTCCTCGTTAAACTTTTTTGGATAAGAATCTATGAAGTTATGTACCCTCTCTCTCCTTATTTCTTCTTTTATCTTTCTGTTCTCTTATGTAACACTGATTGTATTCTGAAGTATATAACGTTTTTATGTAATTATATTGGTTAAAATTCTGTACATGTTATTTGCTGTTAACAAAGCATTAAAAAAATCCTTTACTCTCGCTTACAAGCTTCTGACACCCTCTACTGGAATCTTAGGATATTCCATGTGTGCAAAAGCTTCCAGTTCATTGATATTCTTTGGTTTCTGTGCTGCCACTGCTTTCTTCAAACCTCACCAAAGATTTTAAAGGACATTTTAATCTGGAGACTGAGCAGGCCAGGACGGATCCCTGAACAAAGCTTTGGTAGATTTGGATGTCTACTTGGGATCATTGTCCTGACCGTGAAGAAAGTGTTTTTCTGGTCATAAGTCAAGCCTTTTTTTTGTGCCAGACAAACTTCTGATCCATTTCAAACTTATAAACAATGTCTCTAGGAACTTTTAGTGTCCTGTAGGTGTTCTTGTCGCCATAGCCTTCTTCTCTGGGCTTAAGAGTTTTTTTTTCTTTTTTTTTTTTTTCTTGGCCATATTTGCTACTCAACTTCGGCACATGCATGGGATAAATTTATGCATGGATTACAACTGAATCGAATTAATTGTCATTATAGAGTCCCCAAAGGTTAATAGTAACCCCAAGTAATAGTATAGCATAAAGAAGATATTTTGATAGATACCCATTTAATGAAAATGGGTTCAAAATAACATGAGGCTCCATTAACGTTCATTGTACAAAAAAACCCCACTGAGACTCATATTTAAAAACCTGTTGTGTTTCACAGAAGAAGAAAGTCAAAGGTTTGGAGCCACATGATGTTAGTAAATTAAGTTAAATTTTTTGGGTGAAATATCACCAGTCTGACACTATAGCGCCACCAGCTGTTAGTTATAGAGAATCTGAAGTTGTTTGATTGACATGTGTGTACAGTACATTATGATTGTAAAGCTTCGTTATGAAGGTACAAATCTTTCTGTAACAGTCCCCAAAACTAATTTTAATTTCTTTGATGAAATGATAAAAATCAATGATGAAAAAATCCACAACCTTTTTTCATGATTAAGACGAGACTAAACTGACAAATCAACATGCGATGCAATCTTGTTAACGGAAAAAGAAAACAGGTTGAACATCTAAAACCACAAAATTAGTCTTTTTCCGGAGGAGATCTGTAGGTGTGAAAGTTTTTGCAGAGAATAAATATAGCCTCTATATTAAACCACAAAATTAGTCTTTTCCCGGAAGAGAGTAAATACAGCCTCTATATTTCCTCTTTACTTAAACAAGCAGCTCTTTGTAACACTCTCACGGTCCTGTTTCCAGTTCTGTAACCACAATGGTATTAGGTGGAGGGATAATTTACATCTCTCTTGAAGTGCTCATCGCTGTGGGATGCTGTCTGGGCAATGTGCTGGTGATCTGGGCCGTGTGGAGGAGCGGAGCCCTGAACCAAACCCCTTTCTGCTTGATCGTGTCTCTGGCGATGGCAGATTTCCTGGTCGGGGCCGTGGCCATTCCTCTGGCTGTGATTGTGGACGTCCACGTGAAGATCCCGTTCCATGCCTGTCTGTTCATCAGCTGTGTCCTGATTGTCCCGCAACAAGCATCAGTGCTCATCCTTCTGGCCATTGCTGTGGATCGTTGCCTGCGGGTTGGTATGCCATTCAGGTTAGTCAGCCTACAGATGATTTGGAATGGCTTTAATGAACGTCAAGCTTGTTGAAAACACAAACAGCTTTTGTTTTATCTTTAAATGAATGTAATGCAATTTAGGTATGCTTAGTTGTCATGCTTAGTTGTAGCCAATCAGCAGTAGAGAGTATAAGAAATTATAGTCTGCTCCGATCCAACTTCCACTCCAATATATATATGTAAATGTTCTTTCACTTATAAGAGACAATTCTTTCCAATCTCAGTAATATGTAAATAGTATCAGAGGCACGGTTATATCACCTATAGTGTGGGAGCGGAAACGGGCAATCGAGAACCATCTTGATTACAGGGACTTCAAATAAATGTTATCACTTAACATTTGGCCGTTCTTATTTGAAAGAATATCAAAGATGTGGGCACAGAGGGCTACCATTTTTTGTTGTTATCCTCAATTTACATTTAAGACAGAGCTTCACCTCCATGCTGAGAGGGAAGACGAATTTGTTATTCTCAATTTACATTTAAGACAGAGCTTCATTTACATGCTGAGGGAAAGACGAATGTAATACAGTATAAAATGTTTGAGCTGAGATTATTTCAGGGTTCATTCTGACGCCGGTGAACCCAAGGTGCTTCGTGTACCTTGCCACTGCTATGGTGTAGTAAACTTCATTTTTGAGATCTTCGACGTCCACATAATTTTTTCTTACAAGGACGTGTCCATAGGTGAGGAGAGAGATTGAGCAAGAGGGAGATTTGAAGAAAGACTGTAGAAAGAGAAATGACTGAGAGACATTACAAAAGAGAAAATCTCAGAGGAATATCAATGGATAAAGAAGGGCTATGATCAAAGAGCTTTAGGATCTGCGTCAATATAGGCTTTCGCACCGGGTAGTTCTAGGAACTAGCCAACAGGGTGGTTCCCCGCGGTTGCATTCGCACCGTTAGTAGGAACTCTGAAGTGACGTAATCGGCGCTTGTTGTTGTGACTTTTATTTTGCCTGATCACACAGTGCTCCCATTCTCCGTCTTCATTAGTTTACGATCTGTTTAACAATGTCAGCTGAAGTAACAGTTTTAAAGGGGTCATGACATGAGAAACCAAATTTGCCTTGATCTTTTGGTATTTAAGAGGTCTTTGTACCATTAAAACCTCCTGCAAGTTTCATAGCTTAAGACGTCCTCCCCATTATAAACGAAGCATTTATTCAGTCCTTCCAGAAAAACGCGGAGTTTTTTTGTGATTGTTGCGGGCAAAAATCCTTGATTACGCGGCCCGTTTTCTTTAAAAATGCGATGGAATATGCGGGATATTTATGCAATTTTTTGCGATGAAATTGCGGGAACTTGCAAAAATTGCGGGAACTTGCAAAAACTGCGGTTTGATGAAAAAGAGAAAAAAAAGTGATTCCCCCAACACCCTGTTCTCACTAGGCTACTACCTTATTGTAAAGAGTCCTTTCTTATTACTTCCTACGATAAGCAAGCATAACTACATCACAGAAAGTGCTGGAAATATTTAATTTCTCATCTTGTTTTATTTCAGACTGTAACGAGTGGAAATAAGGTGTGGCCCCTTTAAGAGCTGCGTGCTCCTGTTGAACGGTCTGCTGCAGTATTATACTGTATGCGCGCCTCGAACACCCCATGTGTGCGGGTCATTTCTGTTTGACGCTACTTCTTTTATCTTATTTTGTTTATTAAGTAGCGATGTGGACGGTAGAACATGTGACAGACAGTTATACGAGTTCGATTAGGGAATAAAGTGCTAGTTGTGAGATGCCAATCGCCTCTGTGAGTCTGTCTGGCCTCTGCAATAACTTCATCTGTGAGCTATCCCTATTTTTCTTCCCGACACACCGCGTTACAAGACCTTAATAAACACATCAAACTTACAAAACATTGAGGAGTCAAACAAGTTCTGTAGCTTTACTAGAGGAATATGCTACAAAAAAAATGAGTAGTAAAAATGAATAAATGAAGTATTTAAAAATAAAGTGTGCTCCTGTTTTACAGCTTTTCGATGATGTTCGCCTCGTGTAATTACGTCAATTCATAACGTTCCCATGGCAACAGGGGGAAACGGCTGCTCTTGTGTGAAGCAAACGCAACATTTTCCAACTTTCTGCTAAGATATATGTGACTTTTTTGCGACGAAAAATGCGGGGATTATGAAATCATGCAAGCCCCGCATATTTTGCGCGGAAATCTGCAATTTATGCGGCGAAATTGTAGCCTGGTAATACCAGACTCTGCTACTTCACTTTGCTTCGTACACAGAGTCTGGGATAGCATAATAGAGAAGTGTTTTCTCTCTCGCTAGGGGGCGCGTACTGAAGTTTAAAATCATTGGTTACCCGTAAGCCAATCAGATAAGTTTGTTTATGACGTATGTTATGCGCCGACACAGCCGCATCGAACCACAGACACCATGCATCGAACTCAAATCTATGATCGAACTTCCACTGTAAACACTTGATGATGCGAGCGAAATACCCGAGTGAACATGGCTGTAAACGACTTTTTTGATCTGTGAGTGATGTAATAGAATGACTGCTGAGAGAGAGAGAGAGAGAGAGAGAGCGCCCCGGCCGCGCGCGCGCACTCCCACGTCTACAAACAACACGAGCGCTGTCTTGCTCTCTCTCCCTCGCGCATATTCATAAAAATCAATCGACAAGATAGTAAGAGGTCGGAAGACCGCGGTTTCACGTGGAGCATTTGGAGATTTTTAGAGATTATAGACTCTAGGAACAACATCTCAATGAACAACATCTCAACTATAAAGGCCTGTCTCATATAAGTTAGACGCCTATCTCAAGTACAAGCCGGTGCAGTTCGACGATTTGGGCAAATAAAAGCCCGGGCTATCATTTGAAGTTTTACGGTATTTAAGACCTGGAAAAGAAAAGAGACACTGACCTGTCAAAAGGCTCCCCAGTTTCTCGCTGACGATCGGTAATAGTTGATAAATTAAACTTTTCCCAAAGGGAGTAGGGCCACAACATCACCTCCATTCAAAATGTTTAATACACACTCTTCGTGTTCGGGCTTCAGTTTGCTAATGCCGGGAATATTCTCCACAACAGAGCGAATTGCATCCGCGTCTCCATATCAGCGGTCGTTTTCGATTTCCCTGACCTAATCTTAAACACGGCGCTTACCGACTACGTCACGGCTTTCAGCCCGCCCTCTGTTCGTTGATTGGCCGGCTGTTTTCAGGCCGGTGGAAAACAGAAAGATAGGCTGCTATCTCAGACTGACTACAGGAGCGAAATGAAATTAGCGGAAGTAGGAAGTCTGACGTAGTCAGGCTAGCGAAATTGCGGAGTATTTGAAAAAATTCGACCCCGCATAAATATGCGGACTTTGGCTGATTATGGATTGAATTCAGCGATCGCATAATCGCGTTTTTCTGGAGGGACTGATTTATTTAATCAAGCTCTAAATACAGCTAGTTCTAGATCCTTTGAACTTAGTGACGTCACGGTACGAAGTGACGTACCAGTCGTTTGCATATGACCGCCTCCAGCGCAAGACAACTACGCCTCATTTGACATCATCGCATGCGTTGACGTGCAGCGAGGGGGTCTGTTTACGCCACGCAGATGTGCTGTTCCTGCTGTGGACAAACAACATGTTTGAATGCTGCCGAACGATCCAGACGTCAGGGAAAGCAGTTGGATCAGGCCCGGCTCCACGGGGGGGGCCAGGGTGGGCCTGGCCCACCCAATCTGAAGCTTGGCCCACCCTGGCCCCACACCACATGACAGCCAATCACAAAATTGGTGCTATATTCAATTTAGCTCGAGATACGTTATTTTCTACCCAACCCCGTCCTTTTTCCCCTCCGACACAGACTCAGTGTTGCCAACTTAGCACCTTTGTCGCTATTTTTAGCGACTTTTCAGACCCCTTTAGCATCATTTTTCAAAAAAGCGACTAGCGACAAATTTAGCGACTTTTTGGACAAACCTCAGTAACCTCCAAATGTTGCCAGTACTGTCCTGCGAGCGCGAGCTCTTGCTTTCTCCCTGTCGTCACTCTCTCTGCGTCTGCCCTGTTCAGTGAGTGGCTGAGAGGAGCGGACGGCCGCTGACAGACGCGAATGAGCAGTGTTTTTCCACGGACTTATCACTTATCTGCTTTTCTTTTGTTTTATTTAAAGTTTAGAATTTAGTTTGAACATTTTAATTTATTTTATTTTCTTGTGCTTCACAGAGCTTTAGTTCATCCGGTTCCCGAACTCTCTCAATTCAGATAATTTCCACATAAAAAAATGTAGTCATTCACTATATCATAGTGTTTAACATGTTAAACATGTTCTTCATTTTTAATTTTTGGAACTATTTAGTAACTTTAAATTATATAAACATGTTAACATTTTAACAAGTTTGTTTTAGTTGATGTAGTTATTTTAAAATACATGCCCTTTTTTTTATCAAATCTATAGTTACATAATTGATACAAGATCTATTAAGGGGTCAAAAAAATATTACAAATGCAAAAAGAGAGACTGTAAAAATAAACATGTTAAACATGTTTATCTATATATATATATAAAGTTACTAAATATATAGTTCCAAAATATATACAAAAAATCTTAAAAAAGAAGAACATGTTAACATTTTTAGTTAGTAACAAGTTTGTTTTAGTTGATGTAAATAGTTATTTTAAAAGATCTGCTCCTTTTTATCAAATCTATAGTTACTTAATTGATACAAGATCTGTTAAGAGGTCAAAAAAATATTACAAATGCAACAAGAGAGAATGTAAAAATAAACATGTTAAACATGTATAAAGTTATATAAATAAAGTTATATATATAAAGTCACTAAATAGTAATGTACAAAACATTTTAAAAATGAAGAAAACACAAACACAACAATAACAAACAAACACCCTAACAATTGCCTTAAATGCATGATATTAAAATTATATCAACAGACATCAACAGATATGTGAGACTAAAGTAACACCTCCAAAACAGACTATTTGAATCAGAGGGGGAGAAACAGGGTGGGAAAAGGTCATAAATCACTACATTTTTAAAGTTTTTTGTACAAAAAACTATAGTAATACTATAATTGCACATAAGGGAACATAATAAAACAAATCAAAAAACCATGTCATGACCCCGTTAAGTGTCATTGTTTGTCTGGAGCTGCTGGCGACTAACAACCAACTCTTTCTTGTATTTACTCTTGTGTACTGTATGTTAATTTTTTGTTCTTCCTTGTTGTTCATTCATCATCTTCTCTTTATTTTTTCAGAAGCATTATTTTGCTTGGCTTCAGCTATGATAAAGAAACATCCACTCTTGCATTGCGTGTTTATGCATTTTGTGGGCGGAGCAATGAAGGGAGGGGCATGTTTGATTGGGTTGATTTCAAATATCAACAGTGTTTCTCAGAAATCACTGACTGCACCTTTCAAAGATCTTTAATTTTAAGAAATATTTCTCTCTGGCAGGTACAATTCTACAGTCACTAAGAAGCGCACCTGGATCATCGCGGCTGTGTGCTGGATGTTGGCGTCCGTACAGGGCTTCTTACCGATGTTTGGATGGTACAACCATGACACACTGGCACATTACAATTCCACCTCCATAGACTGTCAATTCACTGCTGTCATTCCTGATTCATACCTGGTCCACTTCATCTATGAGTGTTGTTTTCTTCCTCTGCTGGCAGTCATGATTACTTTGTATGGCTATATCTTCCTTAAAATGAGACAGTCGATGGGGAGAGCAGGTGTGACGGCTGAAACTGGTGAATATAACAAAAAGGAACACAAACTGGCCAGATCTCTGGTTTTGGTTTTGGCTCTTTTTATTGTTTGCTGGCTGCCGTTACACGTGATACAAGCCATCAGATACTATAACAAGAATATACATGTACCGTCCATTGCTTTATACTTTGGCATTCTCCTTTCTCATGGCAACTCGATGGTTAACCCTGTAGTGTATGCCTTCAAAATCCCTAAGATTAAGAAGGAGTACAGGAAGATTTGGAGGAGGGTGATTGGTCGAGAGCAGCAGGCAGATATAAACGCTCCTGCTAATAATACCTCAGACAGCCATGATGGACGAGTTCATGGAAAAATCAGTCTAGAGATGGGAGTCAAAAGCATTCATTTAATTTAATTCCATGTACCATGAAATGTACCAAAAGAAGGGGGATTTATATGATTTTCTTAGTGTGTAATTGCAAAATTGCTTTTTCAAAGCTTTCGAGCTTTTCTGACCTAAACTACTATTGACAGATTGCAGTTACACTTTTGTGCCAGCAGGGCTCCTCCAAACACCACTGTCAAAGTCCGAGAGTAACTGTAGGATGTGTTATTTTCCTGTAATCACTGTAAAGCTGCTTTGAAACAATCTGTATTGTAAAAAGCGCTTTATAAATAAAGGTGACTTGACGTGTCTTATAGCTGAATCTGGATAATAGAGGAGTGTGTAATTTAATGCACAATAATATGGTTGTACTGTAGTGCAAATATGAGCCTGCAGTCATGTTTAAAACTATCAAACTTTATATGTTTGTGTTACACCTTTCCTGATTTTTATTTATTTATTTTGAAGCACTTATATGAGGTGTGCAATAAATAAAAATAAGTATAAACACATAATTCAATGATTTGTACCTTTCATTAGGTTTATACAGTAATCATACTTTTCTTTTTAGAATAATACGCTTTATTCAGAAGAGACACTTACAGTATCACCCAAATTATTTCAATTTTAGTATGCTTTATTAGGATGACGAAAACTGTACTTTTTATTGCCAACATGTTTGCAGAATAGCTGTGAGAAAATGTGCAATGTAAAATAAACTGAATAAAAATAAGTAATATTAAAAAATAAAGTGAAATATCAGTAGTGCAAAATAAAATGGAATAACGAAACAATGCTGAGTAAACTAAGAATGTATTCATCTTTATTATTAATACTTTATATTATTTTTTAGGTAGCAGTTTTAAAGAGATCGTTCACCCAAAAATAAAAAGTCTGTCATCATCATTTGCTCACCCTTAAGTTGTTTCTTTCTTCTGCTGAACACAAAAGAAGATATTTTGAAGAATGTCGGCAACCAAACAGTCGACTTCCATATGAAAAATATATATATTGTTGAAATCAATGGGGACCAGAAACTGGTTACCAACATTCTTCAAAATATCTTCTTTTGTGTTCAGCGGAAGAAAGAAACTCATAAAGTTTGGAACAACTTGAGGGCAAGTAAATGATGACAAAGTTTTCATTTTTAGGTGAACTATCCCTTTAAATAAAGTTTTCCATTCGATCCCGACTGGTTAAAGATACTCCAGTAACTCTTTCTCTTGATGTTCAGAATGATCTGTTTGTACTCTTGCTCATTGCGTCTCTCAAGGAAGGCAATAGACTGTATAGTTATCACCCAAATAGGATGTGATCCTTCCCACAAACTATACAACCTACTACCTCAGCTTGTAGATACACACAGATCTGCAGTGTCACTGTACAGGAGCATGAACTCCAGTGTGTTTCACACAGTTTCTTCAGTCGACAGCTGGTTAATCTGCCTCCGTAAGAAAGACAGTAGATTGTATAGTTATCTCAAAGGGAGGTTTTATACTCCACAACTATTCAATCTACTACCTCAGCTTCAGGGACAGCAAACAAACATACCGTGGCTTTAGTTTCTTCACCGGGTCTGCACGGGGATGAAAGAAAGAGGGGGAAAGACATTATTTATTTATTATGAGTCATACAAAATTGTGCCTTTCATAATGTTTATGCAATCTCCATATTGTTCTTTTTAGAATAATACGTTTTATTCGGAAAAGACTCTAAAAGTATCACACATAAAAAAAATATTCAAATTTTTAGTGTGACAAAAACTGTACATTTTTATTGCCAAAGTGTAAAATAAACACAATAGTAATTATTATAGTAATAACATAGTAATTACTATAGTAATAACATTGTAATTACTATAGTAGAAACATAGTAATGGCAATTTGTTAACAAATAAAATGAATTATCAGTAGTGCAATACAAAATTTATGTATTTATATTGCCTTTTTACTTTACAAAAATGTAATTGTTAATTAAAATATCAATAGTCAAAATCATACATTGTAAAGTAAAACACTGGACTCCACCTTTGCATTTCAATTTATTGAAAATGTCACATTTGTTGTAGTTTACAAAGACCTTAGTATGCAAGGGGACATTTTAAGTATTTCCATCTTTGTCTCTTTCTGCTTTGCTTTTGAAGGATTAGCAAAATAATCCACAATATGTATGACAATATATATATATTATATACAGGCAGAACTCCTGGCGTGAGGCAGAGGTGAGCCGCACAACGTAACACCGCCAATTTTCTTTGCAACCTTCACACGCCTGTGGTGTGGCATGCCGTTTAATTGCCTGAAGTAAATCGCTGAATTTGAACGCAGCTTTCCCAGCTGTCTGCCTTTAAAAAATGCTACATGTTGTCTGCTAGCAAAGCATGAAAGGGAGGGAAAAGGTCCAAACAAAATGGCCGCCTTCCTGCCATCTTAAACGAGTGTTCAGTTAGAAGTCAAGAACGTGTAAAGACAAAACCTGCTCATGCTTATTTCAAGAAAGGTGAATGAATTCACTCATATTCTTCATATTGTGTAGGAGGAACTGTAAATGTACTGTTATACCGTGGTCTGTTTGATTACCATATTCATGGGTCATGGTACTTAAATGATACTGTAAGGTAATTAAAAAAAATTCTTGAGCAGCAAATTATATTTGAGTGATTTTTGAAGGATCATGTGACATTGAAGAATAGAGTAATGATGCTGTGAAAAATTCAGCTTTAAATCACATGAATAAATCACAGTTTAAAATATATTCAAACAGAAAACAGTTATTTTAAATTGTAATAATATATCACAATATGTAATATTTTTTACTGTATTTTTGATCAAATAAATGCAGTCTTGGTGAGCAGAAGAGAAAAATATAAATAATCGTAATCCAAACTTTTGACCGGTAGTGTATATATCATATTTAAATTGTGAAAATATGTATGAATATATAATTTGTAATAATTACCTGCTGAGTGAACAATAGCCCATAAATATATACAATAAAAATGTTGCCTTGTTGTAATGCCATTTAATCTACACAGATGATTCTGTGGTAGATGCCTGGCAGACGGGGGTCACCAGGGCAGGCCAAAAGAATGGAGTGCCATGGCAAATCGTGGGACGGCGGCACCGTCTCTTTACATAAATTAGCATGTGAACCGGAGGCACTGAAAGACACTGGAGCAGGACATTAACATTCCAAGTTCCTCTTTGGCCTAATTAATGGCAGTGATTGAAATGTTTTGGCCTGGCAGTTGGCCGAGACAGCGGGCCAGTGTAAAAAAAGACCAGGCGGAGTGGAGGCTGAAGTCTCATAATTGAGATGTTGGATCAGACAAAGAGCTGAGAAATCAAAAATGATTTTTGGTGTATACTCAAGCATTTAAAACGGGGTTTTTTTTAGGTTGCAAATTTGTTAACAATTTGTTAAGTGCTAATAATACTGTGTGTTGATTGCAATGGACCCTTATCACATATCCAGGGTTCTCAGAAACAGAAGTCGTCATCATCATAGTTAAGGGTGAACTTCTATAGTGCTGAACGAAACCACAACTAATATAACTTTTGCATTCCCATTTGCTCCAATAGCAAAGCAAAAAATCCACGATAGCGTTTCTATAATACGGAGCACCGCACATGACATGCGAAAAAAAAAAAATATATATATATATATATATATATATATATATATCGTGACCACAAAATAAGAACCCATCCCCTCGTTTTAGTAAATCGTAGCCACGTTGGACTAATTCGATCATTCGTTTTAGTACGTCGTAGTCACGTTAGACTGATTCGTTTCAGTAAGTCGTAGCCAGGTTGGACTGATTCATTCAATCGTTTTAGTAAATCGTAGCTACTTTGGACTAGTTCAATCCCTCGATTTAGTAAGTCCAAGTTTTAGTTAATTCGTTTTAGTAAGTCGTAGCCACGTTGGACTAATTCGTTTTAGTAAGTCGTAGCCAGGTTGGACTGATTCATTCAATCGTTTTAGTAAATCGTAGCTACTTTGGACTAGTTCAATCCCTCGATTTAGTAAGTCGTAGTTTTAGTTAATTCGTTTTAGTAAGTCATAGCCACGTTGGACTAATTCGTTTTAGTAAGTCGTAGCCACGTTGGACTGATTCGTTTTAGTAAGTCGTAGCCACGTTGGACTAATTCGTTTTAGTAAGTCGTAGCCACGTTGGACTGATTCGTTTTAGTAAGTCGTAGCCAGGTTGGACTGATTCATTCAATCGTTTTAGTAAATTGTAGCTACTTTGGACTAGTTCAATCCCTCGATTTAGTAAGTCGTAGTTTTAGTTAATTCGTTTTAGTAAGTCGTAGCCACGTTGGACTAATTCGTTTTAGTAACTCGTAGCCACGTTGGACTGATTCGTTTTAGTAAGTCGTAGCCATGTTGGACTGATTCGTTTTAGTAAGTCGTAGCCACCTTGGACTGGTTCGTTTTAGTAAGTCGTAGCCATGTTGGACTGATTCGTTTTAGTAAGTCATAGCCACGTTGGACTAATTCGTTTTAGTAAGTCGTAGCCACGTTAGACTGAGTTGTTTTAGTAAGTCATAGCCACGTTGGACTAATTCGTTTTAGTAAGTCGTAGCCACGTTGGACTGATTCGTTTTAGTAAGTCATAGCCACGTTGGACTAATTCGTTTTAGTAAGTCGTAGCCACGTTGGACTGATTCGTTTTAGTAAGTCATAGCCACGTTGGACTAATTCGTTTTAGTAAGTCATAGCCACGTTGGACTAATTCGTTTTAGTAAGTCGTAGCCACCTTGGACTGGTTCGTTTTAGTAAGTCATAGCCACGTTGGACTAATTCGTTTTAGTAAGTCATAGCCACGTTGGACTAATTCGTTTTAGTAAGTCGTAGCCACCTTGGACTGGTTCGTTTTAGTAAGTCGTAGCCACGTTGGACTAATTCGTTTTAGTAAGTCGTAGCCACCTTGGACTGGTTCGTTTTAGTAAGTCGTAGCCACGTTGGACTAATTCGTTTTAGTAAGTCATAGCCACGTTGGACTGATTCGTTTTAGTAAGTCATAGCCACGTTGGACTAATTCGTTTTAGTAAGTCATAGCCACGTTGGACTAATTCGTTTTAGTAAGTCGTAGCCACCTTGGACTGGTTCGTTTTAGTAAGTCATAGCCACGTTGGACTAATTCGTTTTAGTAAGTCATAGCCACGTTGGACTGATTCGTTTTAGTAAGTCATAGCCACGTTGGACTAATTCGTTTTAGTAAGTCATAGCCACGTTGGACTAATTCGTTTTAGTAAGTCGTAGCCACCTTGGACTGGTTCGTTTTAGTAAGTCATAGCCATGTTGGACTAATTCGTTTTAGTAAGTCATAGCCACCTTGGACTGGTTCGTTTTAGTAAGTCGTAGCCACGTTGGACTGATTCGTTTTAGTAAGTCGTAGCCACCTTGGACTGGTTCGTTTTAGTAAGTCATAGCCATGTTGGACTAATTCGTTTTAGTAAGTCATAGCCACCTTGGACTGGTTCGTTTTAGTAAGTCGTAGCCACGTTGGACTGATTCGTTTTAGTAAGTCATAGCCACCTTGGACTGGTTCGTTTTAGTAAGTCGTAGCCACGTTAGACTGAGTCGTTTTAGTAAGTCGTAGCCACGTTGGACTAATTCGTTTTAGTAAGTCGTAGCCACGTTGGACTAATTCGTTTTAGTAAGTCATAGCCACGTTGGACTAATTCGTTTTAGTAAGTCATAGCCACCTTGGACTGGTTCGTTTTAGTAAGTCGTAGCCACGTTGGACTGATTCGTTTTAGTAAGTCATAGCCACGTTGGACTAATTCGTTTTAGTAAGTCATAGCCACGTTGGACTAATTCGTTTTAGTAAGTCATAGCCACCTTGGACTGGTTCGTTTTAGTAAGTCGTAGCCACGTTGGACTGATTCGTTTTAGTAAGTCATAGCCACGTTGGACTAATTCGTTTTAGTAAGTCATAGCCACGTTGGACTAATTCGTTTTAGTAAGTCATAGCCATGTTGGACTAATTCGTTTTAGTAAGTCATAGCCACGTTGGACTAATTCGTTTTAGTAAGTCATAGCCACCTTGGACTGGTTCGTTTTAGTAAGTCGCATAGCCACGTTGGACTAATTCGTTTTAGTAAGTCGTAGCCACGTTGGACTAATTCCTTTTTTAATAAGTCATAGCCACGTTGGACTAATTCGTTTTAGTAAGTCATAGCCACGTTGGACTGATTCGTTTTAGTAAGTCGTAGCCACGTTAGACTGAGTCGTTTTAGTAAGTCATAGCCACGTTGGACTAATTCGTTTTAGTAAGTCATAGCCACGTTGGACTGATTCGTTTTAGTAAGTCGTAGCCACGTTGGACTGATTCGTTTTAGTAAGTCGTAGCCACGTTGGACTAATTCGTTTTAGTAAGTCATAGCCACGTTGGACTAATTCGTTTTAGTAAGTCATAGCCACGTTGGACTGATTTGTTTTAGTAAGTCATAGCCACGTTGGACTAATTCGTTTTAGTAAGTCATAGCCACGTTGGACTAATTCGTTTTAGTAAGTCATAGCCACGTTGGACTAATTCGTTTTAGTAAGTCGTAGCCACGTTGGACTAATTCGTTTTAGTAAGTCATAGCCACGTTGGACTAATTCGTTTTAGTAAGTCATAGCCACGTTGGACTGATTCGTTTTAGTAAGTCGTAGCCACGTTGGACTAATTCGTTTTAGTAAGTCGTAGCCACGTTGGACTGATTCGTTTTAGTAAGTCGTAGCCACGTTGGACTAATTCGTTTTAGTAAGTCGTAGCCACGTTAGACTGAGTCGTTTTAGTAAGTAGTAGTCACTTTGGACTGGTTCGTTTTAGTAAGTCTACAATGGACTAGTTCAATCCCTCGTTTTAGTAAATCATAGCTACGTTGGACTAATTCGATCCTTTGTTTTTGTAAATCATAGCCACGTTGGATTAATTAGTTCCCTCGTTTTAGTAAATCGTAGCCACGTTGGATTAATTCGTTCCCTCGTTTTAGTAAATCATAACTATGTTGGATTAATTACTTCCATCGTTTTAGTAAATCGTAGCCACATTGGATTAATTCGTTCCCTCGTTCTAGTAAATCGTAGCCACGTTAGACTAATTCATTTCCTCGTTTTAGTAATTCGTAGTAGCCATATATATTTTTTATGAAAATATAAAAAATTAAATTTACAATAACTGTGGAAGCGCATTATCACAGTCTGTGAAGAAGGTCCATAGAGTCTGATGTTGGCATGTTGCTAATAACAAAAATGCTTAGCAGACAAAAACATTGGGTGAAATAGTACATTTTGATTACGATGGAACTATTTTTACTTTTTAGTTTTAAATCAAATGTATGTTTATAATAATTTATTTCCCTCTGTCTTCCAGCTCGCCACAGTGCATTCTGGGATTGCCTTATCCACAAAGGACATCTCATTAAAATGAAGGTCTGTTATCAAGCGGCATGCTGAACTTTTTTTTGGAGTGTGTGCTCATGATGCATAATAATGTTGTCTAGGTAGGCAGCTCACTGCTTCAAGTGTTTCTCTGGGGCTGTTTCTATCTGGTGCTATGACCTCGTTTGACATTTTTCTGGGATCTTAAAAGGACTATTTGTTATTCCATCACAGTATATGGTCCACGTCTCACTGAAGTCCATGGATCATTACACAAAGTAATGGCTATGTCAACATTAGGCTAAATCTTCATGTCTTGTGAGAGATAATATATGGAAAGCAAAGAAAAGGAGCTCTACAGTATTATATAAACTCTCTCCTTCAGCAGAGTGCAGATTCATGTATACATCTACTATATATATAGAACTAGATCATATCTGTTATTAAAACACCATTTGGTATAATATATTTGGCAATGGCATGTTTGTGATAATATAGTGATTTCAAGAAAACTAGCAGTATGCTTGTCAGCGGAAGTGTTTAAGTTTCCCTATAACCTCGATCTTGTGGTTTAACACAAAGGTACTCATTTTTTATTCCACCTCAGCTGTCGACATTTCCCTGTGTGTTCAAACCTGCTAAACTTTTATTTGAACCTTCATTTAGTTGTAGAAAGAGAATAGATCATGTGCACAACATGCTACTTATTTTCTTCTGATATTTTATAAAAGCTTAATTCAAGAAAATATTTCACTGATATGATGTCTAAATCATAATTTTCGCTTTAGTTTATACCTTTTAATTAATATTGTTTATTTATTTTGGTTAATGTACACTGATGAAAACAGTCTTTTTATCCTAATCTGGGTGCCATTTTTAATAAGAAAAGCCATTATTGCTGCGATACTAAAGCATTGTAAGTTGGGGAACTGTTAAAAATGTTCAGCACACTTGATTGATATGCGTCAGTGCTATTAAATGTATTGTTACCATTAAGAAAGTGAGTAAATATAGTCCTACCTGCTCATTTAAAGTAAGTTGACACTTCACTTCCCACATCCGAGTTAGTAAAACTGTCATCTGGACCTTTGTCTACCAATGCAGGGTGTTCAAACCCACGGTTGTGCAGTGGTACACATCCAGAGGCCTTTAAACACACAAAAATAGCAATTCTAAACAGGAAGTGCCTGTTGACCTTGTTTGTCCATGCACTCATGCTAAGTTCAGCGCTTATCACTGCGATAGCTGTATTGCAAACAGACACAGCTTACAACATTTGGCACTATGGTTGCAAAAATAGAGCGCTTCCAGAGCATAAAACGGGAAATGCGAAACCCTTTTTTTCCTTCTAATTTGTTATCACAATTGTTCACACTTGTTAAGTAGGCCTCATAGTGTGACACAAAGTGTAATTTCTGCACAACTATCACCACCTAATAGAATTTCAAAAATAATGATTGCTTTCAAATAGGTTTCCCAAACACACATGCATGTTACATTCGGCCAGACGAAAAGATAGTCCTGCCCTCAAACTCACGCCATTGGTCGAGAAGGTCAGGATTCTCAAACAAGCCGTTTTGAAAGAGTCTACGTGTTATTTTTCAGGGAATTAAACCTCTGAAGAACTTACAAGTTGTTACATTAAGCTTGGATAGCAGAGCGTATTTCAACATTGAAAAGTACAGCTTTAAATGAACATGCAGCGTGTGCATGAAAACGCCATGTGCTTTGAAGGAAACTACTCGAACACATGACTTGAGCTGTTAACGTTTTTGTTGATACATGTTAGACAAATGTGATCTGAACTGCTACAAAATAAGACCTTGAATCAGAATAGCAACAAATACCTGCTCTGGTTAATGTCAGGCGGCTCTTAAGTTCCTGGCTTCGGCTGATATCCTCTTTTTCTCCATAACGTGAAGCTGCTTGTGGTGTTATTGCTTCTGAATGGCAGGTGATTACTAAAATATTTTTCCAGATAAAGGTACTGTGACTTTGTTTCTGGTTACCACACCGACACAGAGAGAAAGAGTGAAGAGAGAGAGGGAGGGAGCACAAAAATAGCAGGAAGTAGAGAGGGCAGGCCAGAGAAGAAAAAAATCATCAAGTAACGTGACAAGTTCATCTGAGGATAGTGAGGGAGGGGTGGAGGAAGTGTTTTCATTTTTTTTTTTATCTATCTCTCCACCCACCACCTTATTGCTTTTTTTTCTTACTCGGTTTTCTCTTTGTATAATTTTCAGTGCAGCTTTCATCTACATCTTCTCTAAAAGAATTACAATTCTTTGTTGACAGTGTTAATAAACTAAAAGTAGTTGGACTAATAAAACATGAGCTGCTTTGGAATGGAAACGCAACGTATAATCAAACTGCATAAATAATCTTCAAATGTTCATTTGTAGATGAAACAAAGAAACTTGAAGTGTGTTTTAATATTATTTGTATTATTACTTTTTGTTGTTTATATAATAATGGTGATTAAAACTGTACATTTACAGTGGTGTCCAAAATTGAAAATCTGGATTTTTTAAAATCTAAACCGAGATTAAACAGGATTTTAAAAACAGCTGTATTAAATTATAACTTAGATATAAGCATCTGGTTTATATAGTTATTGTTTTATATTGATTAGTAGTTGTATTTATATCTATTTTTATTTTTATTTGTAATATTAATTTGTATTATATTTATATACTTAATTTTAAAGTCCCGTTCTTTTGCTCTTGATCTTATTTAGCATATTCTTCTCTGTGGTCTCAGTTTCAGTGCTATCTAAAGCTCAGTTCCTCTAAACATGGTAGACGAGGTACAGATTTGTACACTTAACAACCAGAAGTAACAAAGATTGATTATGGTATGAAGTATTTTGCATCAGTGAGATTGTAAGGTTAATTTTTCTGCTCCCGATGTAGTTTGGCAAAGCGCTGCTCTTTGTTGTGAAGGCCTCAGACGTGTAACTTAGCACAATAGAGAGTAGTTTAGCTTTATAATGGTCTTTATAATAACACAATTTTACTGTAAATGGAAAGCCGCATGTTTTTATAGCCTCTGAAAACTGTTTTTTGAAAGCTATTATGCGAACAAGTTTTATATAAAAAGAAACAGTGGTCACGCACGGACACAAGACAAACAAGGCATAAAAACATGCAAAATCACTAGCCGCCCGATATATTTGTGGTTTATCTAACAATACTTGTTTGTTTGTTTTTTTTTTTCAAATAAAAAATGTGTTTAATGTCTCATCCAACAGAAACGAAAGATACTTAATTATGGCGGCAGCAGATAAAAGACATGTGCTAGAGGAAGATGAGGATGAGGAGAAGCGAAAGCCAGAGAAAATGACGTTATTGCAACACGAGAAAGTAAAAATTGCAAGATGGACATTCAAACAAAAATAAAATTCTGGAAGTACCTGAGTAAAGAGATTTTTTTTTTGTCGCAGGACGGCGCGGGAGACTCCCGACGGGGTAAAGTACAACTCTACGACGATCGAAAAATACAATAAAAACCAGCAGGGAGGAAGAAAGAAGAGGAGAGACCGTTTCCATGTCACTCGCAAGACAAGGGGAAAAGCAGAGAGAGGTGTGCAAGCAAACAGCCCTTCTCACACGAGCCCTTGCCAACGCTGAGCAGATTCAGCTATGCCCTCCTATCCGCCTGCCCACTTCAACCCCGCTGCCAAAAGAGCGAGAGAAAGAAGGAGAGAGAGGTCACAACAGCATGAGAAAGGAAAAGAAAACAAGGCGGCTACTTTTGCTGCCACCTTTCACCATTCATCTGTTGTTGTTGGGTTAGCAGTCAGTCCTCCATGTTTAAGACCTCTATGGGAGTTGGCATGAAATGCAAAACACCGTCACCTGGCTCGGGCCCGAAAGCGGGGAGTGGAACTTGGTCCAAAACCAAGCGAAATAAGCAAATCTCAACCTATCCCTCAGGAGCGTGTCGATATGAGGTACATGTACTTACTCAGTCCCAGGCAGCGTCAGAGATCTGACACACGTCCTGAAATAGAGTAAAGTCTCCCCAAAGAAGTCTTTTGTCAGCATTTGGCATCCGTCCTAGGTAGTTACAAGCCTTTCGATTCCTCTTTTTCAGAAGTCATCGCAGCATCTTTAGCTGTCCTGCCATTGCCTGCATTTTTCATGCAGTATACTTTGAGATTTAATCATAGGCATTTGTGCACATCAACTTTTGTTAGTGCCTTTGCGATGTGCATGTTCAAACTGAATCAAAGGTTCAAGTAAGGAAAGTTCACGATCGTCAGCTTTTTCAGGTAAAAAAATAAAATAAAAATAATTCTGAAGAGTTTGAGTCCTCAAAGAGTTCTTGCTGTGCTGAAGCGAGAGGACGGAGTGAGAAAGTTCAACCCGAGGCGCCAGGACAAAGAGAGCAAGGCAGTCACAGCACTTGTGCTGAAAGTTTGTGGTAACGCTGCTCTGCTCAGCTGTAGAGAAAGCGCGGCCCAGCCAGAACGCTCTGAAATAATCCAGTGTCACCCTGCCAAAAAGTGTGCCACCCCTTTCCTGACGGGACAGAGATGGTGACAGAGAGGGAGAGAAAGAGTTGCAATCGTACTGTCTTCTTTCAGGCATTGTCATGGGCAGCACAGTGTGTGACGTCAGCACCCTCCTTACGTCCTTTTGTTATTTGTCCATTTATTACTCACCATACTGTCCTCATCTTGCATTTTCTCCCACTTTTGCTCTCTCGGGTAAAAGAAAGAACCATTTCTTGATGCCTGACTGGGGGAGAGAGAGAGAGAGAGAGAGAGAGAGACTGAGAGAGAGAGAGAGAGAGAGAGAGAGAGAGAGAGAGAGAGAGAGAGAGACGGATATAAATAAAGCACAAGAGCACAAGTGAATAGAGAAAGAGAAGCTGTCCTTAGAAATCTCTCAGTCTGTCTTCCTGCCTTCCGACCCGAGCGCTTGTAAAACTTTCAGCTGTGGCGTTCAGGGCCGGCCTCCGTTGGCAGCGGTTCAAGAAGAGGGCTGGCTGGATCTAAAGGAAGACGAGCTTATGGAGAGAGAGAGAGAGAGAGAGAGAGAGAGAGAGAGAGAGAGAGAGAGAGAGAAAGGGGGTCGGGCTGGTACCCATGAGGAGGGTGCCGGTGCGGACAGTGGGTCAGGGTAAGGGGGGCGGCAGAGGTAATGCATGTGCCAACAGTAACAGCTCTGGGAGTTCAGACAGGGAGCATGAACCAGAGTAGAAAGAGGACAATCTACATCCCAAAGTTTTCAATAACCAGTGATGCTCTGAAATCCACACATAAAAAAATGCTTCCAAAAGGGTGTTTTCGCAGTGATGCCATTGAAGAAATATTTTGGGTTCCAAAAAGAACCTTTCAGTGAAGAGTTCTTAAAAGAACCCTTTTTTCTTATAGTGTGAAGAACATTTGAATAATCTAAAGAATTTCTTTGGGGAATGAAAAAGGTTCCATGGATGTTGAAGGATCTTCATGGAACCATCAATGCCAATAAAAAAACAAAACAATATTTTTAAGAATGCAAGACACTTCTGTGCAGCTTCTGCAAAGCAACATTACGCATATTCTAAAAAAGAACCACTTCTCTTGATAAAACAAGATCTGTGTGTTGCAGGGTTCTGCACTATTTAGATTTGATTTGGTAATCCAGTTAAATTTATGTATTTCAATTAAGGATGAAAAAGGGGCACACAATTGCAATTTCAATCGGAATATTATAGAATTAAAATTAATTGGAATTTACAGAAATTTATATAACAGCCATTTTATTTAGAACAGCAAAATTTGCCAATTCAGTGTATTTTGTAATACACTGCAGTCTCTTCTGCTCTCCAAGGCTGCTTTATTTGATGAAAATACAGTAAAAACAGTAATATTGTGAAATATTATTACAATTTCAAATAACTGTTTCCTGTATAAATGTATAGTAACGTTTATTTTATTCCTGTGTTCAAGGCTGAATTTTCAGCATCAGAAATCATTCTAATATGCTGATTTGCAGCTCAAAAAAAACATTTCTGATTATTATCAATGTTGAAAACAGTTGAGCTGCTTCATGCGTCCTTCCTGAATAAAAGTTTTTTTTTTATCATACTGATCCTAGACTTTTGAACAGGAATGCAGACCAAAATATCCAAAACTCAATGCCCAGGAAGCAAAGATGTCAAAGCATGTATCAACTGTCAATTTCCATTGAACTCAATAGGGGCGCTGACAGATGTTTCCCTCAGATATATTAGAACCCCTTGATCAGGTAAAGCAGTGTTTGAAACAGTGTATACACTCTTCAGAAACTCAACCTAATAATGCCTTAGAGTTGCATATTAAACAGCAAGTATTTTAACTTTAAATGATTATTAGGCTACATAAATTAGGTCAGCCGGAACCAAGAACACTTCCTATAACACCTGTTGTACTCGTTACATCATAAGAATGGCGTCTATGCTAATGTTAGTCTTTCTGCTTATTCCGATGTTTACTGTAATCAGCCGGATCCAGGCCGTATCCAGACCAGATGGAGGAGCTGCGCCTAAACACGATCACAACGCATGATGTAGTCAGCCGGATCCGGGCCGTATCCAGACCAGGTGGAAGACCTGTGCCTAGACACGATCACAACGCATGATGTAGTCAGCCGGATCCGGGCCGTATCCAGACCAGGTGGAGGAGCTGCGCCTAAACACGATCACAACGCATGATGTAGTCAGCCGGATCCGGGCCGTATCCAGACCAGGTGGAGGAGCTGCGCCTAAACACGATCACAACGCATGATGTAGTCAGCCGGATCCGAGCCGTATCCAGACCAGATGGAAAACCTGTGCCTAGACACGATCACAACGCATGATGTAGTCAGCCGGATCCGGGTCGTATCCAGACCAGGTGGAGGAGCTGCGCCTAAACACGATCACAACGCATGATGTAGTCAGTCGGATCCGAGCCGTATCCAGACCAGATGGAAGACCTGTGCCTAGACACGATCACAACGCATGATGTAGTCAGTCGGATCCGAGCCGTATCCAGACCAGATGGAAGACCTGTGCCTAGACACGATCACAACGCATGATGTAGTCAGCCGGATCCGGGCCGTATCCAGACCAGGTGGAGGAGCTGTGCCTAGACACGATCACAACGCATGATGTAGTCAGTCGGATCCGAGCCGTATCCAGACCAGATGGAAGACCTGTGCCTAGACACGATCACAACGCATGATGTAGTCAGCCGGATCCGGGCCGTATCCAGACCAGGTGGAGGAGCTGTGCCTAGACACGATCACAACGCATGATGTAGTCAGCCGGATCCGGGCCGTATCCAGACCAGGTGGAGGAGCTGCGCCTAGACATGACTACAACGCATGATGTAGTCAGCCGGATCCGGGCCGTATCCAGACCAGGTGGAGGAGCTGCGCCTAGACATGACTACAACGCATGATGTAGTCAGCCGGATCCGGGCCGTATCCAGACCAGGTGGAGGAGCTGCGCCTAGACATGACTACAACGCATGATGTAGTCAGCCGGATCCGGGCCGTATCCAGACCAGATGGAGGAGCTGCGCCTAAACACGATCACAACGCATGATGTAGTCAGTCGGATCCGAGCCGTATCCAGACCAGATGGAAGACCTGTGCCTAGACACGATCACAACGCATGATGTAGTCAGCCGGATCCGGGCCGTATCCAGACCAGGTGGAGGAGCTGTGCCTAGACATGACTACAACGCATGATGTAGTCAGCCGGATCCGGGCCGTATCCAGACCAGGTGGAGGAGCTGCGCCTAGACATGACTACAACGCATGATGTAGTCAGCCCGGATCCCAGCCGTATCCAGACCAGGTGGAGGAGCTGCGCCTAGACATGACTACAACGCATGATGTAGTCAGTCGGATCCGGGCCGTATCCAGACCAGGTGGAGGAGCTGTGCCTAGACACGATCACAACGCATGATGTAGTCAGTCGGATCCGGGCCGTATCCAGACCAGGTGGAGGAGCTGTGCCTAGACATGACTACAACGCATGATGTAGTCAGCCGGATCCGGGCCGTATCCAGACCAGGTGGAGGAGCTGCGCCTAGACATGACTACAACGCATGATGTAGTCAGCCCGGATCCCAGCCGTATCTAGACCAGATGGAGGACCTGCACCTAGACACGACTACAACGCATCCCTGAAGTGTCAGCAGAGATTGTGTAAACTAGACTCTTATCGACACGACAGCCATCAGCACTGATCTTCAACAAACCCGTCTCCATCCCGGTGTGATGACTCTGATCTTAAAGCAGATGAAACTGGATAATATTCTGATTGTTCCAAACCAATCTGACTTCTGACCTATAATGTTGCCTGAATCATAATCACACACTGTTCGTTCATTGGCCAGAAGAGAACGGGCCCCCCGATCGAGCCTGGGTTCTCCCAAGGTTTTTTCTCCATTCTGCCACTGATGGAGTGTTGGTTGCTTGCCACTGTCGCATTTTTCCACCTTTGTTGCCATTGGCTTTTAAATTAAATTTAACATTTAATTTAAGATTCAACAATAATATTGATCTGCCTGCATTGACACTATTATACAAGAACTGAACTGAGCTGGAAGATGACATCACGGTTTACTCCAGAGCGATATATATATATATATATATATATATATATATATATATATATATATATATATATATATATATATATATATATATATGAACTCAATTTGTAACTTTTTTAAAAACAAAAATGAAACATCACTGAACTTACTTAAGCTGGACTGTGATGCTATTTTCTTCTGGAAACAAAACTTTTTTGCATTATTTTCCTGTTATCTCTGTAAAGCTGCTTTGAAACAATCTGTATTGTAAAAAGTGCTGTATAAATAAATGTGACTTGACTTTTTTCTGGGAGATCTCGCCAAATGGCCCCAACTGCCTTAAGGACAATTAATGGCTGTAGCTGAAGGACGGCTGCTGAGGAACTGTCCTAGGAGCGCTGGGGTAACGCTGCGGGGTCGAATCGCCTGCTCGGCGCCAGCAGCTGGAGGACACGGCCTCTCCCGCAGGAGCCATTACAGTCCCAGAGTCCCACCACACTGATGTCATCCTGTGCAACGGAACGCTGAAGCCGCGAAGAGATGCAAAGTTCTGTTCACTTCCCCCATCTCTGTGCAGCGACATTAATGTGAAATAAAGACACAATGAAAGCTACTTGCTATATCGTCAGAGGCTTTTCACCTGCTTTGCAAGTCTATGATTGGACAAGAGTGGTAACTTTCAAAGCAATCCTTGCACATTTTTCATTTACACTTAAAATAACTGAGAAAAAACTTTGCAAGATGTTTCAGCAGGGATTTCTGTTGTAACATTGTTTGTGCAAGACCTGTCCTGATACGACATTGTAATGGTTTGAGTTTTACATTTGATAGATAGACAGACAGACAGAGTAGAGTATTTTTTGGGGGGTTGCTGGATGGTTTCTGATCTTTATTCAATATGTCTATTGATTTTTTTTGCTGAGTTTTACTAAATTATCTGATCAATTTAATTTGATCACTTGGAAAAGTTATAACACACCTCTCCTGAACTTTTTTTAGGGACCATTCCTGTCTGTAGCACATGCCATTTTTAAGTATATCATGTCAGTGGCGAAGGTTTGATTTTGAAATTGGTGGGGACGGGGACATCAATGTATAAATATATTTTACGTTTTGATCGAAATTATTGCTAGGGATATATCAGTGTCACTGGATATTGGTAGGGACACGTCCCTACTAAATTCTACGCCCCTGCATCATATTGCAGTGCAACTCTTGAAGCAGACTTCAGTTTAAGTAACTACATGTACTATTTATGCATAATTCATCAGCATCAGCATGAGCATAAGAAACGATACCTGAAATGCTCTAATATCCACACTACCAATCTTGCGTTACAGATCATGTTTCTATTTTTCTTTTGGTGCGATGTCAGAGGTTCCCGAGGGCATTATCACATGATCTTTGAGAGTCGTTCTGGGTAATCAGTCCCTGACAAAACCGCACAAGTTTGAGTTAACTGTTCATTGACCAGCTGGTGACAATTTGGCATAGTTATTGCATTGCACAAAAGGGACCGAGCAAAAGTAAAGACAAAGGTTGAAACATCTTATTTAGTTGCATTAGACACTATGTTAAAAGATGATTAAAGGGATAGTTCACACAGTTTTTTTTTTATTTCTGTCATTAATTACTCACCCTCATGTTGTTCCAAACCCGTAAGACCTTATGGTTGGGGATTTTAATGAAATCCATCAAATCTAGCAATAAGAATATCATATAGGATGAGCCAGAAAACTGCACATTAGAAACTCTGTGTACATTTAAAAAAACACTCTGAAAACCTTGCAGTCACATTACAACACACTGGAATACCTTAGCAGCTGCTTTGCAACACCCTGGTAACCATACAATGCATCAGAGTAACATTAGCCACATGTTTAAAAAAAGCACTCAGAACTTAACAGCTGCATAGCAACGCCCTGGTAACCACTCAGAACATTCTAGTAACTCAATAGCAACACACTAAAAAACACTCAGAACCACCACAAATTGCTCAAACCCTGGCAATTGCTCAGAACATAACATAAGGCACTACATAGCAACACACTAGTATACCTTTGTATCTGTATAGCAATGCCCTGGTAACCACCATCTTAGTAATGGCATAGCAACACGCTAAACAATGCTCAAAATACCCTAAGAACTGCATAGCAACACACTATACCTTAGCAACTGCATAGCAATGCCCTGGCAACCAACCAGTACATCCTAGTAACTGCAGACAAACATGCTAAAAAGCAGTCAGACCTTAGCAGCTGCATGGCAACGCCCTGGCAACCACCCAGAACACTTTATTCATCACATAGCAACATGGTAAAAGAGTAGGGCAGGATTTGCACGGACAATACCACTATAGTTTAAAATCTTTGCTTCCTATACTATTATCCCATGTTCTGGCAGGGGCGAATGCATCAGGGGAAAACTCATAAAGGAGATCAGCAGGGCACTTTCATACTGTACTTTCCTCTGTGTGTTCATCTGGTGGTGTATCCTTGACCTATGCATTTGTTTTACAGTGAGACAGTTTCCTGTTGCCTTCTGTTTAGTTTGAGTCACATTCAGCACACACACACACACACACACACATCCCTCAGGAGCATGTGCACTCCTCTGACCCACACATCTCTGACAGGATGGTGAGTGTGTGTGAGTAATAAACCCACTGGAGTGACGTCATGTCCTTAAGTCACACAGTTGCAGCTGTGTGTACTCTCGTTTTTCTGCTTATGCATTATTTAATCTTATCAGTTTCAGTAAAATATCATATATAACTTAAATAAATAAATATACATTTGTACTATAAATCACTGTTAGTTTGTACCTTAGAGGTTAAAGAGGAGCATTTCAGCCTTCCAGTTTCATATATAAAATTGGTTATACACAATACTGTACAGTTTCATCATAAACTGCAACCTCTTTTTCTGAGTTCACTGGCCCTGAGCTCTACGAAGGGAACAGCGCCATCTTGCCACCGGAAGAAGCACTGCAGCCCAGACAGTCAGCTTCGTTTTACCATAGAACAGGGGTGAACAATCGTTCAAAAAGTTTAATCTGGATCAGAATTATCTAGATTTGGAAATCCCATAATTTGCTATCCAGCATCAGGTAATCCATCTTACTTTTGTGTTGGTTTTTCAAAGCAAATTAGGATCGGATCACCCTGATGCAGATACACACTTTTTTAAGATCACTAAACGTATACAACTTACAGAACTGTTGACTTAGAAACGAAAAACCAAGTCTGGGGATGTGAACAGTTCCGGGTTGCCATCTCGTAATTACGGTTTTGACATGGCATGAACGCAGCATAAGCTCGTTGTTTTGGTTCGGTAGGAACTATTAAAGGTGTCTGCTGTTTGTTTGTGGCGCTCGGTGACTGTGTGTCTAACTGTCTGTCTTGTCTACGACTCTGCAGAGCCTCATGAAATGCGCTGACGGCGTGTAATGTCTGCGCCATGTGTGTAAATACATATTTTGACAGACAGGTAGGACCATAGATATCTATGGGTAGGACATCCTATCGTTGCATTCAGACCAAATGCAATGATTGGACGAAAATGTTTTGTTCCTGAGACTTCCACAAAAGTTATATGTATTTAAAAAAAATATTTAGACCATCTTCTATTCTTGGTTGATATCAGGATGTAAAGAGAGCTTCAACCAGAATAACAAAAAGTATAGCTATATGAAAAAAACCTACCCTTTGTTTGAAGAGAAAGAAAACAACATAAACAAGCAAACATGACCTTTCAATTTCCTTTAAACAAACAGACCCTTACGGAGGCACTATTGGGATATGGTGTTAAAAAAAAATTTAAATGGGAGAAGAAATATTTTCCGTTCTCTAGCAAAAGTTTTGCGTCGCGTCCCCTTTAAGAAGCTTTGCGTTCATTTGCAAGGAACTTGTCGGGGTTCAAGCCCCTGCCCCTTTTGTCTCAAAATGTATTGTGCCCTTTTCTGATAATTGTAAATAATAATAATAATTATTATAAATATTATAATAAATAACAATACACTTACACACCCTTGCCACTAACAATAACAATACAAACAAATATTATATAAAAAAAAAACATTGGCGGAGTTTCCTTTGCAGCGCCTCGTACACATTTAACGGTTCTTCAAACGAGCAGCTGCAGCAGGTAACGTTAAAGCTAATACGGAAAATTACATTTATCCTACCCTCACCATGCTACTCTAAAAGTTGCGGCAGCATGCGAGTTATTCTTAACTATAATAAAAGTATAACTCGATTTCAGACGCATTCTGAGTGACAATATCATTCGTTTTTATCCAAGGAATATAAGTGCAAGGGGAAATACATCTAGTTAAATGAAATCTTAAGTCCATGTCCAACTCTAAATTGTAAGGAACTTATATCTTTGATTTCATAGCAAAGCTTTACAATAAGGTTAATTTGTTCATTACTCATGTATGAACTAACCATGAGCAACACATTTGTTACTGTATATCTTAGTTAATAATACAACTGTTAATTGTTTATTCGTGTTATGTCACACAGTCAGTGCATTAACTAATGATAACAAATACAACTTTTGATTTAATGTTTTAGTAAATGCTGAAATTAATATTAACTAAGATTAATAAATGCTGTAGAGGTGCAGTTCATTATTAGCTAATGTTAACTAATTTAACTAATGAAACCTTATTGTAAAGTGTTACTGATCCATGATAGCTAACACTCTCTTTCATATATAATACATACATAAAATTTACAACATCAACAAAACTGAAAATTAATTTTCCAAAATTACCTTCTTGATTCTCACTGTTTTGTTTGGTAAAGTAAATAATATTTAGTAATATTATCATAATTTCCCTATTTTCATTTGATGTGTTATGCAGTCTAATGATTGTATCAACATATTTTCTTAGAACGCCAAGGAAAGAAAGAATAAAAAATAAAAAAATCAAGGAACTCTCTGATGCACAAGTTGGCTGAAAAGAGAGAATAAAAATGCAGGTACTGTTAAATTAAATTAAAAAAAAAATTTTGTGCCCTTTTTGGTCCCTCCGCTCCTGGCCCTGAGGAGGTCTGTGCACGCCACTGATGTAGACATGTTCTAGCCATGCACTTTCTACATTTACAATATAGTCACTGGAAATATGCACTATCTTTAATTGCCTGTAGGTGGTGCAATATGACCATTCTAACAATAATTCATCTTCAGTGATAATTAAGATAAACACTAACTAACAAGCATACTATGCTCAGTTACACAGAGGGAATA
Source organism: Tiaroga cobitis (assembly GCA_030578255.1). Taxonomy (NCBI): domain Eukaryota; kingdom Metazoa; phylum Chordata; class Actinopteri; order Cypriniformes; family Leuciscidae; genus Tiaroga; species Tiaroga cobitis. Next base: position 3,840,048 of record CM060596.1, on the reverse strand, counting down.
TTAAATCACCTCTCATAGCAACTATTTTGAATTGTTATTTGCCTGCTAAAATAATGCCAACTAAAATAAATGACACTTCAAAAATACGCATACTACTCATGCAGGTCATTTAGTGTGAAATAGAGAGATAATAGGTTGTTAAAATCTTAAAATGTTTAGTTTAAACAATGTGGATGCTTCAAAAATAGTGTGATGGTAAAAATGAAAGGTAGGCCTACTTCCAGTTATGAATTATTGTGAACATATTTGATATATTGAGATATTAATTCCACTAGCGCACCAGCTCTTCTCTGCCAGGCTTCATGACCTGCTTTTCCACAGGCCAAGTACAGCTAAACCAATAAGAGGAAAAATCTCTACAATTTACCCGAGCGATAAGCTCCACATCCTGCGGGCCGGTTCTGTTCCAGACGGCTTTTACACCTCGTGATCGACAGATACTCTGGCCTAAACCTGCTTCAGCTCACGCAAGTGTACTATCAAAGGTCACAGCAGTAGTTTCGTCTTTGAATGAGCCAAGGACCTTGTCTTCACAAAAATGCACAAATGAAATTACAATATCTTTTTGTTCAGAAACAATAGAAGTGGCCTGATGTAAATGTGTATTTTGAGACTTTATTAAATGTTTGATTGTATCAGTTGATGGTATATGGTAATTATGACAACATGCATCACATCATTTGCACGGTATTTAAAAGATTGCTATGGAATCCATCCAAAAAACATGTGATAAGATAGATCTCATAAACAGGTCAACATTAGTGAACTGAACATGTACGTGTCAGCAGGGGGAGTGTCAAAAACACGTTTCACAATGACTTGACCTGACTTGACCATCAACAGGTGAGTTATAAATTCACCAGTAATGTGGATCATGTCTAATTCTTGTAAGAAATCCCAGTATTTACATCAATTAGACTAATGTGCATTTATATGATGACTGGCTCTGTGCATTTATTGTTGTTAAATATGTTCAGCTGTAGGTCTACTGTACATCATATGCAGATGCTGATCTAGATCTTTTAGGCCAGATGACAATATTTCATGATTTGACTCAAAATAAATAAATACATTTAATTTTAATTCAATTAAATAAACAAATACAATGTCAATAAAATAAAATAAATAAGAATGAACATAAATAATTACATACATAAATGAATAAATAAAAAATGAAATAAATTAAATTTTCTTTATATATATATATATATATATATATATATATATATATATATATATATATATATATATTATTTGGCTGGATAGCTATAAATAAATAAAAATCACTGAATATATCCATAATCATAACATTTTATTATTATTTTTTTAGCAATTTCAAGTGAAGTGTCTCATCATTATATGTTAATATAATCTTTTTATTTCTCAGTATTAATAAATCTTGAGAGGTTTATGTGGATATATGTCCATGCTCATTTATTCATTAAAAACAATAAGGCAAAAAGGTGATTAAAATGGGTGAAAATTTAAAATGAAAAAAAAAAAGGTGATTAATAATAATACATAAAAGTTCCCTTAAGTAAAGTTTAGCCTACAGTCTTGAAGTTGATGTCCATTTGTCACATCTATCTTCTCTTTATTATTTCTTCCATAATGAGAAATTTTCATTAATGATCAGAAAATTCCCACTTAAATTTCAAGTAATCAACTTCAATGTTTAAGTCATTTCAACTTAAATTACATTAAACTATCTGATAACTTGTAAAAAAAAATGTTTAACTTCTTTTGATGAGTTAAAGCAATGTAAAAACATTTGTTGTCATAACTTATTGACCATATAATTTTTTTTTACAGCGCTTCACACCCAAAGATCTCCACGTGCTTCCCGTCTGTCGTGTGTGTGTGTGTGTGTGTGTGTGTGTGTGTGTGAGTGAGTGTGTGACAGATGGGGTCAGTGTGAAAATCCTCTTAGCAACTTTCTGCTGATGGAGGTTCATTGAGTGAAGCTTCACAGTTTCGCAGTATAGCGAGGCCTTTATTGGAGACAGATTCAGGATACGGACATGTCTACGGAAAAGGTAAGTTTGTTTTAATAGACTGATTGCGTGATGTAGTTATTAGCCTATAGGCCTATTATTTTTTGAATCCCCGTTGATCTAAATGTTGATTTATTAAAGGACATTTGGAGATTATCTGAATTATTTTGTTATAAACTTACATACATCTGTTATCAGAATTGATCTGACCACACTAATATTTTAAATTATTAATGTTAAAAAGTATACACTGTCATTATCTGGTTGATATGTCTAAATCAGTCAGTTCTGGTGTGGTCAGTTCTAGTTTTTCAGGAAAGATCAGTGATATTACACACACATGTGCCCATGAAACAAACACTTCCATTCATGAATTTCACAAATATTTAACATAATTACATTTGCATAAATATTCTTTCTTAGTATTTCTTACTAAAATAGCTAGTAAGAAATGTTAGACTTTGCAGATTTATAGGCTATTTATACTGTGATATAGTTCTTATAAGCTACTTTTGAAAACGTCAGCTCCAGGGTTCAGAGCTTAAAAGATATTTTTGGAAATTATAGAATTATAAATGGAAATATGTGAATGTCTCATTCAGTGCATGTATAGGCTATGACCTACAAACCCAACTTGAGTACATTTAGACAGGACAGATATTAGAATTTTTTTTTTTACCACAGAGGTTGTATTTAAAGTAACTAGCCTAATTTGTGACTGATTTCAAAAATGTCTTTGGTGAAATGTATAGAATTTGCTGTTAATTTAATGGAAACATGATTGAATTAGGGTTCGTGTTTTCCTCCACACCTCATGACAGGGATTGACTGAGGTGACGGTATTAATAGCCTCATTCTGGCTGAGTCTTAAGTGGATCACACACACACACACACACACACACGCACACTGACTGTCAGTACAGGCCACATTGAATATCTCATGCTTTTGGTCATTTACGAGGGTGAAAAGATATGTGGATATGTTTAAATTACACATATGAAGACAGTCTACAACGAAAAAATGATGCATAGATATATGATGTGTTTCCATAATTGACACCTTCGTTCAACAAGTTGCATAATGTTGTTATGCATCAGATCACTGCTATCAATAGATCTAGATTATGCATTTAAAACACATTACAAATATCAACGTGCATCATAAGTGATTATTATCTACATAAATAATGCATAAATAAAACTTCAAATGCATGTTGAAGTGTTTTTGGATGCTGTTTGAAATGAATTTGTGTGCAGTTTTGTGCTTCAGATTTTTCTCCCACATCTTTTTTTTTAATGTTCCTTTACATTTGATTAGGATGGATGAAAATAATTGACTAAAACATCTTTTCTAAGTACTGTATAACTTCATCCGCATCAGACACATCCGTCAGCACATTTCAAGCAGAAATATGACAATTTAGCAATTAGGTCCTTCCATGTCAAATCAACCAAATTTTGGAAACCAAATTACAGGGGGAAAATTACTTTAGAAAGATGGCAGCATCATTATCTATTATTAAATTCTTTTGTCTTCAGCAATCCTTGTTGCATTATATGCCAATGGTGGTGACAGTTCAAAAATGGAAAAAAGCACTTTTCCTGTTTTGCCCAAAGCTCGCATGCCTGTAACTCAAGAAGTATTATATCTTACATTTTTTTATATCATCTAGAGACTTAAAAATTAGGATACCAAAAAAAAGTTTGAATCTAAAAGGATATTGAGATATCTTTACTACTTCTTGAGTTACAGTCAAACAAACATTGGAAAAATAATATTTTTGACCCTCATACAGGTATGTTCTATACAATTATTTTGATAGAGGGAAACAAGATAAATTTCTAGTTTCAACGTTATTTGTTCTTCAGAGATTGTTCTTTAAAAGAAAAAGAAAAGTATGCTGTATGCAGAATTTTTGGCTTTTGACCACTGAAAATGTGTTTAACAATTTACTCTTAGAGGCACATTGAGATCCCCATTATATCTTTGTGACTGAACCATATAGAGCCTTAAAAATGAACATACCCAAAGAAAAGTTTGTTAAGAACCAGAGTCCAAAAACATACTGAGATATCTTTGCTACTTCTTTTAGTTACAGACAGACAGAGTTACAGACATATACATTTTTGAACTGTCACCGTTGGCATATAAATGCAACAAGGATTGCTAAACACAAGATCTACCAACGCTACGTAAAAGTGAAATAATGATGCTGCATCTTTCTAAAGTGATTTTCGCCCCCCTGTAATTTGGCTTAAAATTTTACGTGAAAATTGTCATTTGACCCCCCCTCCACAAAATAGCGGATAACTCAGTAAATATTCGTCCATGGCATTTAATATTTAGGCTTTAATTACTATTTAAGTTAGTCTTTCTTCAGAGAAAAATATTAACAAAATGAGCCTGGGACCTCTGGTTGAGGAATGACCCATATGACTCAGACAACACTAAATAACCTATAACCATAAGTTACATAAATCCAAGTGTGCAGATGAAGAATAAGATGCTTCTGAGTAACTTAAATAGATTGAGAGTGATATTCAGAATGTTGTTCTCTTCTTATTTGTTGCTTTCACATGCATCAATACTGGTGAGTTCTCTAATTTTCTAACAAAAAAATCTTTGTCTGTGCTCTCACTATTCCTTCATGCCGCCCTGTTTTAGCTTGTGCTATTCTGAACGATATCTGACACTTTGCATTACAAGCTTTTCTCATGTTTATTGACTCTTCAAGATTAATTTCTTGATGTATTCCTCATTTGTAAGTCGCTTTGGTTAAAAGTGTCTGCTAAATGAATAAATGTAAATGCTTAATTTTTTATCTCTCCAACATGCCATTTACAATAATGTCATTTTATGACTGCGCACATCAGAATATCACAGAAGCCCAAAAAGAAGAAGCCCGAGTCCACTCCAGTAGAGGTCAACGGAACCGAAGCCAAACCCAAAAAGCCCAAGAGCAAGAAGAGCGCAGATCTGTCGGCCGAGAGCAGCCCGGCCACTCAGAGTACGCCAGAGAGTCCATGTCCTGAATGTCACATCAATACAAAGTTCTGTCATGAAACTCTAGATGGCGCAAGCTGATTGGTCCTTAAAGGGTTAGTTCACCCAAAAATGCAAATGATGTCATTAATGACTCACCCTCATGTCGTCCCAAGCCCGTAAGACCTCCGTTCATCTTCAGAACACAGTTTAAGATATTTTAGATTTAGTCCGAGAGTTTTCTGTCCCTCCATTGAACATGTATGTACGGTATACTGTCCTTGTCCAGAAAGGAAATAAAGACTTCATCAAAGTAGTCCATGTGACATCAGTGGGTTAGTTAGAATGCTTTGAAGCATCGAAAATACATTTTGGTCCAAAAATAACAAAAACTACGACTTTATTCAGCATTGTATTGTCTTCCGGTTCTGTTGTGGATCCGCGTTCAGTGACGCCGCTGACGTAAGACGCTGCTGACGTGTGTCTGGTGCGCCCGAGCTTCGGTTACAGTCTGAGGGAGACGCACGCTGGAAACAAAACAATCTTCGCAAACATGTCTAAGGATTTCCACACAGAGGAAGACTTGCATTTTTTTGCCCAGCCATATTTATTTGAACCCGAATACACGGACGCACCAGACACACGTCAGCGGCGTCTTACGTCAGCGGCGTCACTGCGGACTCGTGAACGCGGATCCACAACAGAACCGGAAGACAATACAATGCTGAATAAAGTCCTAGTTTTTGTTATTTTTGGACCAAAATGTATTTTCGATGCTTCAAAGCATTCTAACTAACCCACTGATGTCACATGGACTACTTTGATGATGTCTTTATTTCCTTTCTGGACAAGGACAGTATACCGTACATACATTTTCAATGGAGGGACAGAAAGCTCTCGGACTAAATCTAAAATATCTTAAACTGTGTCCCGAAGATGAACGGAGGTCTGACGGGCTTGGGACGACATGAGGGTGAGTCATTAATGACATCATTTTCATTTTTGGGTGAACTAACCCTTTAAATACTTGTTCAGCATTTGCTGTAGCAGTTGCAGCTCCACCTGTATAGATCTGCTATGGGTAATTCATGTATGCAGCAGCATGTCTTACTTGCTCACAGCAGTGTGTCGTGTGTGTATTGGCAGTAGCAAGTCTCGTACTTGATCTACAGCAACAGCAATAACAGAAACAACAGCGTAGCAGATCTATTACACCAAGACCAAACATATAAACATTGTCATATCCATTAACATACCAAACACTCCAAGAGTTGTCATGACAGAACTGTGCTTCTGTCAGTCTGTTTACACAATTCTCACAAACCTCCCTCACAGATGGAGAGAAGGTAAAGAAGAAGAAGGAAAAAGAATCAACAGAGAAGGAGAAAGAATCCAAAAAGAAAGCGAAAAGTGCCCCAAAGAAGAAGAAGAGTAAGTGACCCATGTGTATTGATATACTATAGTTATTCATATTTTTAATTTGCTTTTATTTTTGTATTTTCAGTTCTTATTTGAATTCTGTTTTATTTCAAATGTGCTTTGTCGTATTTTTTTGTGTACATTTCTATTTAGCTTTATTTTTATTTCAGTTTTAGTAATTTGAGTACTTCAACTTGCCAGGGCAACATCTGTAATTTTAAGACATCATCTTTAATGTCAAGTTAAAATTAGTTTAGATGCTGTAAACACTGATGTCTATGGTAGTGATCAAACTAGAGTACATCACTATTTGAAAGAAGCTCGACTCTTCAAATAAAGATTGTATCGTTACACCAGTAGGTGGCGACAAGTGACTGTTAAAAAATGTATTTGTCATTGAATCATTCATTCAAGAGATTAATAAAAAAAATGCTGATTCATCCAGTAATGGAACATGTGAAGTCTTAATAAGTGAGTCATTGAATTAGTCATTCAAACGATTGTTAAAAAAAAAAAAAAAAAATCTTAATTCAATATTTTTAAATAGACTTTTGTTTAGTTGTCTATTCAGAATCGAGGGAGAATCATGACCGTTCGATTCTCAATTTATCCAGAATCTTGCAGCTCTAGTTTCAGTTTCATCTAATATTTTTATTTTTATTTATTTAAGCTTTATTTCAGTTAATGTTTTCAGTTATTAGTTTTTATAACAATAACAACTCTGAAGTGACCTTTCACAAATTCGGTTTTATTGAGGTCTCAATATTTTTTTTCTAAAACTATAAGACAATTACTGAGATAAATTAAGAACATATAGTTATGAATGTGTATATCATCTCAGATTGGAAGAATTTGATCAGAAGTATTTGAGCTCATATTGATACTTCTGATTTCAGAGTTTAATATCTCGAGGTCAAATTGAACATCAGTTGAAACTGAGATAATTGGAGTTTGTTTCTCAGGAGAAAAATCAATTTAACCCATTTTTCTCATGACTGTCTTGGAGAAACAACTGTAATAGTAAACAATGTCTTCTCTCTCCTACAGGATGATGGTGTGACATTTGATAAGTGTACCAATTTTTTTTTACTGAGCACTTAAATGTGTTTATTGCAAACAGGTTCTACAGAAGATGATGACGATGATGAAGAGGACGATGGAGAGACCACTCCTCAGAAGAAGACAAAGAAAAAGACTTCAAAAGAAAGTTCTGATGGAAAATTAAAAGAGAAGGAAAAAGACAAGAAGTCCAAATCAAAAGGTGTCCTCTTCTCAAATGAGCGACATAAAGCTCTTTCAACTTTCTATTATGAGCTCTAATGTTACTTTTTTAACAATACTTGCTAACTAGATTTATTTTTGGATTTGTTTATTGATTTCTTGCTTTATGTGAACATGAAGACATCAAAGAGGACGCAGACAGTAAAGGAAAATCTAAAGCCAAGAAAAAGGAGCCGGCCTCCATGTTTCAGATAAATGGAGACAAGCCTGAAACCAAGAGTAAAAAGAAAGGTAGTGTTCTGAGAGCTTTTCTACATGCATGTCCGCTTGATGATTCACAATAATGTATATGTTTGCTTATCTTTTGGATGATAAAGCTGCCAAATCTGAGAGTGAAGATGAGAGCGAACCAGAAACCAAAAGCAGCAAGACGAAGAAGAAGAGCAGCTCAAACCCATCGTCCATGTTTCAGACAGGAGGGGACAAAGACAAGGACAAAAAGACAAAAAAGACCAAAAGTAAGTTCTTTTCTTAAACTATTATGGTATGCACAATTTGACATAAAAAGACATAAAAGCTTAAAAAAACAAATAAAACATTTCATGTTATTATGTTAAATGTTACTATATTACTTTTGTTTTATTATTTGTTATATATTTTGTTAATGATTACACAAAATTGTATCTTCATAAATACTTCACAAATAAATAAATAAATTCAATTAATAACAACCTGTATTTTATAAGTTGCTTTTATTCCAACAAGGCAACATGTTGTATTTTTTAAGAGAGCTAAAATTAAAGAACCATATTGAGGGTTATACCACGTCATTGTGAAGAAATTGAATATTAACTATTTTATATATAAATCTTAACTGGTTTGTTTCCATAAAATGAGAGCACATGGCTGTTCCCATGTCTGATGTGATTGTTTCTCATCCTCAGATCCTAAAGCAGAAGAGACTGAAGACTCTGATTCAGAAGTGACACAGAAAAAGAAAAAGGGCAAAGGGAAAAAAGGCAAAAAGGTAAATTCATTGTATTCCACATTATTCTCATTCTATTATCAATTTTATGTGGGATATTTTGTATGGTTACCTCTTTTACTCCTGTGAAGGAGGAGCGAGCACCTTCTCCTGTCATCGAGTTTGACAATCTGGAGGAGTTTGTACTTCAACCCGCTCAACAAGGCGTCACGGTAAAGTGCAAAGTGACCCGGGACAAGAGAGGGATGGACCGAGGCCTTTACCCAACTTACTACCTGCACCTGGACAATGAGAAGAAAGTATGACATCTACTGTAATGTTTGTACAGTCTCTCGTGCTGTTGGAACATTATGAGTTGTTGAGGACTTTGCAGTTTGCAAGCTCAGCCATGATGGATGAGTGGGAAACATAGACACTCTTAGAAGAAAAGGTTCTATAATACAGGTGAAACTCGGGGTTCCGTCAGGCGCTTCATATATAGAAACTTAGGGTTCCGTCAGGCGCTTCATATATAGAAACTTAGGGTTCCGTCAGGCGCTTCATATATAGAAACTTAGGGTTCCGTCAGGCGCTTCATATATAGAAACTTAGGGTTCCGTCAGGCGCTTCATATATAGAACCTTAGGGTTCCGTCAGGCGCTTCATATATAGAAACTTAGGGTTCCGTCAGGCGCTTCATATATAGAAACTTAGGGTTCCGTCAGGCGCTTCATATATAGAAACTTAGGGTTCCGTCAGGCGCTTCATATATAGAAACTTAGGGTTCCGTCAGGCGCTTCATATATAGAACCTTAGGGTTCCGTCAGGCGCTTCATATATTGAAACTTAGGGTTCCGTCAGGCGCTTCATATATAGAACCTTAGGGTTCCGTCAGGCGCTTCATATATAGAACCTTAGGGTTCCGTCAGGCGCTTCATATATAGAAACTTAGGGTTCCGTCAGGCGCTTCATATATAGAAACTTAGGGTTCCGTCAGGCGCTTCATATATAGAAACCAGCCATGATGGATGAGTGGGAAACATAGACACTCTTAGAAGAAAAGGCGCTTCATATATAGAACCTTAGGGTTCCGTCAGGCGCTTCATATATAGAAACTTAGGGTTCCGTCAGGCGCTTCATATATAGAAACTTAGGGTTCCGTCAGGCGCTTCATATATAGAAACCAGCCATGATGGATGAGTGGGAAACATAGACACTCTTAGAAGAAAAGGCGCTTCATATATAGAACCTTAGGGTTCCGTCAGGCGCTTCATATATAGAAACTTAGGGTTCCGTCAGGCGCTTCATATATAGAAACTTAGGGTTCCATCAGGCGCTTCATATATAGAAACTTAGGGGTTCCCATTATGTGATTATTTTATGGATTTAGTTTTAATTCATTTTGTTTCAATTAATTTTTAGCTTTAAATAAATGTTATGAATTAAGCAACATGAAAGTATTACACAATTTTTTGTGAGACCTCTCCTTATATAGAACCTTTTTGGCAATAAGAAGTCAAGAGTCAAGAACCTGAGAGTTCTAAATAGAACCCCATTGGACCTTTCTTTTCCCCTAAGAGTGTAGCTTTCAAAAGTTTGTTCTGGTCAGTAAGATTTGTTTGAAAGATGTCTCTTCTGCTCACCAAGGCTGCATTTATTTGATAGAAAATTTAGTAAAAGCACTAATATTGTGAAACATTTTTACAAATGAAAATAAAGTGACCCTATGTGAATATATATTCTAAAATATAATTTATTCCTATGATAAATTTTGAATTCTCAGCATTGTTACTCCAGTCTTCAGTGTCACATGATCCTTCCGAAATCATTCTAAATCTCTAAATATCTTTAATGTCACTTTTGATTCATTTAATGTGTCCTTGCTAAATAAAATAACTAATTTCTTTAAAAAAAAAAAAAAGAAAATCTTACCCCAAAATATGGTCCAATAGTTTTCACTAATTTTAGCTTTGCAAATGGGAGTAATATGAATTCCTATGTAACATGTCTTTTTTTTTTTTTTTTTCATTTGACATCTAGGTGTTTTTGTTAGCGGGAAGGAAGAGGAAAAAAAGCACAACCTCAAACTACTTGATCTCCATAGACCCCACCGACCTCTCCAGAGGAGGAGAAAACTTCATTGGGAAGCTGAGGTACGTGGGTTTGGACCATTACCAATATAGCTGCTCTTTATATGATACTTTTGTAGGTCTGTGACACAGTCTCGTTGATTTAAAGGTTATTTGCACTTGTATTTCAGGTCAAATCTGATGGGAACTAAGTTCACGGTGTTCGATAATGCACTGCATCCGGACCGAGCTCTGCCGGACATGTCTAACGCTCGGCAGGAATTGGCAGCCATTATCTATGTAAGGCGACATTACAATACAGCTGTAGTTTTGGTTGAAGCACTAATCAATGAAACAATATCAGTTATATTTCCTAATATTAATTTGATATTATATTGTGACTTTAGGAAACAAATGTTTTGGGCATGAAAGGACCGAGACGAATGATTATAGTTATTCCTGGCATGACCAAAGATGGTGAACGAGTCCCCATACGACCACGTAGTGTAAGTAAATCACAAATGTATACATACATACACACACAACCATTTTTTTTTTTAAATGACAACTAAAAAGAATGCTTCCCAACAGGACAATAATGGCCTCCTCGTGAGACATCAAAACAGAAATATGGAAAACTTGATAGAGCTGCGCAATAAGACGCCAGTGTGGAATGAAGATACGGCGTCACATGTGTTAAACTTCAACGGCAGAGTCACACAGGCCTCCATCAAAAACTTCCAGATTGTGCATAACAAAGACCGTAAGTCTCTCAGCTAGAGCTGTGTTGATACGGCTTCACAAATAGATCATGTTTGAATAAAGCATTCTCAAATCCTACTAATTTTGCAGTTTGCAAATCATCACAGCTACTACAGTTGCCAAATGTGAATTATATAACCTGACGTGTTATTTTAGGATTCTTATATACTATTATAGTATTTATTAATATTTGAATTAGCATTTATTTTTATATTTGAATTTAAGTTTCAGTACTTTTGTTGTGCTTTTGCCATTTTTATTAGTTTGCTTTTTTAAATTTCTATTTAGTGATAATTTGTTATTTTTAATTAATTAAATCATTTATATAATTTATTATTTAGGCTGTAGTGCTTCAACTATTTAAAGCCAAATTAGTGCCAAATTAGTTAATGCAATATACGGTATCCCACAATGCAATGCACTTGACTTCACCATCCATTTCCAATGTGACAAATGTACCAGAAATAATATCAACAGCAATTTCTGAATCTCTTTCTTGACTTACTGTTTGATTGAACTGGGAAAAGTTAAGACATTTAAATGTAAAAATGGATTAAAAATGCTAAATAATCGTATGTATTTTGAGATTTTTGTGTTTAATTCAGTGTGTTGCATCTCAAAATACATAAGATTATTTAGCATTTTTAATCCATTTTTACATTTAAATGTTACTATTATTTGAAAAGTTTATTGTTCCATATTGCATGCTTTTTCACTGTTGTATATAACAGTACATACAAAGTGTGCAGTAAACACTGTGCAGAAGGATGTTGTCAAATACATTTACAGTATAAATAATGGAAGTATTAATATGTTGGCTAAGTAAATATAAATTGACATGGCCATTGTTGTGCTATATTTCAGTGGACTACATTGTGATGCAGTTTGGGAGAGTTGCAGACGATGCTTTCACTCTGGACTACAGGTATCCTCTGTGTGCCGTACAAGCCTTTGCCATCGCTCTCTCCAGCTTTGATGGCAAAATCGCCTGCGAGTAACAGTGTCAAGTTTCCTGCTGGTGTCTTTCTGTGATGTTGTCACATGCAGCAAATGGGAAACGTTCTCACTCAGCATCAGCTCAATTCTCTACAAGAAGACTGAAACCCATAAATCTGTCAAAATAAAGCACCATTGCTTGTGGGTTTGCATGATGTTACATGCCGTAGAGATCTGTTGGTCATATCCTCTTATATGGGCTAAAATCAAATAATGGTTGTACAGTGGGTGTACTGGAGAACGGAGGGAGTGCCTCCTTTTATGATGTTTGATTTGAGGGTGTGAAAGATGCAAATGACCCCTGGTGGTGAGGAGGTCACATTAGACGTGGTATGTGATTAAAAAGGGGGGAAAAGAAACAGCGGACTGTGTTGTATTTTTTGGTTGTATACAATTTAATTAGTATTTTAATAATGTCTTCTTCACATTTTAGCAAACCGGGTTAAAAACAGCAGGAGAAAAAGCACAGTTTAACTTTCTTTTTTTTTATTGTATGTTTTATTGGCAGTCGTGCTACGTTTTGTGTGAGTGAGTGAGAGAGAAAGAGAAAGAGAACTGTGTAAAAATAGAGAGAGAGAGAGAGAGAGAGAGAACTGTGTAAAAATGCTTGTTCAAGAACGAGATGTCTGTGCAAGTGTGCCGAAAGCTGAAGATTAAAGCAAGGTCCAGATTTATCAGAGCTGATGGTAAATTTCAGATTTTTGCACATGCAATATCATTGGCATGACTGATGCGTGGAGTATGTCAAACATCTCAACCACTCGTGCAGTTTCTTGCTTACTCAGGCAAACATTATCTGGAATAATATGTGTCATTGCTGAAATAATTCCATGATCACCTGATACAGATGCGAAAACCCATTGTTTGGTGTTTCATTTATTTTGTTTTGCCTTTTACATGTCATTATAGTTTATGATTACTTGACTTCTGTAACATAGGATGTATTTGATAAAAACCCATAACTGTCTTAATGCATGCAGACAAAAGTAAATTAGACATGTTCTTCCATTTTTTACTCAATGTGAATGTAAATGTATAGGGAGAATAATGCAATACTGTGAAACGAAATAAAAAGTCTTTGTAAAAATGTGCTTCGTTTAAGAATTTATTTTATAGGTGTGTTTGACTGATGTGCAAAAGTTGAAGTCAATATGAAATAAAACTACTTTAATATAGCACATTCATGGTATTTTTTGTGCATGGTGTTTTATGCTGCCACTTACTTTTTCCACTTGATGCCTCCTAATTAGCTTTAACAGGGAAAATGATGTTAACCAAAAGCCAAATATCTATTTTGTTTTAGGCTTTTAATGCTGCCTTATGTTAATTTAATAATGCCTTGGCAATGATAGCAAACTTACAGATTTAAAAATATTTTGTAAGTCCAGTGGATTGTGAATGCTGATTTATATTGACTGTAAATGCCTTTCTAAAGCGCTTGTAAAGTAAAAAATATACATGTTGAAGATTAAGTCATTGCATGGGGCCGAATGAATGAACTGTACAACAAATGAAAGTCTCTGTGGTAATACTTTAGCTCAGCTTTAGCTGTGTTATTACACTGAGGATCTCTTTAAACCGTCAGCCTCAGGCCAGACCAAATGATCTGTCACAGCCTGCTGGGTTGGTTGTCCAAACTTGTAGATCTTAGAAAAGTTTACCACGTAGAGTTGCTGTGATAGTTTCAACTACTTCCTCATCTGGTCCCTGTTGCTTTTTGTAACGTTTGTAAAACGTTAACTTTCTTAGCTGATCTTTACTTTGGACTGTTTACTCACATGTTTCAGGTTTGTCCTACAGACGGAGCTCTGTGCCTGTAGAGATGCATGTTAAAGCAGCATATGCATTATAATCTTAGGCTTCCTTCCAGGATATTACATCACTGAGTTTGACTTCTGCTCCCCTGAGACGGTGGTTGTGTGGTGAAGAGGTTTCACTGTTCACACTCATCACTCTGGAATGTTGCATGGATTCTATTAGAATTCCTGGACAATGATGATGATGATGATGATGATGATGATGCCGAGGGTTCTAAAAAGGGTTCGGGAACCATGCTGTATTTGACCTGCAAAGATAACAAAGATAATATTGGTTCATGTAGGGATTTTAGGCAGATTTGATGAATTCTTTCATTTTTGTTCAAACCTTCTTAATTATCATGTTAATGAGCAAATATCTAAAAATATACATTCAGAAAAATATTTCAAAGGAGAAACATTCCTGTGCAATGAAATTCCTTTCTTCCAAAACATGTATCTTTTATAAAATACAAATTACAAATTATATTTTAATTATAACAAATTAGTTGTTTGGATATTTTAGAAAAAATGTGCAATAATAAAATAAACTGTGTTGGTGATAAAGGTGCAATTTAAGGAATGTGTTTCTTTTTTTTTGTGCTTTTTTTTTGTCAAGATTATTCTTGCATTTCACATGAAATAAAAAATTAGTACCAGGGGCCATTTGCAAAAACATAGCCGACAAGTTAAGACTGTGTCTTAAGAACTAGTCTGACTGATAACTAGCAGTTAGTTAGGACTAATTACTCTTAATCTTCAGATTCATATTAGACCAATCTACCTTTTCATGTAACTGACTTAAAAACCTCATGATCAGTCTTAAAGAAAAACATAGATTGTAAGACTGTTCTAAGCATTTTATACAACCGGCCATATTAAATACATTTCATATATGATCTACCCAACGCTTCCTGTCATTGAAAAAAATAACTACATTATTCTAAACTTGTTTTTTTCATTTGTACAGTACAGTAGCTCAAGTACAGCTTTTCTTCATGTGGCCCCAAAGTGGGCGTGGCGTCTGGAGAAAGCTCCGCCCCCAGCCGTGTTGATTGACGTTCAACAGTGGCCCCTCCTTAAACTTTTTTTCCCTCCTTCGTTTTCCACTGAAGTGCGTGAATTTCATACCAAACCCATACTTCGCATTCCACCTTTACTGTCAAACCGGGAGAAATATTACTGAAAACAATAGAGCACCAAGATAAATATAACTTTAAAGACATAAACCTCGTCCTGTTCTTTCGGTAGAGGTGTTTCCTAATAAAGGTGAGTTTTAGATTCACTCGTTCCCTTTGTCTGATTGCGTTTTTTCACTAGCGAAGTTTTCAGATCTTTGTCATATTTTGCATTTTTCCTCGGAACTCCCTGCGTTGGGTGGGATGAGGGACGCAATTCCGTGTGGATATGCTGTAATTGTGCGTGTTTGAGAAAGAGGAAGCCGTTTTAGTGTGGTAGCCGGGAACTTTTGCCTTAGAATTATAGACTTTTAAGTTAGAAACATTATTCCAACTAACGCTTCCATTGTCGCACGTAGAAGTTGAGGCGAAAATGTCATGCTCGTTTGCACAGGCTCTTATGTACTCTGGTGGGAGGATTTTCCAAACACTTGTATTTGAAAATAAGCAACGAGGTTTTGTTGTTCCAGAAAATTGTCAGAGAGAAACGACAGAAGTGTTTGGAGAGATCGTTCGCCCTTTTTTCTGCGTTATCAGGTAAGTGTAACTGTTTGTTTCACTTGACAGGCTCAAGAAGTGTACTAAGATGTAATATTTAGTGATTTCTGTGAGGTTAACACTGATATATTTTTAAGAGTGGAGAAATATATGCATACTTCTGTCGTTATGTTATTTGTTTACAAGACTTTCTTGTAAATAACGTCTTATTTCATAACGTAAAATGAAAACAAATGACACTATTGGAAAGAAAAATATGTGGATTCAGTAAACTATTTAAATATTTTCATTTTAAATTGAACCTATAAAATATTTATTATGAAACTGTTTGATATGATAATGTCAACTGATTTCTGTGGAAACTGTCGTATTTGCCTTCAGGCACTTTTCATTATTGCAGCCAACTGGTTTATCAACAACGATTTATATAATTTTTTATATTTTTGTATGGTATGGGGCTTGATGTCTTAATGTCTGTAACGTTTATGCTATAATTATATATATTTTTATAGTATTAAAAAAAAAAACATTTTTGCCAATAATACAAAAAACAAACCGATCAGTTTACCTGACTTTGCAGTGACTTTGAGTGATCTTCCCGCCCAAATAAAGTTTAAAGGTTTCGATATTAACCCTTCAATGGTTTTAAGAGATAATTTTGACTCTTTTTGGTGTCTGAAGCTGGCTTTGTGACATTTTTAAGAATATCTAAACAAAAAATAAAAGCAGTTTACAGTTTTATGTAAAACATTTTTTTGTAAAAGTTGTTTTTAATAAAAATATACATTTTTCATCTGTGGTCTTTATGGTCGAATTTGTCAAAGAACCAATCATGAGCCTTCAACATATTATAAAACATATGAAATACAAAAAGAACAACAACAATGTGACGCAAATCACTGGTTGATGAAGTTTTTTGGGGACAATTGGAGGGTTAATGAATTATTATATTATTAATAACTTTTCCATCTCATCAGTGTATT
Source organism: Tiaroga cobitis (assembly GCA_030578255.1). NCBI lineage: Eukaryota > Metazoa > Chordata > Actinopteri > Cypriniformes > Leuciscidae > Tiaroga > Tiaroga cobitis. The sequence continues at coordinate 3,823,185 of CM060596.1, read as the reverse complement.
AATTTGCATTTTACATTTATTTTTTATTGGTGAGACCTAAGTATTTTCAGTTTTGTCCTCCTCGTAAATGTGTGATTTTGTTTTTAGTTCTCCCACATGCAAGTATGTCTAATGATGCTCTCCACATTTGGATTGTTCCTCCGACTTACTATTAATGGACAGGTTTCGTTAAACAGAAATGCTGTACTTCAGGTTCGACTTAGTCAGTTCAGCCCAAACTGCTTCTTCAAGTCCTGCTGCTTGGTTGTGTTGACTTCTGTTTTACCTCCTTTTTGAAAGGCTGGGCTTCTTAAAAAAGGCTGAAATCCATCTAGATATAGGTCAAGTGGTGTTAAGTTTTGCTTAGAAGTGATTGTTGTTGTGTGACATTATTTTCTATGTTTGTATATTGTTTCTCTTTAAAGAGACTGTATGTACAGATGTTGTGGTGTTTTTTGTTCAGTTAACAGTTGAAGTAACTAAATGTGCTCCGTTTGTTTTGTCAAATTTTTAGTTTACATTTTGATTGATTAATTTAGAGCCAAATTCTATTATTATTATTTTTATTAAATTTTTTTTGCATATTCGAATTCTGAAATTTATACTGAAATGTTGCCCCAATCTCTGATCAACAACAAATTAAACCAATAAAGAGATTTACACTAAAGGTGATGATACACAGGGCAACTTTTTGAGCAATGTTGCTGGGCAATCTTGCCGAGCAATTGTTGCTTGGGCACAAATTTTCACTTTGAAAATGGGCAATAAATATCTATCTGGATAATTTAGATCGGTCGAGGGCCCTGTGTCTCATCTGGTTGCCCGTTGACGGCAACATTGCCCAGCAACATTCTTCAAAAAGTTGCCCTGTGTATCATCACCTTAAGTCTTTTTAAAGTTTAGTCTAGTTTAGCGTGTGACGTGCACTTTAGGCAACCTTTCCTGCTATTTGCCACTGAAGTGATATGTGCTGTAAGTCACTGTTGTGGTACGGAAATGTCTGTTGAAAAATTCCTTTGGGTAAATATGTAAGCTAAAGCCTCTAGTGTTAATGTCAGTGGTCCCTTATGCAATATTCAGTGGCTAATATTGATGCAGATCAGCATGGATAATATCAACACAGGCGGTCATGGCCTAATGGTTAGAGAGTCAGACTGGTAACCCGAAGGTTGTGGGTTCGATTCTCAATAGTGGCAGGAAATGACTGGGGTGTATGTGTTCAATTAGCCTGGTAATACCAAACTCTGCTACTTCGCTTTGCTTTGTAGACAGAGTCTGGCATGGCATAATTGAAAAGTGTTTTCTTTCTGGGGGGGGGTTGGGGGGACAAGCTTTTATACTTTAGCTTGTCTAAAGTATAAAATCATTGGTTACCCATAAGCCAATCACATAACGTTTGGTTATGATGTGTGTTATTCGCCAGTTCAGCCGCATCGAACTTCCACTGTAATTACATGTGTGATGCGAAAACGAAACCATCGAGCGAAATACCGGAGTGAACATGGCTGAGCGAGTTTTGCTGCCTCCTTAACCTGATCCTCCATGAGTGCAACCAAGGGGGACACAATCACAACTATCGCCTTGCCGGCCTTTGGCCTCCCCAGTTTCTCGCTGGCGATCGGTAATATTTGATAAATTAAACTTTTACCAAAACCTGTCGGGAGTAGGGCCACAACATCACCTCCATTCAAAATGTTTAACAAACACTCTTCTTGTTCGGCCTTCAGTTTGGAAATGCCCGGAATATTCTCCACAACAGAGCGAATTGCATCCCGTGTCTCCATATCCGCGGTCGTTTTCGATTTCCCCAATCTTAAACTCGGTGCTTAGCGTCTACGTCACGGCTCTCAGCCCGCCCTCTGTGCGTTGATTGGCCGGCTGTTTTCAGGCCGGAGGAAAACTGAGAGACATGTCGATGTCTCAGACTGAGTACAGAAGCAAACTGAAATAGAGCGGAAGTACGAAGTCTGACGTAGTCAGGCTAGTGTTCAATACTCACTGCTCCTAATGTTTGTGCACTTACTTGAATGGGTTAGATGCAGAGGACAAATTCTGAGTTATGGGTTACTATACTTGGCCTTCACATCATGTCACTCACAATAATAGAATGCTAATTATGTTAGACTTTTAGTTTTAGGCTTAATACAGTTTAATGATTGCAAATGACTTGAACAATATTTAAGAAATAAAATGATTTCCACATATTTACTCAAAATTCACAAAAATGTGAAAGAATTTTTTTTCCATTGACCAGGTTGTGAGGAGATGCATTGGAACGGAGGTGATTTTGTATATTAGCTTATGCACAATTGTATGTTTTTCTCGATTGTTTTAATGGCAAAACATTTGTGCATTGCATTTTAAGCAGACATACATTTTTTTAGGGGGGGGGGGGGGGGGGGGGGGTTAAACAGATGCCGCACGCACGTTGCCTTTTATGGCTTCCGCGATGGGCCACATTTGTTTCTCAGCTGAAAAATTTCTGTTTGCTGTTCTCATTTTTTTCAGACATCACAAACTAACCCCAAACTCCCTCCACTGTCAGGCTTTGCCGAGCGAGGGCATTTGCCCTTCCATGCTAAATAGAGCTTCACTGTTTGATAAGCTAACAAATCAGTTTTAATGATTTGTTTGTTCTTGCACTGAGCTTTCAATCCAGTACCCAAACCAGTCCTGAAGTTTGCAATCATCTCCATGGCATTTCTAATAGTTCTCGATGCAGAAAGTCCCGAGCGTATCCTTTCTAAAAGGATCGAGCGCGTGCGATTGGAGCAGATTGTTTGTGCCATATGTGTTTATGTTGCTGGCCAGTTGACAGTTCCTTTAGCTGGTTTGTGTTAAGGGCTCAGCTGAGAGCGTAATGAGCCTCTTTCCATTTGTCCAGACTGAAGCGGCCTTTTAGCACCCGCCGCAGAAGTGGCTCTCCAAATGGTGACCACTTACCTGTCTGTCAACAGAGCTCTGAACAAATATCTAGCTGTGTGTGTATTCAAGCATTTGAGAGAAAGAGAACATCTTGCATGATGCACTGCCGTTTGGCCTCCTCACCTCCCTGTGTTTGCAGAAGGAAACATTTTATACGGTCTTCAGTTCCCCCAAAATTTAATTTTTCCCTTTCAAATTAAAGTCCTTTTCCACGCCGCGGTCGAAGGAGCCTGTGGCGAGACGCGAGCCAAAGCATACAGAATGTGTCGCAATGCTTTATTAATTATGATGGAGAGGCGGCCTATGAAAGCATGTTTACATTGCACTGAAAATTAATGCCCGCTCTCGGGACACTTGTTTACATACGTTTCCTGCGTGAGACATTGTCAGATAAGATTTTCTGGCTTCTCCGTGGCCGTTTTTGGATTGAGGGAGGGGCGAGTCGTGGGCTAGAACAGTATAGCCTTTGTTTCTGTCTGTCTGAAGTTGCTAAACTTTCCAGTTGTTCTTGAAACCAACTGTTTGTGGCAGTGAACCGGGGTTCACGCGGCAGTCATATACGCTCCACACACACACATGCACCTGAGTTGCATCTAATCTAAAAACGTGAATTGATAAAAGGAAGGCAAGTTGATTTTTTTTTTTTCAACTAGTAGTTCCTTTTATTTGACATTGTTTGCTTAGAAGATCTTTCATGGGTTCGTTAGCAGAGTGTGATAATCATTTCAGTGAACATTGTTGGCATTTTTTTGTCATATCATTATGATTTAATGTATATATTATTAATTAACTTCAGTTATGGCTCATACTTAGAGGGTTGGGTTTCTTCAGTACTAAAAGATTAATTCACACAAAAATTAAACGTTGACTCACCCTTAAGTCATTCAATACCTCTACACAAAAGAAGAATGTCTCGTTGTGTAAAACTAAATATGGTGCAAAACAACATTGGACCAATTACATTTTATTGGTATGCAGTGTCGTTTTGGACCCCATTTAGTTTCCAAATATGATCTTTTGCGTTCCACAGAAGTCAGTTATACAGGTTTGGAATGACACAAGGGCAAGTCAATTATGGCATTTTTATTTTTGAGTGAACTGTCTCTTTAAATTGATTATGAGATGTAAGATCATGAGGCTTATTGAAGAGATGTGCTTTACTTTAAGGGAAGACTCACCTGGCAGATGATCAGTCGAATGAAAAATTCCCCTAGTGTTGTTTTAATATATTATCAAATGCATCTAAGCCAGTTTTAGAGTTGTACAGATTGTTTACAATTTTAGATCAAACCAATGAATTTTTCTATTTTGGTGGCTATCTTCTATACTTTTTACTTTTGCAATATTTGATTTGGAAACCTCTAATCTAAGTTTTGTAATGTACTAAAAAACATTTGGTGTATTATTTACTTTGAAACCTTTTTCACTTACAAATAAATGGCAAGTAACGCATTGAAATAAACATCATATTTTAAGTAGAAAGTATAAAATCGTATTTTCTTGTAAAACATACTCCAATAATCTTTATTTTATTTACCACTTTGAAAAATCAGTTTTACAGTGTACTCAAGAAATGAGATTGCAAATATTATTTGTATGAACTTGAGTAGATTGTATCTTTTTGGCGTAAAAGTGTGACTCAGAGATCAGCACATGAAGCCTCTTTCTCTCTGCCATCCCCAGAGTCCTGTGAGCATTTGTCTCCTTATGCGTGTCTTTTCGGTTTTCATGGGGTTTGGCATGAGCCCCTGCCTCAGCCACTAAATGACCAAGTCAGGCAAGAGCACTCCTTCACATATTCGCCTGACGCTTTTCCTCGGAAAGTGCTGAATCAGTTCGAGCGAGTCTTCTGGCACACACGGCGCTCTTTGTGTCAGTCTTTCCTCTGCTGACTGAATCAGCACTAGAGTAAACCATATGGAGAGATCTGAGAGCAGACGGCCGTCCTGGAAAGTCACCCCCATGGATAATGTCGAAAGTCAGGAATCGGGAGCTGGTAATATACTGGAGATTCATGTCTAGCTGTCTCGTATGCGTCAAGGGCTATTTCCACCAGGGTCTTGTGTGCATGTAAAGAATCATTTTAGTGCTTTAAGAGTGTTTTATCCCTAAATTTACTCCATAAGTAATTTTACACTTTCCTCGTCTGTCGAGCAGATCGGCAGCTCTCTCTCTCTCTCTCTCTCTCTCTCTCTCTCTCTCTCTCTCTCTCTCTCTCTCTCTCTCTCTCTCTCTCTCTCTCTCACACACTCACACTCACACACACACACACACACACACACACACACACACACACACACACACACACACACACACACACACACAGACTCTTCAACAGTGATTGTTTCCTGAGTGCCGAGCCAGAAAGGAAGTAAGAGGAAGTTGTTGGAGGAGAAGGGTAGAATTTATTAGAGCTAAATGCAGAGAAGGAAAGAACGAAAGCGGGTGAATGAGCGTGACGGGGAGATGGAGAATTGAAGAAAGAGATACAATGCAAGAGAGATGTGTTGAGACCGAATGTGTTTACTCTCTCAGACAAGCAAATACCAAATAGTACTGGAAGGAAGTTGAAGTGATGTATCTCCACTAGTTCAATGACTTTTAAACAAACTTTAGATAATAGCTTACATTATGTGCTGGAAGTCAGAGCTCTGACCTGCAAGACTTGATTTAATCCTATCAAACTGGGTTAAGATTACATCTAAGGCCGTGTGTCCACCAAAGCGTTTTTAGCCAGCTGAAAACGCTAGACGCTCTGCTGAAGACGCCTAGCTGTGGGCGCTTGAGAGCGTTTTGGTAGCGCAGCGTTTTTTCCGTTGAGACGTTTCGTTGCTATGATACAGAAAATCCGCAGCACAGTTTACTTGTATGGTAACTCATTTCGCAGATATCTTTCTTTCTTTCATCTTTATGAATTTCTTTCATACTATAAATGTTTTTTTTCATCCATTTTGTTCGGTTAGCTCTGCTGGTTGATGTCGTTGTACAGAAAGAATGTTGTGACAGTTGGTCGGTGTGGTGTTAGCCCCGCCCCTCCTCCACTGTGATTGGACGGCTGGGTAAAAAGTGACAGTGATGAGCGCTGCGTTTTATCCAAAGTTGAACATTTTTCAACTCTCGGCGACCAGTAATAATAACGCCGAGCTCTTAGCGCTTCAGCGTGAAAATAACCGCTCAGCGCCTCGTTATGCTCATGGCGTTCTAAAAACGCGGCGCACCCATTGAAAACAATTGAAAACATACGCCAGGCACGTGGAAAAACGCTTTGGTGGACACACGGCCTAAGGCTCTAAACATACTCTATGCAAGTATGTGTAGGCTGATATTACTAGCTACACAAGCTTGGTCATGCGTTCTAGCTTCCCTACATGTGTCCGAATGTAAATAATAATGCAACATCAAGCTTGCATTAGTTTAGTATGGTAATTAGGGCTGGGTACCGAGTTCGGTACTTTTTAGGTACCGACCGAATTGCCTCGGTACTACCGAGTATCGAAACATGTCTTGTTTTTCGGTACCAAATTTCGGTACCTAAGTGGTTAATCTCGTCAACGTCAGTGAAACATGCATGCAGCATGATTGGCTGTGGAGGAAAAACACTAGTTTACGCGGCTGCCCAGAGACTTGGCTTGTCGCATGTGAGGCTGTAGTGTGTGTGTGTGTGTGTTTGCCAGAAGCACGCGATGCAATATTTTCGACAAGATAATTGCTGCCAAGACCGGTAACACGGTAAATCTGATAAGGCAAAGCGGTGTGTCATACAAAGCGCACCGAACGCGAATAGAGCGTCAAATAGGCGTCTATCGCGTCTAGTTAGACGCTTCAATCTTCCGCTCGAGTTCAAAACGCGTCGCCCAATTCGCATCATTCGCGACGCCCGGCGCGAATGATGCGTCTATCCCCGTCTTTGACTTTGTATCTAATCTACTAGCGCAAATAATTAAATTCGCGTTCGGTGTGAACAGTGAACACACCATTAGTAAACACTTGTTCATTAATAAACAATTAAAATATCTCCTTGCTGTTGTTTCCCGACACATCCATAATCATTAGGCTACTTTTGCCAGTGCTTTGCGGCAAGCTTGATGTGTGCGGAGCGCGAGGCATATATCCCGCCCCCCAGTAGCCTATATTTAATTTAATTCACATTTATTTGTATAGCATTTTTCACAATACATATCGTTTCAAAGCAGCTTTACAGAAAATGAATGTGTCTAAATTACAATTTAGAGTGATCTGTTATCAGAGGTGACAGTGTAATGCATTTCTATTAATTTTCATTCAATTTCATTGTTAAACAATGCATTAAGTTAAGGAAGAAACAATGAGCTCATTGAAGTAAAGAATACATGTTAAATGATTAGGAAACATAGAAAACTTCAGCATTGGTGCTTTTTTACATACTCAAAATATGAGTGTAAAAAAGTCAACAAACTGAACAAAAAAAATAAAAATTAGGTAATGTTATATTGTTAAACAAAATTGGTATCGAAAAAAGTATCGTTCAGGAACCGGTATCGAAGTCAAGGTATCGGTATCGGTATCGGTATCGAACATTTTGTTACGATACCCAGCCCTAATGGTAATGTTTAACTGTTAGCATGTTTGAAGCTAGCTATCTGCATAAAAACACATCTGGTTTAAAGAATTAATTCACTCCAGAATTAAGATTTCCTGATAATTTACTCACCCCCATGTTTGTCTTTCTTTCTTCAGTTGAAAAGAAATTATGTTTTTTGAGAAAAACATTCAAGGATTTTTCTCCATATAGTTACTTCAACGGGGACCAACGTTTTGAAGGTGAAATTGCAGTTTCAATGCAGCTTCAAAGGCTCAACACGAACTCAGCCGAGGAATAAGGGTCTTATCTAGCGAAACAATCTGTCATTTTCTATAAAAAAAAAGAAAAAAGAAAAAATGTATATACTTTTTAACCACAAATGTTCGTCTTGCACTAGCTCTGCGATACGCGTCCATGTATGGAATGATATTCCGGACATTATTCAAAAGGAATTGCAAATTGTATTTGCAATTGCGTTTTCAATTTGTGGACGCATAAAATGTGACATAATCCAAACGCAATTGCAAATCGCGCATTACCGTTTGCATTTTCGTTTAAGCGAACGCACACCGACTGCCAAATTTCAAATGAAAATGCAAAGTCCGTTTGCAACTGTGTTTCCCATGTCTTACGAGGTTTGTCTCCATTCCTATTTAAATAGTAATTTCAATTACCACGTCTGCTCTTTCACTTTCTCAGTGTCGCGTATGTAACCAGCCAAAACTCAAATGGAATCGCAATTCCCTTAGCGTTTGCATTTCCGATGCCTACACTGAAACCTGTCAATCAGTGTCGAGGGTGGGGTTATATGCTATGGGGCGTACTTAATTTTAATACATTTGTATTAGTGAGAGAGGAAAAAGTGGAATGTACAAATAAATAACGAATATAAATATATTAGGGCTGTCAAATGATTAATCACGATTAATCACATCCAAAATAAAAGTTTTTTTTACATAATATATGTGGGTGCACTGTGTATAATTATTTTGTATATATATAAATACACACACATGCATGTATATTTAAGAAAAAAATATTATTTATATATAAAATATTTATATTTATATATAATATAAATTATATATAAATCTATACAGTATATACATGAAAATATTTCTTAAATATATACAAGCATATGTGTGTATTTATATATATAAAATAATTATACACAGTGCACCCACATATATTATGTAAAAAAAACTTTCAGTGTAGGCATCGGAAATGCAAACGCTAAGGGAATTGCGATTCCATTTGAGTTTTGGCTGGTTACATACGCGACACTGAGAAAGTGAAAGAGCAGACGTGGTAATTGAAATTACTATTTAAATAGGAATGGAGACAAACCTCGTAAGACATGGGAAACACAGTTGCAAACGGACTTTGCATTTTCATTTGAAATTTGGCAGTCGGTGTGCGTTCGCTTAAACGAAAATGCAAACGGTAATGCGCGATTTGCAATTGCGTTTGGATTATGTCACATTTTATGCGTCCACAAATTGAAAACGCAATTGCAAATACAATTTGCAATTCCTTTTGAATAATGTCCGGAATATCATTCCATATCCATGGCTTAACGCATTACTTATCACTTTGGAAAGGTCACAAAATGTAGGGTAACTCCTTCTCATTTTCTCCTCCAACTTGACTTGGTCTTTGCACGTTCGCTTTGTAAACACTGAGTCGGTACTTCCGCCTACGTCTCGCGTGACCTTTCCAACGTGAATACGTAATGTGTGATGTCGTGGACGCGTATCGCATAGCTAGTGCAAGACAAGCATTTGTGGTTAAAAAGTATATACCGTATTTCCCGGACTATAAGTCACACTTTTTTTATAGTTTGGCTGGTCCTGCGACTTATAGTCAGGTGTGACTTATATATCAAAATGAATTCAGACTGAGATGAACCAAGAGAAAACATTAGCGTCTACAGCCGCGAGAGGGCGCTCTAGTTGGCGGAGTTGTTCAGAAGCGACACTGAGGATGAAGAACTCAATGGATTCAGTGATGTGGAATGAGATCGCTGGAGCTTGGTGAACTTGCTTACCGGTAACTTGCCGGACTCGCTGGCTTATGTTAATTTAGCCTATTCAGCCTCCCAGGTATATGTTCTTTATGCTATTGTGCAGCTGAACAACTGTTAATGTGTTACGTTAACATACCGGACACCTATTCAGTCTGTTGTTCTGTGTGTTATTGTTTAGTTGAATAACTTGCCTTCCAGATTAAATGTCTTTTTTTATCGGTCTTGGATTTTGTGAAATAAATTTCTAAATAAATGCGACTTATATATGTTTTTTTCCTCTTCATGACGCATTTTTTGACTGATGCGACTTATACATTTTTATTTTTATCTAGATAATGACCGATCGTTTTGCTTGAAAATTCACAAAACAGTGACTATATGTAGTTGAAGTCAAACTAGGTTGATCTTCTAAGGTTGTTCCACTAGTTGGCCACCCATAGGTTTTATGATGTCCAGTTCCTGGTGTGTGGCCTTGGGTCTGAAGGCCATAAACAGTGTGTAGACCATCAAAGCCAACGAGCTAAAAAAGAGAAACCAACCAGAGCGAATGGCAGGTTTATGTATGTTTGTCACTTTTGGGCCCACGTATATCCATATAGACATGTTCAGACTTGAACTGCTGCAACGATCATGTGAACAGGCACTGAAGTGTGAAAAAGCCTGGAGCCAATCACAGTCTCGGATTTTGATTGACCCACTGATCAGATTTGCATTAAATCAAGGTAGTGCTTTCCAATGAACCTCATTGCCAGCCACAAAAGGTAAGAGTGATGTTGGGAAGACACAACTTCCCTGGAAAAGATTGAGTCATACTCTCTCTCAGCCTAGTTTAAGAGGTTATCTTCGACTTTGGTGAATCATACTAGTAAGGGATGGTCTAAAATGAGTTTCCTCTCCAGTAGGAAGTAGAAGAGTCTCATGGTGTGCATGTGTGTAGTTGGAAATCTGTGCCGGACAATGAGGAGAAGAGAAGGAAACACTCTAAACGTCTTTATCTGTAATCTGAGCCCAACCAGCAGCTGCTGCTACGCTTGTCCGGCCCTGTTGTTCTCTCGCTGCTGACTGTGTGTGTGTGTTTGTGAAGGAGCAGAATACACTGAAGAGTGAAGGGCGGGTGTGTGTTGGAGGCTGCCCGGAGGGAAAAGCTCCCCGGAGGCGTCTATTGCCAACAAGTGTTCCAGCTGCAACAGTTTCCTAACAAATCTCACATTATGAGCTGCGTTAGACAGAAAAACAGTTTGTTGAATGAGCTTTGTGCTTTACTTCCAATACTAAAAAAGGGAATTCGCTGTCTTGTAAATACCAGGCTAGTTGTGACACCTTTAGTGAAGTTTCCTCCAGATCTCCTACATCTCTCTGTTTAGGATTCATATCCGCGCGGAAGTGTCTGACTCCATTGAGTTGACCAAGAATTCACATTTGTGTGGACTATGAAGTCCGTCTCTTTTCTTAAGGGATGCACGATTTATCGGTACCATATGTTAATGTTCGTTTAGAGCTTTGATGTTCTAATGCATCATTATCATTTAAAATGGTTAATTTTTTAGTTTTTAATTGATTTAGACATGGAATAAACAATATAATATTAATATTTGATAATGGAACAGTAAAGAATGTAACATTCACCAATTGTTGATTAATGTCCATAACATGATTATTATTATTGGCCAGAATTTAAATTTTGGTGCATTCCTATTTTCCTTGCGCTATATGATATTAACATATCCAACAGACGGGAAAACAAAAGGTCGGATTTGGTCGTTAGGTTTGGCTCCCTGCCGGGCATCCATTACCTTCCCCCGATCCCTTCTTTCGCTGGCAGGATGGTGTGAAGACCTCCCTCCTGGACAAGATCCTCCACTCGCTTGTTTCCCTCCAAAAAAGTCCGGCTGGGATGACTAACACGCAGATGGACTCCAGCGCTCGCTCTTTGCACTGGAAAGTCCCTCCGCTCCTCTGACGGTTAGCGGAGACCCTGAAATATAATAAGACTTATTGAGAGTGGAAGAGACTTTATAATAAGCAAGACGTGGAGATCTTGCTTCTTTTAGAAACATAGCACATAATGAGATTGTAACAGTGTGACTTATGGTAAAATTTAATTCCATGATAGATTCGTGAATCACTCTTTTCTGATTAACCTAAAACTTGATATCTGCCGAGACTCCACGGCATTTCTTGATATTGGCTGATAAATGTGACTTTTTAATGTTGTCTGCATTGGTCCCATATAATCACATTTCTAGTTAACTTACCTATTGTTAATAATTTAGGGCATCAAATATTTTTTTTAATCATTTTGTTATTCCTTAATTGATTTTTTTTTAATAATATTTATATAAACTATAATACATAATATTTATATTTTACTTAATTATAGTTTATTCATGTATTTTTTTTTTATTCTAATAGTAGGCCTGAATTTATTCTAATTTGTTCAATTATTGCCGGTTAAGAGATTTTGTTTCTGTATTTTTACTGGTTTTAAATTTGAAAGCAGTTTTCCACTGTCTATGATTTTTTAAATTTGAAGCAGATAGATATTAGATTGATATTATAGATATAGAAGATCTATTAGTCTGCCTCACAGATCAAATTAATTGGTTATCTGCTTCAAAATATAAATAATAATGTTAATATAGATAAAATAATAAAACTAATAACCAATATGGGCTTCAAAATACAGTTATTTATAATTTATTATTTTGGCATTTGGCTTTGGTCGATTGCTGGACAATGTCCTATTTTACGTGAGCCCAATTTAAGCTTTGTTGGCTTTTTTTATTCTGTTTTGTGATTTTTTTTTTGTGTGCAAATTTAACAATATCCCTACCATTTTATTTCACTGGACATGGAATCTCTTGCTTCTTTTCTAAAATCTTCACTGATGTCTCACCAATTTTCGCAGGGAATTATAAACATTTCTTCCTTATGCTTTTAATTAGGTTTATTATATTCACGTAGAAAAAACGCTGTAGGACAGATAGCCTACCTTTTTACTTCAAATTCTATTTAACATTTCACACTCTGGTGATTTTAGTTTCGCTTTCTCTTGCAGCGCAAAATCAAACATAGCCTGAACGTCTTGCCCCTGTGGAAGATAACATTTGCTCTTCAGACCTTTTACAAGAAGTGTCAGTAACTCTGGAACATCAGGAGAAAACATGAAGATATTAGAAAAGAGATGGTCTCTTTCCTGCTCGTGTCCCACGTCTTCTCAAAGCCAGTGTGGGGAATATAAATTATTATAAAAAATATTTTTTTTACTTTCTTATATTATTTAGGTTACCATTATTTACTTTTTTTTTTGAGCAAATTTTTATTAAGTTAGAGAATGTTATGTACAAAACCAAAAGTAAAATAAACAGCATTCTAAACACATTCTCTTTTCTTTTTTCCTTCCCAAATTCCCAAGGCGACCATATCAACCCCACCCCCATCTCCCAAGGGTACATTCAGAGCATACATAGTCTAAGAGCAGTATAGATCAAAAACCAAATACAATAGATATAGATCTTGAAGACGCTCCTTAATTTTTTAAATGACACCTGACCATGATGAAATAGTCCTCTGAGAAGCTCCATGTAATCTTGCCACTGAGAGGTCCATGTTCGCAATGTCTAAGAAAAAATGCATCCAGTGAGTCCACGCTAGAGAATGTGGGGGTTTCCAGCACAAGGCAAGCATTTTCTTAGAAAAAGTCACTTTTTTGTGGACTTACTGCCGCTGAGTTAAAGAGAGAGTATAAGAGGAGTCATCACTTAGAAGCAAGAGTCTCGGACAGCATAATATCTCCAACTCCAAAATGTCCTTCAACGTAATGGAAACCTGTCTCCAATAGGGCTGTCACTTTACGTTCGAAAATCGATTGCACAATCGATCGGTCCAACCAACACAAGTATAGAAAACGAAAATAGGGAATCGATTTTAACAGCCTTTTTTTTTTTTTTTTTACCAAAAATGTGTTTTAGGTGGACAGATCAATACAGTGCACAGAACATGTAGGATGTTGGAAAATAACAATGTATTTTCTGTTAACCAAATGCTTTTTAATATTCGCTATTACTTCAATGCAAGTGAACAAGCGCGCCGTTATTTGTTGCGTAGTGACGTGTGTATGTGTGTGTGTTCAAGTAAGCCAGAAATGCGCAGATTCTGCGCTATACGCTGTATTTAATATATCATGAGGACTCACGAGTTGCGTATTTGCGCTAAATCCGCACAGATTTGGCTTACACGAACTTCCACAGCAAAGAAAGTGAATAAACATAGAAACACGCCAGATTGGCTCGTGATTTTACAGCTTTTCCCGCCAAAGTTCCCGCATTTGGCGAGTTGGAGGGAGTTAATTTCAATCCCTGAATGTTGCGCTCCTGTTTGTCATTGTGCACGAAACTTCATGCCCATAAATCATCAGAAATATTGCTGACTTGTGCGCGTCTCAAGCGCCCTCTTTACGCTCGTCCTAATGCCTGTTAGGTGTCCGTGGATTTGCCTATAATCGGTGATGAAAATGGAAACGTCTTTAGACAGGGAAAATCGATTTTACAATCGATTCAATGAACACTTACGTCTCAAAAATCGAACAGGATTTTTTCACAAAAGTGACAGCCCTAGTCTCCAAAATTCATTAACTTCAGGGCAATCCCAAAACAGGTTACCATTATTTACTGATATTTATTTCAATGTTTTATAGGCTGTAGTGTGTTTTTTCACTGACGGAAGTGCTAATAAACACGCATGCTTGTAAATGTAATTGAAATGGATGTTTATTTTTTATTTTATTTTTAAATATAGGCTATTCAATTGATTTTATATATTATATGATATGGTCATAAAAAACCGTCACATCCCTATCGATAGCATTTTGTTTTCACCATTTAATTGACACGTCTGCAGCTCAAGCCTGTATTTTGTGAAACTTGTCTGGTAACGGCACCATCTAGTTCTTTTCCCCAGTAAACCATAACTACAGTGAAGACATCTATATCAGCTGTGTAATTTGATGTGCTACGTCATGAAGACACCATTCAGTTTTTGTTCAGTCCTCTGTCTCTTATTGCCTTTCCATGTGCAATGTGACCACAGTGTCTGACTTTGAGTCATAAACAACCTCTCTGAGAGGAAAATCCAAAGAGGCCACCAAGTAAACCTCAATCATTGCCCCTTTCCTGGAACGGCTGTATGACTAAGTCTTTATGATTCTGGTAAGAATAGTCTGGCAACTTCAGTCCCCCCCTCCCCCCCCCCCCCCCCCCCCCCCAAACTCCTCCATTATCCCATGCCCGAGCCCATTGGTTAGAAGTGTCAGCTCTGAGAAAACCTGGATATAAATCAATGTTTTGTAATTGATATTAGATCATGCTGTTTTTTGAAGTGCGTTTCCCTGGACTTTCCCCTACAGAGATTGCGAGGAATCGGTGCCGGAGCCAATTCAATACTTCAGCCGACGACAATACGTACTGTGTTGGAGCTCTGTGAGACAGTGGGCAGGGAGGGCTTGTGTTCATTCAATGGGCGTCTCAATGAATGTGTGTGCTGCATTGCTTTTACTGCATTATTTACATTCCTGGACCACATGGAAATTCTTCTGCATTATATACTGACTAAGAGCTCTGTTTGGATGGGAGGGAGAGAGAGGAGGCAGGAAAGTGAGCCTGTGTTGGACTAAATATTTGTACCATGCCATTCAAAGTTAAGTCCCTGCTGCCTTGTGGGAAAATTAAGTTTTTGTGTTTGCATCGACTGCATCACGTTGAGCTGAATGGCCTTTAGCGTTAGAGGATGAGCGTGTTTGTTTTGCAACAGATGTTTTGCAGTTGTGTCCATCTGACCTATTCTTGCTCACTTGCCATGTCTCTTTTTGAAAGAAACTGAAAGTTCATGTTGGAAAAGTTGATTCAAGATAAAAGGGTAAGATAGAGAGAATGCACTGCCAGATGTTAGTTGCCTATTAAAAATAAACTTTTATTCTTTGTTCTTTGTTGGCAGGGCATTGCATCAGTGTGTTTTGCAACTGCTGGTTTGTGGGGGATTTTTTTGTTGTTCCTTCAGGACAGTTTTGAGAATTTGAATTTATAATTTTTTCCCAATTTATTTTTCACTACCGGCGGGATATTAGCATAAGTGTTTTTTTCCAACTTAGAAAATACCATGGTACAAACATGGCTCTTTTGACATACATGTAATTCAACACCATGGTGTGTGTTTATATATATATATATATATTAGTGCTGGGCCGTTATCGGCGTTAACGTGCTGCGTTAACGTGAGACTCTTATCGGGCGATAAAAAAAATATCGCCGTTAATCAAAGTTGTTTTGGGATCATAAATAGCTTTGTCGAATATCGTTATATTTTCGCGCAATTCTAATGTGTAGTAGGCTATGACGCCGCGCCTACTGTCACAGATCGCGCAGTAGGGTATTTTCCTGTCAGGGACACAAGGTGTACTTTTACTTTGTTACGTTGGGCGACGTTCCTCTCGTTACTTTATTTTAATGCAATACGTTGTTAAATGAGTTTATTCCAAGCGCGCTGTGTCCTTTGTATGGGCATGAGCGATGCTCATTTACAAATGAATCAGTCTTTTGAGTCGATTCTGTTCACAGACTTCATCAAACAAGTTGTCAGATGATCTGTCTAAATCGGTTCGCGAATCAGTTGATCTGTTCAGTTCCTCGCGCACTGAATCGTCTGAAGCGCTTTCAATTCACACTCGGAGTCGAAACAGGAAGATTTAAGAGCATCACGAGCGTTGGATGAAGTGGCCGATCTACAGTCTAGACTAGTGAATGCAAATCTGCAAATGCATCATGTTTTTGCCAGCGATGAAGATCTTTATTAATTGAACATCTTCGTAAGCTGTCTGTGAATGAATGATTCCACAGGACGATACATTCGATTTCATTTCATTCAGGTAATACATTGTGTGTGTATTGCGCGTGTATTGCGCAGTGGCATAATCACACGAATAGTTTACATTGATTGAAACTAATTTGTTTAAAAAATGAGGCTATTGCAGTAACAAGGCAGGTTCACATAAAATTCTTATGACATATGATGACATTATTTTTTGATCTAACGAGCATTGGCGATGCAAAAACGGACTGTCGTGCGTATTGTTTTTTCTTCTTCTTCCAATTAGCCTACTATGTTTAAAAAAAGGACGAAAACACGTTACTTGTTCAATTAATAAAAAGTTTGTTTGATGACAAATCGCTAAAGATGAAATTGGCCTCCCTTTCTGTCATTGCGGTTTTTTTTTGTTTTTTTTTTTACGATATTCGACTTTTGCTCGTCGATTGTCGAATGGCATTTTTGGCAGAAATGCACATCCCTACGCGAGGCAAACTATTCTCAAAGACTTACTTTTAGTCATTATTTGGGTAGCACACATATTCTGAATGCCTTCGGGAGAATTCAAATGAGCCATTTTAATCTAGATTAATCTAGATTAATTTCAATATTAATCTAGATTAATCTAGATTAAAAAAAATTAATCTATGCCCACCTCTAATATATATATATATATATATATATATATATATATATATATATATATATATATATATACATATACACATATACATATGTATTGGCGCTTTTCCACTACACAGTACCAGCTCGCCTCGGCTCGACTCGACTTTGTTTGCTTTTCCACTGTGTAAAAGTTGTACCTGTACCTGCTTTCGGGTACTTTTTTTCGTACCACCTCCGGCGAGGTTCTAAGCGAGCAAAGACGATACTAAAATGTGACGTGAAAACAATGCCGACTGCTGATTGGTCACAGAGAATCTGCGTCATCATTGCACGCGCCAGATGGAGTATCCAGAATAAATAACCCCGCCATTTTTAAATAGTTTGGCCAGAGTTACTAAATTTACTACTATTATTATGGCAACTCGGAAGAATACGCCGTGGTCAAACGAGGAGGTGCAGACTTTCCTTTGTTTGGTTGCCGAAGAGAGGATCCAGCGAGAGCTTGATGGGGCAACGAGGAACGAAAGGCGTCGCTATGACGACCGGGTACTATTTGTGGCGGTACTTTCTGCAATGGAAAACGGAGCGAAAAGCGAGCCGAGTCGAGGCGAGCCAAGGCGAGTCGAGTCGAGTCGAGCTGGTACTGGTAATGGAAAAGCGCCATATGTGTATATTAGGGGTAAGTAAAGAAGTAAAGTAAAGAAGAATATACAGCCTGTATAAACGAGAGCTTTTGTTAGGATGTTTCATTATTTGGCAGATAGCAGTTATATTTTTTGTAGCGTGTGGTGTGGTCAGGTGTGCGATTGTGACTGTCACTATAGACCTAGGACAGAGCTAGGACAGAGCTCCTCACTTTGCAGTTAAAAAAATCACTTAATTTTCAAAGAATTGTATTATTATTATAGTTTTATGTATTATTGATGTTTTTTCGTTGTTGTTTTATAAATGCTCTATGACAATTGTTTAATAAATGTTCAATCAAAATGCAAAACATCGTTTTTTTTTTTTTTTTGACTGGCAGGACTTTGGTCGACTAAGGATTTCTTTGGTTGACTACAGCCCTACATAACAGTAATTAATATGATTATTTTTTTGCTTGACTATGTTATCAAACAGCTAAAAAAGTATTGCTAATGTTACACAAACTATGTTCCCGTTCGCATCTCAGAGTTAGACAGCTGCCGTCTTACAATCATCAACTGGAGAAAGGCATATAGTTCATCATAACATCGTAATATACATCATACACCCGCTATATTGCTAAATCTACCAGATTTTTTCATATCAACAGACCAATATGCCGGGATAACCTGGCATCTCTCGAGACTCCCCTGCTAGTTTGATGTTAATTATATGTTAATGATATGCTAAAGCCCATCGGCACGCTGACGTGATTGGTTACAATGTAGTTTGTGACGTCAGAAACGCCAGCGATTTCAAACCGCGTTTTTGAGACTGTCTTTGGTTCACCGCAGTTTTAAAAGAGAAAATACTCAGCAATGGTTGACTTATTGACTTATGACTTATGAATTTGCACATGGTTTGTCTTAAAGCGTATTAAAAACACCACATAGACATTTACACCACAGGGTGACTTTAAGTGAACTTATACAGTCGAGAAAGACAACGCATATGTAACAGTATCAGTATTTTGGATGCATGCATTATCTACTGTATGTCTTAAAGTGACAGCAGCCTAATATTCCTGCTGTCTGTTTGTATAGTGCTTTTCACAATACATATTGTTTCAAAAGCAGCTTTACAGAAAATCATGATCTTAAAATCTTAGTACCATAGTGTTCTTTGAAGTACTTTACAGTGCATTTCTTTAATGTCCCATGGTGAATGAATGTTATTTGTTTTATTTTCTGTATGAATAAGCCATGTCAGTTTCCCACTGTTAGCAGCAGTAGTGCTAACTTTTCTTTATCAGGAGTGTCTTTCTTTATCCGGTCCCCAGGCGTGCTGATGTTGCATTTTGTCCAAAACAATCCCACTGTTTTTCAGACCCTGAAGTGGATTTCTAAATTGGTCAGTCCTCCCCTCCCATCCCTCTTGTCCCCCGCACCCCTTGACTCCCACACTCCTCCCTCCTCTACCTCCCCCTCCCCTCATCCTTTGCTGGCCTCTCCTTATTTGGGCAGAGTGCTTGGGAGCGCAGGGTGGGGAAGAGAGTAGAGTGAGAGGGGGCTCGGTTGACATAAGGGAGAGAGAGAGAGAGAGAGAGAGAGAGAGAGAGAGAGAGAGAGAGAGAGAGAGAACTCACGCCGCACTTCCTTAATAAGGACATGTCTGGAATTTAAGCCCAACTCTCCAACAGAACGGCTTCTCCGTGCTCCCCATGCACACACTCGTCTCTCACCCTCTCCCCCTCCCCAAGCCCTAGTACACACACACACACACACACACACACACACTAAATGGAGTGTTGTTGTTTTTTCAGGGCATGCATCCATGCCTTTTTTATTTTAAAGTTAGCTCGTTTGTGTTACCTTGCATTATGTGATTTTATTTGGTGACATGGCAGAAATCACTGATAATATGTGTAGAATCCAGACCCTAAGGCGAGCTTCAGCTCCATATCGGTGTGATGAATCATAATGACACCATGTTCGTTCGTTGTCATTCATTCTTCATTCTGTCACCTGATGGAGTTTGGGTTCCTTGCCACTGTCGCCTCTGGCTTGCTTAGTTGGGGACACATACCCCCGGTTTCACAGATCAGGCTAGTCCCAGACTAAAATGCATGTTTGCAACTTGCACTGACATATCTTGAAATATATCAGGGTCATTGTTTTGTCTCAAGATGCACATCAATAATGTTTTTTTTTTAAGGCACGTTTATAAAAGCTACTTGGATGTCCTAATAATTAAACCTTAAAGGGCTGAACCTGGCTTAATCTAAGCCCCGTCTGTGAAACCAGGCCTTTATATTCAACAGTTTTATTGATCTGAATGAACGCCGGTAGGCTATATATTTGAGTTCTCCTTTGCATCATATCATGCTTGAATGAATTAAAAGCACTTGAATGAATGTTTGCTGATCATATAATGTAACGCTATAGCCAAAGGATGCCAGGAAAAAACCGATGCTGCATTAAGGCTTCCCAAAGAGAGTGCTTTAAAAACTTCTAATATTCATTAACTTCCTATATTATTGAGGGATTCTCAAAGGAAAAAAATGAATGATCTTCCACTGTTTTTTACATTTCGGTAAATAATGGAAATGTTTCTGTTAATGGATCCTCTCATGTGACATGCAAGTAATGATTTTCATTTTGAATCACTTTTTGATCACACTGGAGATGCTTTGGAATGAAGGAGTAAATTCAGTCCTGCTAAAAAAACATACAAATATTATCCAGATACAAAATGAATGTTAATGCCATGAGAAAACCATTAAGGCATACTTGGGAGTGGGCACTTTTGACCTAGTAATGCACTAAAAGTCTCTCAGATCAGCTTAGCAACCGCATAGCAACACCCTGGGAACCGCCCACAAAAACATAGTATTTTGGCGGCAAGTTTAACAAGTGCATTCAAAGCTTATTATTTTGCTTGAATCCCAGATCATAGTCTTTTATAATTCAGTTTTGGAAACTGATGCCTAACTGCACCAAATTAGACATTCTGTAACTTCTGTGGAACATCCAGTGACTACAACCGTCCAGATTGCACTTCGTGAACATTGTTTCTTGTTGTCTAAGAGGCAAATGAGATTTAGAAATGTATCGCTAATTGTCCTGCAGCATGAGATTGCGCTTTGGTCTGAGGTCTGCAATGTCGAAAAGTAATTAGACCGCTCACTTATTCCAACGCTCTCCGCTCCGTTGTTTTGCTCATTCTGTGTCTTCGGGCTGCCAAGTCAAGCTTATTCTTTCAGCGTGCGTGTAACCAGAGCGTTTGAATATCCTCTAAGGAAGGTCTCAATCGGAGTCGGCCGTATTTACCCAAGCTGCGTTTTTTCGTCAACATCAGCAGAAAGTGAAATAAAAGAATGAAATATGTGGGCACACAAGTGACTCTCGGGACCCGATCCTCATGAACAATACCATGCGAAAAAGAGGCAGCCTGAAAAGCGCTTAAGATCCTTTAACCATTTTCAGACATTTAGACTGCCACACTGGACCGCGCGCTCCCGACCACAAGCATTTTTGCAGGCTAGTCCTAATTATCTAATCCTTTTAAATGTGGCTTTATATAATGTTTAAAAATTCATTTGTCATTTTGGGAGCCTTTGAGGAGAGGAAATGTTAATAAGAGTCACAGCTGCTGTTGTCTTCATCAGTTGAATTAAACACAAGCTTTAAAGGTGTTGAAAATGGCACGACTAAAGAGAGCGGTTTTGAAAGGATTTTCTCTGCTTAATCTTTATGGCCACAATTAAACGACAATCCCTTTCTCTCATTCCTTGCTTCTCTCTCGCAGTACTTGTGTAGCGTGGGGGCTCGTGGAAGGGCCCGGTAGGAGCCGGCACCATTGCGTCCAACAAGTGGAGTGCCAGCGGCAGCCCGGAGCAGGGGCTGGAGGATGGGGGTGATGAGCTGGACAAGGCCATGGACGGAGACGCCGAGGGTGTGTGGAGCCCCGACATCGAGCAGAGTTTTCAGGAGGCACTGGCTATATATCCGCCCTGCGGACGGCGCAAGATTATCCTGTCGGACGAGGGAAAGATGTACGGTAAGTGAGCTTGCAATGCATTAAAGGGTTAGTTCACCCAAAAATGAAAATGATGTCATTAATGACTCACCCTCATGTCGTCCCAAGCCCGTCAGACCTCCGTTCATCTTCGGAACACAGTTTAAGATATTTTAGATTTAGTCCGAGAGTTTTCTGTCCCTCCATTGAAAATGTATGTACGGTATACTGTCCTTGTCCAGAAAGGAAATAAAGACATCATCAAAGTAGTCCATGTGACATCAGTGGGTTAGTTAGAATGCTTTGAAGCATCGAAAATACATTTTGGTCCAAAAATAACAAAAACAAGGACTTTATTCAGCATTGTATTGTCTTCCGGTTCTGTTGTGGATCCGCGTTCAGTGACGCCGCTGACGTAAGACGCTGCTGACGTGTGTCTGGTGCGCCCGAGCTTCGGTTACAGTCTGAGGGAGACGCACGCAGGAAACAAAACAATCTTCGCAAACATGTCTAAGGATTTCCACACAGAGGAAGACTTGCATTTTTTTGCCCAGCCATATTTATTTGAACCCGAATACACGGACGCACCAGACACACGTCAGCAGCGTCTTACGTCAGCGGCGTCACTGAACGCGGATCCACAACAGAACCGGAAGACAATACAATGCTGAATAAAGTCGTAGTTTTATTTATTTTTGGACCAAAATGTATTTTCGATGCTTCAAAGCATTCTAACTAACCCACTGATGTCACATGGACTACTTTGATGATGTCTTTATTTCCTTTCTGGACAAGGACAGTATACCGTACATACATTTTCAATGGAGGGACAGAAAGCTCTCGGACTAAATCTAAAATATCTTAAACTGTGTTCACAAAGCTGATGGTTCGGTACAGCAGGCGGGAGGAAACTAAACATGAAATTGCTTTTTTTAACAGTGGTTTACTGAACAAATTGTGTCTCTGTCTTTTAAATGAATTCAGTTATAATTTAAAGTTTCTTAAGGATAAAAAAAATGATCTACTTATGCTGTAAACCATATGGGGAGGCCTTACTTGCACATTACTATAATATTAAAGGTTAACAGAGCCAAAACTATTAGCCTACATTCAGTTGGTGTTATTAAATATAATAATCAATTACAATTATAATAATTCATAATAATTCGCATTACAAATTGTATGCAAACATGTAGACTTGTAACTTTTAAATTTAATTATGTTTGAATTGAATTCTTTGGAATGGTTGGAAGTCGATAATCCTGATATACTAGTAGTTGTTCCTACTCGACCGCTGTATGCAGCGTGCTCCTATTGGTATTCGACACATCGTGCCACTTTGAATTTGAATTTTAGTTATTTGTGGTCTCTTTTAGGGCTGCAACTTACATTTATTTTGATAACTGGCTAACTGGTCTGATTGGATAAAACAAATTTTTATTAAATATTTTATTGACAATAACATAATATTCCACATCTGACATTGTCTGTCATTTAAATTAAATGTAAATTCAATAAATGTAAGAACATAAGCCATGATATACATATTAATAGCGATTTTCTTTTTCCGATTGATTGTTGCAGCCCTTGTCTCTTTTGTCTCATATCGCCTCAAATCATAAATGCTCATTTAAAATGAAACCCTACCAGTGTTAACTTTGTTAGTATTTGCTCTTACCTGTTGTACTGGGTAATGCCTGTTGTAAAGTCCTTGTTTGTTTTGATGTGATTTGAGTTATGTAATTATTGGCTTTGTAATTTGTGCCGCCCAAGTAGCATTTTGAAGGAACTTTAGGTTGTATTTATGAACTCAAGAGAGTCACTCATGGACTGAGATGAGTGTTCAACGGCTGAGATTGTATCACTGCAGTACAGGTTTTCTGATGGAGATGTTTTTGTACATTTAATGGCTGCAAGACAAGTGTTTCTAGATAGAATGCTTAATGGGGAGGGGTGCTGAAAGGAGGGATGGAAACTAGAAAAAAGATAAGAGGGTGGGAGATAATGGGCAGATAGAGCTGGGTTGTGATATCCGACAAACTTTCATCTGCATGCACGATCCACTTGAGGATCTCGTTGCACATGCCACCAGCGAAATCCATGCATGGATAAACCATTTCCACTGTTTCATAAAGCATCATAAAGTGTCTCTCGTTCATACGCCATCTGCTCTCTTACATAATCTTGTATTCAGTCATGCTCAATGTGTCATGCTTAATGTCTAGTAGTCGTTCACTACCACCCCTCAATGGCTTCATACTATGATGTGGGTGTTCAGTTTTGTTCGATAAACTGAGTTTCTCGTTCACTAATACACCCACGCACCTTACAAACACACATACATGCATGTCTTAGCCAGCAGTTGTGTTTTTTCAGAGCAGATAAAACAGGCCTGCACTTGTCCTGGAGTAGTGCTGTGGACTACAGGTCTGGCAACAGACAGGTTTCTCAAGAACATATCACTCTTTCTGTTGGTTCTTTGTCACTGCTTGCTTGAATGCCCCCTCCTCTCGTTTTTGTCAATTCCCCCATTCACCCTCAAACTGGTTTTATTTGTCATATCCGATTAATAGCAACTCCTTTTTTTCAGCCCTGTAAGAGAGTTGTCGTTTATTTTCCTTCTGCCTCCCTCTCACCCAGTTGAAAAAGTGGCAAAACCAGCTCTGTTTGTCTTGCTCAATAAATGTTTTCCCCCCCCACAAGATCTCAATCACCCTCCCTCCTCTATTTTCTTGTACTCCTCTTTTTTCTACTAGTTCTTCCTCCTAAACAAGGTAGGTCTTCCCCTGAGGCAGAGCACTTTAATAACTCCAGGTGCAAAGTAGTATTTCCAGTGAAGCGTTACTCTCATTAGACTGAGGACAAGAATTTGTTCAAGTATGTGAAAGTAAACATTTCTAGAGGTGTAATCTTGATTGTTGCGTTCCAAAATGTCTAATATCACAGTACAGGTATGTGATGCAGTCTCAACATCGGTCATTTGATTAAATTGTCTATTTCTACTGTCAATTTTCTGTTATGGTGGAGCAACAGTTCAAAGATAATCTTCCTTAGAAAGTTGTTTAGATAGCTGTAGATAGCTACCTGTTTCTAGTCTAAAACTGCTAATTAGTCAAGGCAAGTTTAAAGCAGTCTGCTTTATTAGCGTAAATTTAATGATTTACGGATTATAAAACAGATGTATCCAAAAGTTAACAGGACAGAACCAGCAAATCTGTTGCTTCAAGTTGTTAAATTGCGAAAGTTACCAAATCCGGTTGGTAAACTCTGATGTGTCTCTTTTTCAGTTGTGTATTCATAATGGACGCTCAAGTTTGGCTGGAATTGGGAGGGTCCAGGTGTTTGGCGTTGGTCCCACCTCCTCAAACTGTTTGCTCTCCTTTCTTCTCCTCAGAGAAACAGACAAGACAAAACCCAAGCACTGGTTTGAATTAGCAAGCCAACCCTCGATACAAAACAGACCGCGAGAAGCCATGGCAAACTGACAGCGAGCGTCCTGAACACAAACCAGTGTTGGCGAAGTAACTTTGAGGTTCTTTTAGGGTTGTGGTTGTCTTTTCTTGGAGAACCCTATGTTAAACGCAACGCTTGTGATCATATTCATTCTTATTTCTAGTGCATTACTCTTAAAACAAAGTTATTTTTAATTCAAAACATTTATTTTTGGCTAGACTTATTCAGAAGACATATACTTCACATCACGCACGTTCCTTGCAGGTAGTTTCCTCAGATCTGCGTTTACACAGGCTACTAAGGAGATTCATTCACAGAAACCAATCTGGAAACACTGATCTGATCGCAGTTTCCACCTTCCCGGGGTTTGAGTCACTGCTAAGGGACTCTGCTGATCGTAAATCAGTCATAGTCCTTGGCTGCTGCTTCATAGAAGCTCAAGTGTGGACACCCAGTTTATTTAAAAATAAAAAAATAAAAAACGCTGCACTGTTCCAAACCCCAGTGAGCTTCCTACCTAAACAGCATTGTATCATAGGTATGCTCCTGGTGCAAAAATGTCTTACAGTAGCTAGCATCTTAGATCCAAGATTCTTTTGGTTTAGTCACAGAATGCATTGCGACAAACTTTTTAAACTTTTGATGGACTTGTCCAATACTGTAGGGCAGGAATGCCCAATCCTGCTCCTGGAGGGCCACTATCTGTAGAGTTTAGCTCCAATTCTAATTGAACACACCTGCACCAACTAGGGATGCAAATTATCGATTAATTCATTAATCATTAGTTGATCAACCTTATCGATCGATTAACGATTAACTGATATGCGGTTATTTTCCTGAGAACATAAATTTCTCACGGTATCGATTTAACATTAAAAAGCAAAAAATTGCTTATATACTGAATAAAAATGCATGTTATATTGCTCAATTGATGTTTTATTGTAACAGTTGGGATACGTTACAGATAATGGCATTTATGTAGTTTAACAAAATAAATTATGCACAGAAAATTCAAATACATAAAAATAATTGTGCACTGGCTCACCTGTTGGATGTGAAACATTAAGCAACATAAAATAAAATTTAAATAAAAATCTATATGGGTATGCTTAGCCTACCTACACACTATATTAAGCCTACATATAACAATCTATCTGGTAAACTACTTATATAAAAAACTTGAAACATTAGCAGCAGCACTCATAATATAGGCTGAGGGGGGGAGTAAAATTTACAACTTGTAACGAGTGGAAATAAGGTGTAGCCCCTTTAAGAGCTGCGCGCTCCCTGTTGAACTATCGGCAGTATTGTATTGTATGTGCCGTGCGCCTCGAACACCCATTTTACTCTCTATGCGAACACCCCAATGTATGCGGGTAATTTCTGTTTGATGCAAATTTTTATCTTATTTTGTTTATTAAGTAACGATGTGGACGACTAGTTTCCCGGGAAAAATAAACCGGGAGGGGTCCGGGAGAAAGGGCTAAAAAAAACGGGAGAAACCCGGGAAAAACGGGAGTGTTGACAGGTATGAGCTAAGTTATTGTTAGAATACAGCTGGATTTTCGAGGTTAGCACGCTGTATAGCTGGTAACGTTAGTCAATATCGATGCACTCCACTCCGTTTTGACCGCCTCATGTTTGGTTTCTTATTTGCCGCCTCAAGTTTGTGTCGGCTCTCTCGCGTGAGAATCTCGTGTCACGTTCGCAATGTTCAATCAGCCAACAATTAATTTAATTTAATCGAGTAAATTCTTGTCGACAATTATTTGATAATCGATTAACCGTTTGCATCCCTAGCACCAACTAATCAAGGACTTCAGGAATACTGGAAACGCCTGGGCAAGTGTGTTGGGTTTAGGCTAGCGGTGTGCACGAATTGTCGAATATTCGAGCTTTAGTTATTATTATTTGAAAAATAAAAATACTATTTGAATTTTGCTACATATGTTTCTTTGCGTGTGTATATGTACGTTCGGTACGACAACTGGCGCAGTCTGCTTTAGCGGGGTTTTTTTTCAGCTTATGTTTTTATTTTGTTTGTATATTTTTTGTTTACACACATTGTTTAATGTTTTCAAATAAAATAAAATCTCAATATATGATGTAAGCTTGTTGTGTGTATTTGCTAATCATAAGCTTGTTCAGAAATGGTGACAAAAACAATGATAAAAAAAAAAAAACGTATTTCTCGTTAAACTTCATTTAAATAAACGAAAATTCGAATATTGGGTTTTTTATGAGCCCAAATATTCAAAAACAGTATTTAAAAAAAGTGTCCATTCCTAGTTGAAGCTAAACTCATTGGCCCTCCCGGATTAGGATTGGACACCCCTGCTGTAGGGTTTTCCATTGGTAATTTTATATTTCTAAGGGTCACTGTGAGGCCTTTTGCTAAATTGGTGCCAAATTGCTAAATTGGTGCCAGTGTAGATGGGTAATCTCGAGCTTGGCATTTGGGACAGGGCCTGGGTTGAGGGAAATGTCTATTTTAAGTTTTTATATATTATTCTATGAAGTGTGTATATTACGCCTATGAAGTGTGTATGTTACGCCTATGAAGTGTGTGTATATAGTTCCATCTAAATTGAAGTGAATGAATTAAGTTAACATTTTTTGTTTTTGCTTAGAGGTTTTCTTTAGCCTTGCTGCATGTTAACACCAGTCTATTAGAATTTACTGTGAGTGTTAGTGCGTCTCTTGTGGACTTCATGCGAGAACCTTCATTTATGTAGCATGTGTGAGTGAATGTCAACAAAGCTTCTGCCTTTTCTAGAGCAAATTAGTCTGTTTCATCGTGCCTTAGAAGGTGCAGAGCTGCTTGTTTTGACTGTAGACTAATAGACGGTGCGCTAAATCTTGCAACCAAGCCTTCAGTCTCTTCTTTAGTCAGGGATTACATCATCCAGGCTTTATCCTCCTCTCGCCGGTAAATATAAACATATACTGACTCACTATGAAGTCAGAAGGACATTGCGCTGCACTGTGCGGTGCTGCAGATGCCGCGGCTGGTTGATAAGAAAATTGACATTGATGATAGGACATTGTTAGCATTTTCTGAAAGCTTATGCATAACATCTGTTTTATATCTCTTTTTGTTGAGGGATTCCCTTGAAACCATGTGGCCTTATGTTGGTAACCTTGGTTCTGCTTTCTGTTGTCAGTCACGGCATGTTTGACTCATACGCCGCAGGTTTGGTTATTTCAAATGGGGAAAACTGGTGTGTGTGTTAATTTGACATTGAGGTCTTACTGATTAAGCAATTCATTTCCACTAGCCACAAGTCATTGCGCCAATAATGACTTTCCGCAAGTCATCGTACCAATTATGTGAAGTTCCACAAATGGGATTTATTAATAAATCAAGTTTTAAACGTATCCCAGCATGTCATTGACACTCTTTGCTCTCGCCATGTCCAGGAAAGCGTGTGCCGGCCTCATGGAGAGCCTGCTCTTTCCAGCGACTGTAAACACCTTATCCATTTACATGCAGTCATCTGCCTGAGCTCTGCCACTGAAGAAGCCCACTCACGAGGAGAATGACGTCAGCGCTCATAATACCACTGCTGACGTGAGGCCTTTGGAACGCCGTCTGCTTCGGCCCTGTTAACGCCGCCAGTATCGGGCCTGAAGAGCCGCCACTTATTTTTTTATTTTTTTTATTCCACCAACATTGAAATGAGTCTGTTGCACTGAGACAACTTTTATGAGTTATGCTTTAAATGAAATTTCATTTAGTCATCTCTCCAGCAGGAAATGCCTCCTAAGAGCATTAACTTTGTTGTAGTTGTATTTCAAATCATCGCCCAATAGCAACTTTTTTCTGGTAAAAGTAACTCTTTCTTGTAATGACGAGACGACTATATCGCAGAATTGCACCTTTATATTTTCTAGTTGTGGCCTCAGTCTAAAGAAATTAATAAAGATGTGAGATTTACAGTTGTTTTTAAAAGTTCTCTTGATCTTCTCATCCATCTGAGAACAAACACACATGTGACATCTGTACATTTTGTGCACCAAATGTCAAGCCAGAACTAAAATGTATGAGTTTTTGTACAAGTTGTGATGCTACCTGGCCTTCCATCATCTCTGCTTCTCAGCATCTTGGCTTTGCCCAGTTGATTTACGGCCCAATTGAATGGCAGAAATGCCGTCTGTCTGGTTTTATAGTTGTTATGGTGGCAAGATATTTTTCCACCTGTGCTTCATTGGGAATTGAGGCTTGCAAAAAATGCCCTGCTCCCTGAGGACGGAGCAAAGTACCATACACTCCTTGACTTATCCGATCCACTTTAGGTGTCGTCTCTGCTCAACAGCTCCTTCTTCATGCTCCGTCTCAGCAGAGCAAGAAAGGCATTTGAAGGGAGGGCAAGTCTGTAAGATACATATTGTTTGATATTGATATTGTAGTTTGATTAGTGGATCACAGCCCATTCCTTTCAGGGATTGATCCAGCAACCTCCCAGTGACCAGCTATGAGGTTTGACCACTACACCACCCCACCCCAAGAAGTTATCAGGTGTTATTCCAGAACCGAAACACTCTTGCTTGAACTTCCTTTACAGACACACTCAAAGAGCAAAGATTGAGAGGGAATCAGAGCAGGGAGAGCAGAATATGGGACACTGGGGGTCTGTGTTATTCTTTGCCTCCTGCAGGGACTGTTCGTGGCAGGTGTGGGTGTCCGTTTGGTAGGACGATCTTCAGCTGCCAGTTGTTGGCAGAGACAGCAAAGCTCTTTGTTTCTCTCTCTCTCCCTCGCTTTTTTCAGGCCGTTCTCTCGCTCTCTGAACGCATGCTCCAGGCTGTTGCCCTCATCAAATCAAGTTGTGTGGGGCAGATGTCACAGCCGCAGTGGAACGCGAGGAATGCGGAGGCTCAGAGAGAGAGGGTGTGTCTGGGGAAGAGTGTACAGACACCAAACTCAAATCAGTGCAGCGCTCTCTCTGCTGTGGAAGCCTGTGTCCGCCTCAGAGTAAAAAAAAACAACTGGTGCATTCTCTTAATAACGACGTAATGTCTCAGAATATGTATATAAGAGTTGCAACTTCCTTATTTTGTTTGAAACTTTATAACACTTGCACCTTTTTTCCCCTCTGAGGCAGAAATGGGCTTTTATATTCTCTTCTTGCTCAACATTGCGAACGCTCATCATGTCTGCTGATTAATTGGCAGCTAATGTTGCAGCTTTACTGTATATTAACCACAAAGTTGTCTTCATCAAGGGGGCGCTGATTGTCCCATAGGGTTGCATTCGAATCTCTTGAGAATATTCGTCTTTAGTAAGGACTTTTAAAAAATTAGAAAGTGTTTAGTATTATGATGTAGTAGTGATGTATTATTGTATAAGTGAGATTATGGGTGGGCGATATACCGGTAGTCAGACATGATTAATTGGTAGAAATTTGTCAACCGGTAGTGATTTTGGACTATCATCTTTATTGCGGTTACACTCGCGTGATGTTGCTGTGCTGCGTGCATGTCACGAAAAGCTTAACTTTTACATGCGGTTTAAATAAGTGATTTGAAATCGTTGAGGTGCAATAGGACTGTCAAGACTGTTTCGCAGCGCTGTGAGACACGTGCACGTGAAGCCCGCTGCTCAGTGACCATGTGTATACTGAACAGAGTTCTTTTTTCCTGCTTTATTGGCCTTGAAACAGTTAAATAAACACACTTGTATATGTAAAAAAGCCTGTCTTTGCAAGTATCCTTGTAAATACAGTAATTTATGTCTTCAGTGAACAGAGACACAGTTGAGAAAGGAAAACGCGTCTGTAACAGTATATTGGAGCCGGGGATTTCTTAAAGTGACAGAAGCCTAATATTCCTGCTGTCTGTCATTCATGTTAATCAAGCAACAAAATAGATTAAAAAAAATCTTTCACTGCTCTTGATAGTGTTGTCACGGTACCAAAATATCAGTATTCGGTACCAATACCAGTGAAAATCCACGGTTCTCGGTACCAATTTCGGTACCAAAGCTTAATTTGGATTAAATTTACACATATTAAAGTGTATATCACGGTTACAAAGATGGAAACTAGTATTAAAAACAATTTACAATAAGATTCTATTTGTTAGATAACATTAGATAAAATTACCTAACAATAAACAACAGTTAAGCAGCAATTATTCTCCATGGGGTTAACTTAAAAATGTACTAATATATTTTTAAAATCAAAAGTTTTATCTGTTAACATTATTTAATGCACAATGAATGAAGTGAACAAACATGAACAATCAAGTGTTTGTATTAAATAACATTCACAAACATTAATTAATGTTGTAAAAATATATTGTTCACTCAATGTGTTGATGTTGCATTAAGTAATATTAATGAATGGTGTCTTATTGTAGTGTTACCAAACTATACAGGAGATAAAACATGTTTTATTTGACTTAACTGTACTTAACTGTAATTGTACCGCTTTCTCCTTTCCACAAGCGCTTGCTCTCCCGTGTCTCCGCTATGCAACCATGAACAGCGGCGAGCCTGGAAAGACAAGCTCGCACGTCTCTTCTATTATGAGCGCGCTTCCCGCGCGCCTACATTTGAAATTTGCACGCGCAAAAAAACGCGCTATATAAACGTGTGAACGGCCCTTTATGGCAACGTGACATTAGCCTAATTCAAAATATTTCCATATGTGGCTCTTTCCTCCTTTGTTGTCAACAAGTGGATTCAGAGCCACCGTATTAGCAGCGCCGGTCGCCGTGTCTCAGAGTGTTTTTATGAAGAGTACGCACCTCTGCATCTTTCCGACAGCGCATCAAGAACCGGATTAACCCGGTACTTGGTACCTAGAAAAGCTGGGACCGTAACCGTTTAATTTTTTTAGTACCGACTTGGTACCGAAGTACCGAGTTTTTTGACAACACTAGCTCTTGACTAAATCACTTTTTGTAAATTTAATAATAACAAATGTATAGTTAAAGGGTTAGTTCACCCCAAAATTTTTATTCTGTCAGTAATTACTCACCCTCATGTTGTTTCAACCCATGGGCGTCGGAAGCAAAAAAAATGTGGGTGGGTCATCCTCCAGATTTTTTTTTTTTATACTGGAGTAGATTAGGGGTGTCCCCGAAGCCAAATACCTTATCTAAAATATCTATCCAATAATGAGTGAAGTGAATGAGTGAGAGTAATGAAACGAGCGCAAATCCGTCTATGCGTGCATCTCTCAGAAACCACAGCTTGGTAAGATTAATATCAACTCAAATAGGTTATTGTATATTATTGTATGAATATTTAAATGATTTAAGCTTTGTTCAATATACAGGCTACTCGAATGAATTTAATAAGCACAGCACGATCACAAATCAAAAAGCGCGTCTCTGCACGTCTTCGTCTCAGCAACCAGTTCTAATAGCCTATAATCAACTAAGATTCATATACATTAAATACTACATGATGTGTCTATTTAAATGTTTTAAACTTCGTATGATGTCCCATAGGAACCTGAGACTCGCGCTTAGGACATGACAGTTCTCCGTTACGGACGTGACCGCTCTGGGAAAGCGGCACTAAAGACTGCTTTAAAACTTTCACAGAGCCCTCAAACAGAAAGCACAAAGCCTTTGTTTAAAGTGAATTTCGTTTTGTATTAATTGTATCTTCATTTTAATCAATGTTTCATTAACCAATTGCCAGGATTTAATAAATAAGAAGTAAATATAGCAGACAATAGTCACGACACGGAGGCGCCGGCGCATGAACTGGAGCTCGTCTCATAAATTAACCTAAACTCAGCGTAGCCTATAAGTATAAGGTAGCCTACTTGCCTCACAGACAAGTAAAAAATATATATAGAAAGCTTTTAAACAGAACAATTCAAAACGAAAGAAAACAGACTGCTCTCTGCTTATGTAATGCGTATGAAATGTGCATTTCTCTCTGGCGCGTTCACTAGGCTACTGCAAAGATCGCAGTCAGCATCGTCAACTTCATCTTTGCAGCCGACACACACAAAAACACTTATTATAAACAATTAAAATGTCTCCTTGCTATATTTGACATATTCATAATCATTACTTTTGCCGGTTCTTTGTGACAGCTTTTAGGTGCTTTATTGGCAGCGCCAGCCTTACATGTTACATGAACATGTCACACCTCGTCACCACACACCCCCAAAAGAATCGAGGTTTGTATCGATTTGCGCCAAAAATCGTGATACGAACCGAATCGTGGGTTTGGTGTATCGTTACACAGCCCCAAATATAGTAACGCATTTTTTGGCGGTAATGGCGTTAAGATGGTAATAGTAATCAATTAGATCACTGCAAGTGACTGAAAAGTGAGCAGACATATGCACTGA
This sequence comes from Tiaroga cobitis, assembly GCA_030578255.1. Taxonomy (NCBI): domain Eukaryota; kingdom Metazoa; phylum Chordata; class Actinopteri; order Cypriniformes; family Leuciscidae; genus Tiaroga; species Tiaroga cobitis. The sequence continues at coordinate 3,789,800 of CM060596.1, read as the reverse complement.
ATTAGAGACAGTAAAAGAGGGTGTGTCTTGTCCCACCCATATACAATGGTTCCGACGCCCATGTTTCAACCCCCCGTAAGACTTTCGTTCATCTTCGGAACACAAATTAAAATATTTTTGATTAAATCTGAGAGCTGGATCACTCCTCCATAGGCTTCTAAGGGATCGAAACTGGCCGGCCCAGAAAAGTTAAAGACATCGTTAAACATCACATCGTGTAGTCCGAGTGACTCAATCTTAAGTTTATCAAGCGACGAGAATACTTTTTGTGCGCAAAAAATAAATAAAAATAAACGACTTTATTCAACTATTCATTTTCTTCTCTGTGGGCCTCGAGATATCACGTAGTGAAACTACGCAAAGCTTCTAGGTTGTACGTCAGTCGCATCACACACATGACCAGCGTCAGCCAATAGTGAGCCTGCGTGTGACGTGCAACACAGAAGCGCTGTGCAGTTTCACTACGTGAACTAACTCGAGGCCCACAGAGAAGGAAATGAATAGTTGAATAAAGTCGTTATTTTTGTTCGTTTTTTTGCGCACAAAAAGTATTCTCGTCACTTGATAAACTTAAGGTTGAGCCGCTGTAGTCACTCGGACTATTTTAACGATGTCTTTCATAACTTTTGGGCCGGCCAGTTTCGATCCCTTAAGAAGCCCATGGAGGAGTGATCCAGCTCTCAGATTTAATCACAAATATCTTAATTTGTGTTCCGAAGATGAACGAAAGTCTTACGGGGTTGAACAACATGAAGGCGAGTCATTACTGACAGAATTTTAATTTTGGGGTGAACTATCCCTTTAATTTACAGTGGAGACCATGCAGTGTTTTTTTTATACATTTGATTGTTTTTCAGGTAGGCCTATTTTAGTTGTTTTTGTTCTTGTGTAGTTTTTTTTTTTGACTATTGCCTTCAATCATTTTATTTGTTCTATTTGTTAAATATATGTCTTTTACAGTAAACAAAATCTAAGCAAACTCAAAACAAGTCTATTTTTAGAAAATTCTAACGGTGTTTAGAAGATTTTTTAACCTGAATAATAATGCAGTGAAACTTTAAAAGTCAATGAATTGATGCATATCATGTTCACTTGATTACTTGATGCATGTTATATAGAGCATTACAGAATGGTCACTTTTTTATCCTTGTTAAAGGTTTTACAGATAATGCGTTTATTACCACATGACTGAGTGCAGTGGTAATAAAATGGTCCAATTAGAAGCTTGTTTTTTTCTCTCCATTGTTTGAAGGCAAATCTAATATAAAAAGGCAAAAACTTTACTTCATTACTTTTCGATTTGTGGTTTTCAGTCTCATGAAGTCTGCAAGTGTTGTTGAGCGATATGTGCACCTCTTTCATTGCTTTTGTCGCCACCTTTTGGTCACTGAAACTTTAACTGTCCTCCCCCCCCCCCCCCCTCAGGTCGCAATGAGCTTATTGCCAGATACATCAAGCTGAGAACAGGCAAAACCCGCACACGAAAACAGGTATTTAATGTTCATACAACATGCACTTTATATATACACTACTGATCACATTAAATATTTGTTTGCCTAACAACAAATTATGGGATTTAATGACTTATTTAGTTGTAGGTGAAATAGTGTGTTGTGACGTGGCTGTGCATGTGTTTTTTGTTAAACTGTCTCAAAATTCTTCAGGTATCTAGTCACATACAGGTGTTAGCACGGAAGAAAGTTCGAGAGTATCAAGCAGGTATAAAGGTAGGTTGGAAACGCTGAGGGGCATCGTTTCCCTCTTTGGTTACGGCGTCTCTCTCTTTCTCCTCTTCTACCTCCTCTTTTTCTTTTCTTCCTCTTTGGCTGTTCTGTTCTGCAGGTTTCTAGCCATTTGCAGGTTCTTGCCCGGAGAAAATCTCGCGAGATACAGTCAAAGCTGAAGGTATGCGCTTTCCTGCGGGTGGGGCGGGGCTTAATGGCATTTGCCTTTGCACAAACCAATGAGAGGTCGCTATAAGTACCAGGAATCCGTTGGCTGAATAAAATCCAGAGGAACGAGTGTTTGCATCAGTATTTGGTGAAAAAACTAAGATAGAAGTGCTACGGAAGCTCAAACCTGTGTCAAGTAGCAATAGTGCTTTGCGTTTGGCGCTGCTGCATGCCATATAGAGGCTGAAAGTGCATGATTGGCTGAGATCTTTGCCTGTTGGCTTTCCTGAGGCTCACTGTTTTCTCAACCTTCCTTTCCTTGCATCCAGACTCCATGTCTGTCACCAATACACAGTTTTCACCTGTAAAATCTAGGCCTGTCATGATGAACTACTTTTTGTGGATATATATTGATAATATAACAGCGTAATAATGTAAGTAGGCCTACACAGTTTCAAATGGCAAACGAACTTTTAATTCTTAAGAATATTTAGATACTAGAATGGACTACTTGCACAACTACTTCCGCGTTCTACTTATAACGTTTCTGGTAACAGCGTTCAGCGCACCTACATAAATGAGAACGCAGATTATTACCACATTTTATGGCTGTCAATTCATTAAAACGATGTATTGTGTTCTCTGCTTTAACATGAGTTATCTTGAACCTGCTGAAATGTTCCTATAAATATTTTCTTTCCAACTGTGGATTCTGAATAAAAAACAAATATGTTTCCCCACTAACCTGCAGCAGTCCAGTGCTCATCTTCTCATTAACAGTGTGTTCCTCCTACTGATCATATCTCATACCTGTTGAGTTTACATTTTTAAATGTCCATATATCGTGCGACAAGTCGATATGTTGATAATCGTGTCAGGCCTAGTAAAATCTGTCTGAGATTAGACTGCAAAGTACTGCGTATTAGCGCTCGACCGAATGAAAAAAGTGAAATAATATTCAAATTAACTGGCCTGGCATATAAATGAATAGGTCTGTTAATGCTAAAAAAAAAAAATGTTTTACAGAACTGACTATTTTTAAATTGTGTATAGATTTGGAAAAACAAAGTTTTAATAAAATCCAGAAAAAAATGCTTTCTTGTGTGAATTTGCACAAACATAATTTTCACAAATATAATACATTTTAAACATTAATATGTATAATACGCATTAATAGCCATGCAGTCTTTGTCATGTTTTATTCTGGTTGCATTTTAGATGGCAGTGTTTAGCGCCACCTGCCAGTGTATACATGAACTGCAAGACGGCAGTAAATTCTTTTCAGAAATGCACAGTATTTTTATTATGAGTGCTTATTAGATTGTTTTTGTTCAGGTAGATTATGAAAACATTGAACAAATGGACTTGCAGTATATGTGGTACGTTTTTGTGCAAGCTGTTCATAGGCGCATATTTTCTTTTCTTTTTTAAATCACTCTTACAAACCATTTTAAGTGCTAGAAAATAGTCTCCGACTATCTAGAATAGAATTGACTGTGACTAGTGTTTTGTAGTTAGCGTACATCCAAAGATTTTATTTTCTGTCAGAAACAATAGGTTTAGTGAAATTGCTCTCAAAATATTGTACTAATGGTCTTTCTTTCTTTTGATTCAGGCCATGAACTTGGTAAGTGTGGATTTGAATTGTGCGAATTATTGTTGACTTGATTTTTGCTTCGCTTTGCTTGGCTGTCCTGCACCGGTTCAGCTTACATCCAGCACTGCCATTATAAAGTCCTCTTCTCTGGCCCTGCGGTGTGCATAGATTGCTCATAATTCTTGTGTAAATAATGTGCCTGGCCTTTTTGCTCTCTGAAGTTTCCATGTCGTCCCTCCGTTTTATGATATACTGCAGACTTTATAAATTCAAGAAACCTAATTGTGAGCCACCACTTATTGCGGTCATGCTTCCGAGTCTTTTTATTATCCACATTCATTTATTGTGATGCAAAGTGACGTGCTTCACGCTCAGCCTTTGGAAAACTGGAATTTCATGCCAAACGTATAGTTAAATTCTGCTTTCATTTGTGAGGCTTGTTTTTGATCAGGAATACTAATTTAATATCCTTGATGAAGGAGCTTGACCGGGATGTATTAGGTGAATGACTGTGAGCTTAAAGACAAGACTTGAAAGTGGTTTCAAAAACATGTTTGTTTGACATATCCCTGGCTGTTGCTGTTGCTTTGTTGGCTGTGCTATAATTGATATCTGTCAGATATCTGTATTGCTTTTGCTTTTTTCTTCTCATTAAAATGGAAAACCAGAGATGCTAGTTACACATGATTTTGAGAGGCTTATAGAAAAACTGCATGTTCAATATCCAATTACAATAACTGATTATCGAAATAGCCACATAATTATAGTGTTGGCAGGGCAGCACGGAATTGATGTTCTTTAAACATTATGCTTAGGGTTTGTTCTAAACCACTACCTGAACTATTAAGCTTTTGGGCTTAATTCAACCTGAACAGCTTAACGATAGTTTCAGCCTTAGATATGCTGTATAATTTTAATTTCTATAGACTTTATAGACCTACTTTTTGTAGGACTTACATTGTTAGAATGTTCTAAAATGTTACCAACAGCAAATATCATCATATTTGCATACTGACTTGTGATTGGTCTTCTTCCTGACATCTGTTTGCATACTGTATTGAGATTTATTTATTTTTTTCTATTTCTTGCATCCATTTAACCATCTAAATCCGCCTTTATGCTGCAGGGATGCATGGATACGTGTGGATTTTCGTGTACAGCTGAAAGAAAACAAGACATGTGATAGGGCTGTCAAAATGGCTTCAAAACTAAATTCGAATTTTATACTTAAATATTACTAATGTTCAAATTATATTCAATCTTAAACGGCATAATGTCAGATAGTGGAAAAGCTTTTGGCTTGTATCCTGAGGCCACAAGAGAGCGCAATGAGCAAAATACGAATGCATCGCATTAAATTATGTCTACGAAAGCATGACTGTCTGTACAAAAAAGTGCATACCGTTTAAAATAACGTTTGCAAAAATATCATTCTGTAAATTGCATAAACAAATATAAACTAAACATCTTGTATTTATGCTTAGTTTAATACAAAGATACGAAGCGCCGATGACACAGGGTGCTTTTTTGAGATGCAGTGGAATGGGAAAAACCCACAATATTTTTTAAAAGTTGAACTACGTGGTATCTCTGTTGCGAGACGCGGGTGTAACAGTCGAGGATGTCCGTCTAGTGCTTGTTTACATAGAAAAAAATGGAAAAGCAGCACAGAAAATGCTTTCTGTGTGAACGGTTTGGTTCTGGTTTTGATGTAACCAAGATCCGCATTGAACTTCTCTATTTATGCAGTGTTTTGAATGAGCAATGCAGCAGCGTGTGAATTTGTCAATGTGAATTTTAATTTTAAATTCAACAATATTTAAAATTTTATTTTGACATCCCTAACATGTGAAGCCTTAAAACATCAACTTACCCGAAACTTTAACACATTTCCTTTGCTGTCTTGCAAACACTGGAAATGCAAATCATTTGGTGCTCTCTGATTTCCTATTATTTCCCCTTTTTCTAATGCTTTTTTCAGGCTGCTTTGCATTCAAATTAACCGTCATTTTTGCCATGAATTTCTCCTGGATTATTCTGCTCACCTGGGTCTTCGTCTCCTCAGGATCAAGCGTCCAAAGACAAGGCTCTCCAGAACATGGCGGCACTCTCCTCCGCTCAGATCGTGTCTCCGAGTCTGATCAAGACCTCTCTTCCTCCTCTTCCACAGTCCCCTTACCCTCCGTCTGCACGAGTACGCTTCAGATGCTTACTTCCAGATAAAACTATTTCAACAAATCATGAAGTCATTTGATTGTTTTCGCTGTTTTGTTTTCCAGTTCTGGCCGACCCCCATCCCGGGTCAACCTGGACCCTCTCAGGAGTGAGTAACTCATGAACTCTCATACACTGTGTTTCTCGGTGTGTTTGTGTATCTGGCATATTTAATGGATCACGTTTTTATGTATCAGGCTGGTTCTTAAGCACAACCCAGGAAGAAGTCCTGGGCTTGGCCGCACCAGCTACGCGTAAGTTCCCTCACAGAGCTTGAACTGATATTTAGCTAGCACTGCCTCACTGCTAGAGATGCGAATCGTAAAGGATTTAACGATTATAATTCAGATTCCAGTTACACTTAACCAACTTAAGTCCCGACTGTTTCAAGAAGTCAAAATAGTGACTCATGAGTTTGATACAGTGTTATTTTAGTATTATTTGGATTAGAATTTATCAATTATTTTGTAATTGTATGTGCTTTTGTAATGTTTTGTTAGTCATTTTTGTGTTTTATAAATATTTTTATTTAGCTTTAATTTTAAGCTTTTTATTTAAATGTTAGTACTTCAACTTATTTATTTCAGTTCGCTGCTAAGGCAAGATTTGTAAGATTTTTGTCTAATATTTTTTTATTTCAGCGTTCAATTTCTATTACTGAAAGCTATTTTTAATAGCTTTGGTCTTAGTTACCAAACTAGTTTTGGTTTTATTTACCAAAAACAACATGAGCTTGACACTCGTTCATTAAAATTATCAGACGACACTGGTCGCACTATGTTTTTCTGCGTGCAACTAAGGTGTCGGTTTATTGTCTTTGTACAAGATCAATATACTCTTGGAAGAAATATTAGGGAACTTCATGTGCTTGGAAAAACTATAGAAATAATAAAATCATATTGTTATGGAAGCATAATGTAAATGATTCAGTAACACTTTACAATAAGGTTTCGTTAGTAATGTACAGTATTAACTAACATTAACTAACCATTAGCAATGCATGTGTTACTGTATTTGTTGATCTTTGTTAACATCATTTAATAAAAATACAGTCGTTCATTGTTTGTTCAAGTTTACAGTGCATTAACTAATGGCATATACAACCGTTGAGTTTTATAATGTATTAGTAAATTACCATTAACAAAGATTGATAAATGCTGTAGAAGTGCAGTTCATTATTAGTTCATCATAAACTAATGTAGTTAACTAATAAAACCTTATTTTAAAGTGTTACCAATGATTCTAGTTGTGCTTAGCTCTAAAAATATTTAATTGGCTAGAAATTTCTATTTTTTTAAGTACAATGTTATTGAACGATCATCTGAGAAAGTAATGGAAATTCATTGGTTAAGTGTGTGGAAACTCCTAAAGATTTCGACTGTTAGTTGTTCAATCAAGCCATTAGTCGGGAAGAAAAATACATTTATATATAGGTTAATGTTAATGCAAGCGGCTAACGTTATGTTACCATTTACAAGTTTTAAATGATAGATCATGTTTAAGTTCACATACCATCTATGGTCATTCTTTACCATCTCGAAATGTTCCCACACTTTGAATTTTCCTGCCCGACATACTGTATTATCACATGGACCAGCCGTGTTATTTTATGATGGCTACTCTTTCTCATCACATTCGGATTCAATTTCAAGCTCACAACTCTGATGAAACTTGGTTTGATTTTACAGAAATTCGAAATGTACAGAGATTCAGCAATGAAGCATTAAAATGATGCAATTAAAATTGAATCAAATGTTAGTTATTTAAATATGTCTTGTTTGTAATTATGGTGCTGCAACACCGTAATTTCCCTTCGGGGATTAATAAAGTTTTTTCTATTCTATTCTCTATTCTAAAATTCCCTTTGCTTCCCAAATGTTGATTCCCAGCCTTATTCATTGGCAACATACTGTGGTCTCAAGCCTCTGTTGAGATCTCTTGAGCATGTGTGTTATCAGACGTGAGCGAGCGCACATGACTTTTGGCATGTTGCACTCGCTCACTGAAGCAGGTGAACTTACGCTTAGCTGATACGGCCGAAACAAACAGTTGTGGGATAAGTGAGTTTTTAAAGGTGTGAAATACACCACCTTGAATACCAACCAAAAGCATTTCAGTGCATAAGAAAGGGTTCCCACAGTCATGGACAAAAAGAACATATCAGGGAATTTGTGTTTTGTAGGACTTGAAAAGTTATGGAAATGAATTGGTAAGTGATAATATACAGTCAGCTAGTCATGACCAGAGGCGAACCAACAGCCCCAGGCAAAATTAATCAATGAGGCCTTTCTAAAATATTTTTTTGTAAATATATCCGTGACTGCACAGACCTTTCAATATTCAAATCACTGATAAAAACTCACCTTTTTAAAATTGCTTTTAATGTTTAGCTTAGTCCAGTGTGTTTTTTTAGTGCATTTATTTGATATTGTTCCCGATTTTTTCTTTTTCTTTTTTTTTCTATGTAAAGTGTCTTTGAGTACTCAGAAAAGCGCTTTCAAATAAAATGTATTATTATTATTATATCTTTGTTACCTAGAGATATAATTATACAACATACAAAAAGTAGTCAAAACACATCTAACAGAACATAAATTGTTTATTGTTTACAACATTAAAGTACTTAAATGATATGTTGGCTTTAATTAACTTTTTTATGTCAACATGATGCACATAACTGGGTTACGTTAAACAAACATAATTTGCTCATGTAACTTCAACACACTCAAATAAATGATATGTTGGTTTTAATTAACTTTTTTATGTCATCAGGTTTGGATATGTTGTTCAATACAATTTGAACTATGCTTCGCATAGTTCCTTCGCACGGTCCCTTTTGTAAACAGTGGGGCGGCGCCGGCGACATCGAGCGTGACCTTTCAACGTGATGACGTAGTTCCCGGCGCGTTGCAGATGAGCTCAATCCGAACAGTTGTAGTTAAAAAGTATATAATTTTTTTTAGAAAATGACCTATCGTTTCGCTAGATAACACCCTCTTCCTCAGATGCGATCGTACACAGCCCGTTGAAGCACTTCAAAGACCTTTGAAACTGCATTGATTTGGACTTAAAAACATTGGTTGTCATTGAAGTCCATTATTCGAAGAAAAATCCAGAAATGTTTTCCTCAAAAAAAAATAAAAAATTATCTTCCACTGAGGAAAAAAAGACATGGATATCTTGGATAGCATTGGGGTAAATTAGTAGGAAAGTTTCATTTTGAGGTGAACTAACGTTAATCCTTTAACGGTAACGTTATTCTATTTCAGCCTGCATTAATACCGTCTAACACTTTACACTTTACTTTTACTTTTTTTTTGTTTACGTGTAAAGTTTACATGCTGTTGCTAAGTGCAACCCCCTAGCTAAACAGTTTTTCAGTAACATTTTAACGTTACTAGTAGCTAATTAATCTTAAGTGAAACTAAACTGAAATTAACAACGTGGATTGTGTGATTTGTTTTGTACATTTCTTAAAATAGCTAGCTACCATTACTTAACAGTCACCTCTGACAGATCACTCGAGATAACTTACATGTATTTTCTGTAAAGGTGCTTTAAAACGATATGTGCTACTGAGAAAAATAAATGTGAATTGAACGACGAAACGATTTGTTTGCCATTAATCATCCTTAACGTAAAATCATCATCATCTCATTCTCCATCACTTACCGCAGTCATGTTTTCTCTTTTCCCCATCATCTTGTTTTTTTTCCCACTTCTGGCTTCAAGATGGATATGTCCTCTTCATTTTTAATACACGAATTCATGCATTTGAGAGGGGGGCCCACTAAGGGGGATGCGGCGGCGTCACTGCGTGTTATATTAATATGAACATTTCTGATTGTTTAAATGATCGGCCCTCGGGGGCCCCCTCAAAATGCGGGGCCCCAGGCAATTGCCTGCCTTGCCTGCCCTATTGCAGCGCCTCTGGTCATGATCACAAAACAACCCCCAGGCAGGGTGATCAGGACCCTTGAGGATTTTGGTGATAATGCCTGGCTTTTTGTTCACTGTCCTATGTATTAAACTGCTATATACCGAATTATTAAATGTATGGACAAGGAAATATTTGATTTAGTTTCAGAGATATTTTTTAATAATATAAGTCATGACCATTTCTATAATTAATACACGTTTTCTAGTTATGCTCTGCTGTAAAAGATTTAATCAGCTAGATATTGCTCTTGTCTGTAAGCCATAGTGATATTCGATTTGTAAGTGAATCACTCTTTTGAGTCAGTTCTTTCCAATTGATTAATTTGAACTGATTAACAAATCAGTCTGAATGAAAAGTAGTCAAAAATGATTGGAAATGGTCAAAAAGTGTGGGAACCCTAATAAGAGAATGTTTAACCCAAGTACATAACTTTAAATAATAACTTGAATTTGATTCTAACAAATTCTGAACACTTTTTTTTAGCATCAAGCCATTTGCACAAACTCCTTACCCAAACCTATCAGGACCTGTTCAACCCTTATCATGTAAGTGTACTAGTACACTAGTAGTGCATTTCGAGCACAGCTCACGCCTGCCACCATTTCTTCTCGGTTTATGCCTGTGGTTGAGTCTAACTGGCGCCCCCTTGTGTTTGTCCAGCATACGAGCCTCTGGCCCCTCCTCCCCCGCCGGTGGCCACCGCAGTGCCTGTGTGGCAGGATCGCACCATCGCCTCCTCAAAACTGCGTCTTCTGGAGTACTCCGCGTTCATGGAGGTCCCGCAGGACCAGGACTCTGTGAGTAGAGAGGAGCTCTGCACACAAATGTACTCATCTACAGAGGAGGCTAAAAAAGTAGTGAAAATGCTTTTGGTTTGCATTCCTCTCATAATTTCATTTCAAATTTATATTATCAGTATAACAGTTGTGAGTAAAAAGCTGGATTAACATGAATTTCATAAAGTATTTGGATTGCCTTTAGCTTTGGAGGTGACATTATGTATAATGTTATTGATTTGTAGACATTTTAATTAATTCATTTGTTTTTATACATTAAAATTTTATTTTGAATAGTCTTACTTTTAGACCGTAATAAAAATCATCCTTTTTAAAGTTTTTATTTTATTTTTAGGTTTTATTATTAAAATTTGCATAAAGGTACAGCTATTGCTACCATGATGCGTAAATACTTCACAATTTAACTGTGCTTAATTGCCATCAGAATGCATAATGTCACAATGCATAAATAGATTTTTTTTTTTGCATAAAGAAATGTTAGTAACACTTTACATTAACATTAACTTTATTTTAACAGCATTTATTAACCTTTGTTTTTTGTTTGTTTGTTTGTTTTTTTACATTTATGTTAGTTCACAGTGCATTGACTAATGTTAATAGATAGAACCTTTGATCCTAAAAATGTATTAGTAAATTCTGAGATTAATATTAGCTAAGATTAATAAATGATGCAGAAGTATTGTTCATTGTTAGTTCATGTTAAGTAATGTAATTAACTAATGTTAACAAATGATACCTTATTGTAAATTGTTAGCAAAATAGTTTTATAATAATTTTTGGGGTGAAATATGACCTGGACATTATTCCTAATTATTTGAAGACATTTGAATTAATTCAGTTGTTATTACATATTCAATTTTTATTTTGCATCCCTCATTAAAAATTTAAAGACAGATAAAGCAGATGGGGTGTATAGTTTAACACTCTTATTATACTCTAATAGCGTAATTGCATACAGAATACAGACTACTCTTAAATGAAATGAGTTTTAATAACAATGTATTTTGCATGTCTATTTACAGTACAGCAAACACCTGTTTGTTCACATTGGCCAGACCAACCCTTCCTACAGCGACCCTCTACTGGAGGCGGTGGACATCCGACAGATCTACGACAAGTTCCCTGAGAAGAAGGGAGGACTCAAGGAGTTGTACGAGAAGGGCCCTCAAAACGCGTTCTTCCTCGTCAAATTTTGGGTGCGTCACATCAGCTACATCTCATTTAGAGCTGCACGATTCTGGATACATTGAGAAGCGTGATTTTAATTTTATTTATTTTTTTAAATCTAGATCACTTTTCTCCCACAATTCTGAATATACAACTAAACAAAATAACATGATTTACTAGAGGTTCTGACAAAATGTTAAGTTTAGTCTATTTAAAAAATATATATATATTTTTTTTTTCAATTGTTTAGTGAATGATTCAATGACTCGCTCATAAAGAATTCACTTGTTCCATTACTGGATCGATCAGTGATTTTTTTCGAGTTTTCGATCAACGAAAGTTTTGAATGAATGATTCAATGAGAAATGCATTTTTCCACAGTCACTTATCGTCACCTACTGGTTTAACGATGTACATGATACAATCTTTATTTAAAGCATCAAGTTACTTTCAAAAGGTGATTTACTCTATTTTGTTCGCGACCGTGGACATCAGTGTTCATATCCGAACTATAAACTTTTATCTCAGTACTTCTGTAATAATTTGAATTATTGTAACTCAGAAATAGTGATACTGTGTGGTTGAAAAGAAAGATTGTGAAACTTGTCAAAGGTTTGACAGAGGTAGCCGAATCATTGTCATTTAGCAATGAGATCGCGTGGGTGTTTGAATCGAGAACTCAATTGAAGGATATCGTGATCGTGCATCTCATTTATGTGAATATGCACGTAACCTTCACAGGAAATGACTCTGATGGTAGCATGATGGTCCGTGTAACGCTTCACAGTTCAATTTTCAGACCATACAATGCAAATGCAAAAATGAAAAATTTAAACCAGACGTTCATTTTTCTTGTTTTTCCAGTTACGTTATCAATGGATAGTTGCCTTTTTCTCCCGTTTTTTTTCTTCTTCAATTTTCCTTGTGCTAAATTGTGACTTCAGAAACAAACATTTGAATAAATGAAATCGAAATGATTTTCTGTTTTTCTAATTTTCGTCTTGTAATTGATATTCCATATCCATTGATAATGTAACCGGAAAAGCAAGAAAAATGAACGTCTGATTTCAATGTTTTATTTTTGCGTTTGCATTGTATGGTCTGAAAATTGAATTGTGAAGCGTTGCACGGACCCATGATATTTTGACACATACCTACCTTGATTTGTTTTTGTGTTATTGCTGTACACATGAACGATTCCTCAAAGCTTGAATCTATGTGGTTGTAGCATGGCATGCGCTACAGTACTGATTGTGTTTTTTCTCAGGCGGATCTGAATAACAGTGGCGTCCAGGATGGGCCGGGCTCCTTCTACGGAGTCAGCAGTCAGTACAGCAGCTCAGAGAACATGACCATCACCGTCTCAACCAAAGTCTGCTCCTTCGGGAAGCAAGTGGTGGAAAAAGTGGAGGTGAGTGTGATCGCCAACACCATTAAAATGACTGAAAAGTGCCAGTGCTTCTCTTTTAAAAAGCCCATTTGGATTTACAGACAGAGTTCGCTCGTGTTGAGGGAGGGAAGTGTTTGTATCGCATCCATCGCTCTCCCATGTGCGAATATATGATCAACTTCATCCACAAGCTCAAGCACCTGCCTGAGAAATACATGATGAACAGCGTATTAGAAAACTTCACCATCTTACAGGTAAAAGGCCCAAGAATATTTCATAGTTGATTTTGAAAGATTGTTAACGGTCAAACTTACATGTTTATATTCATCTGTATTGTTTTATAGCGTTCGTTTCCACCTAAAGAAATGAAAAGTACTTTTCATAACATTTAAAATGAGGCATTAACTGAGAATTAATATATAGTTTGTCTGATATTTTCTTCTGTAATTTATGGGAAACATAAAATAAAATAATAAATATTTATATAGTAAAATTTGCAAAAGTAACATTTATTTAATTATTTTAATATACCTGCTGTCTGTCATTTGTCTCTTTAATAAGAATCAATTTATATTTAATTCATTCAGTGAAGACTGTGCAGTGTTTTGTTTTTATTAGGGCTGTCAAGTGATACATTTTTTTTAAATCTAATTAATTACACGATGTGCCGATTAATTAATCGCAAATTAATCACACATTAAATTTGGCTGAGAAATGACTCCCAAAAGATACTTTAAAGTCATTTATTGTGTTAAATGTGAAAAGCATCAAATAGGCATTACAAAAAGTATTAAAAATATATATTTTTTATTTGATTCAACATTTTACTACACATTAACTTTTAGGATTCAACGGCCATGATAGTGAGTAAATTTTTTTATTTTTTTATTATTATTAATATGGAAATATTAAAAACTTTTTTTAAATGAAATGATACTCTAATTAAGAAACTAAAACTACCACGGTGACGGTAAATTTCTAAATAAACAAGTCATTGAGTCATTCATTTATTCGATTTGTTCAAACAGCGGATTCATTCAGGAATGAAGTAAATGGCTGTCTTTCTGAATGGGCCAGTGGATCATTAGTTCACCCGATTGTTTCCCTCAAAACAGATTCATTTAGAGACGAAACACTGCTGTGTGTTGCTCGGAGACACAATCGTTCTGCTCTGGCTGTCTAAATACAACACAATATTGAATTTTATTTATTGAACTTTTGTATAAAATCATTATCACGATTGCACGATTCACGATGTGCTATTCGGGACGAAAACAGCACTTGTGTGATATTTCTTAACTATATTATGATATAAATATAAGACAAAAACTTAAGGTCTATAAAGGTCATTGTAACTGCATTCTATAGGCTCCATCATGCAGCGCGTTGTTGTTAGTCACCAATCAACTGCATAAAATCTAGTTGCGGGGCGGATGCGTTAATAATTTAAACATGTTATATTTTCCCATAACTGGTTAATTAAAATAATGAATGAAATCTGTTATATTATACATATATTAGGGGTGGAACGGTACATGTATTCGTATTGAACCGAAACGGTACGGGCGTCACGTTCAGTGCACGAATTTACACGGAGAATACACGGTATAAAAATAAATAAAACTCGCGTGCTAATTAATGTAATGCGGAACTACTGTTAGATGCGCGGGTTCTTTAGGGACACATAATCTGTACCATCGGCTTAGCTCTGAACGCGCGTTCACTTCAAACGTTGGCTTTATACCACTAGCGTCGAACTAGACACGAATTTGACGCTCTATTCGCGTTTGGTGTGAACGCATTATGAACAGGCTGCGATGTCAAGATTGCAATGCTGGAGTGTGTGTGTGTGTGTGTGTGAGAGAGAGAGAGAGAGAGAGAGAGAGGCGCGGGCGCGATCGAACAGTGGAAACTTAAAAAACATACTCCGTCATTTTGTTCACACAGATCATTAAACCTGCAAAGTGTTTACTTATATTTGTGCACACTCGCAATAAAACACAACATTGTGCTTTTGTCACACTGTAAACTCTTGTCAAACTGTAACCTACAACTGTCACCCAACCAAAATCACACACACACACACACTGTTTTAAAAGCAAAACATATTTATCCAACTCCATTTCAAAACAGTCTGTGGGTCCCATCTTTTGGACATTCATCATATCGCATTGGTTTTCATTTCTTGTCCTCGGAGCACTAATCTCACACATTCTACATTGATTAAAAAAGAAAATCGAATGTGTTTTTAATGGTAGTATTATTTAAACAGAAATCAATTATTTATAATTCAGATGAGAATAATGTTACATTGTTAATTAATAATGTTAATTAAAATTAAGGAAAACAAATATATTGATCTGAAATATAGCAAAATAATTTTAAATTAATTCAGGTACAATTACCAAACATATCGCAAGGTCTTTTTGTCTTTTTATTAATTTAATTAATAAACTAATTATATAAAACTATTGTCAGTGCACTACAAATAAACTGGTTCTATGCCTTTATTAATAAAACTTATTTAAAAAATACAATGCCTTCTGCATTTTTGTTTTGCTTTTCCCTCCATTGTACCGAAATCGTACCGAACCGTGATGTCTGAACCGAGGTATGAACCGAACCGTGACTTCTGTGTACCACGTCACGATTCTCCAAATCCTCGATTCGATAACATTTTTGATTCTAAGGTCACGGTTCGATTCGATTCTCGATTTTTATCAATCGGCCAATCAGGATGCTCTCCCTGTCTTACATGCGCTTCACGAGGCATACACGCAAGGTCTCTCGCTCTCTCCCTCTCTGCCGTGCACGCAATACGGTTTGGAGCACAGTCTCGGCATGCACGCTCGCTCTTGCACTCTAGATTCCGGGAGATTTTAACTTATTTGCGTGCATCAGGGAGCCGCTATCAATATCCGGGAGACTCCCGGGACTTCCGCGAGACTTGGGATGTCTGCAAACTGTGGCTTTTTTGAAGCGCGAACGTTGTCAACATTACTCACTGGAAATCCAAAAAACTTCCACACCTCCGACTTCAATGAAAGAGGAGGGGGTTCAAGTTCTGTCGATGGGTCTCCTGTATCTGCAGTTTCCATGCTATCTTTTGAATGGCTGTTAAGGAGGTTGACCATAGACTCGCAGCACATCAACACGCGTGTTTTTTCCGCTTGGCAAGCCGAACGGAAGTGACATGGCGGCGTGGCAGGCAGCATCGACGATTGTGAATTAATGTCGATCGATTTCGATTTTAATTAATTTCGATCAATTTCGATTTAAAATCGAAATCGTGACACCCTTAATGTATGTGTATGTATATATATTTATATTAGGGCTGTCAGTTAAACACGTTATTAACGGCGTTAACGCAAACCCATTTTAACGGCGTCAATTTTTTTATCGCGCGATTAACGGTCTTTTTGGCCTAGCAAACTTTGTCGTTTTTTTCACATGCTGTTACAACAGCACGCGGCGCTGCGCTATGAAACCCATTCATTTCAATGGCTTGCGCCGCTCGAGGATGTTTTGTTGCTTCGTCGACCAAAGCGCAAGCGGATCTAGCTAGACCGGAAACAAAACAACAGGCGCGCCGCACACACTTGTTTGGGCTTGCGAGCCGACCAAATAGAAGGTTAACGTTACGCTTTGAGTGGATGGCGAGCGCGAGACGCCGAAATGGACGCCAATAAGATTCTGAATGGAAAGTTTACTTTTTAAAAGTTGCCAAATGGTTCCATTGAGAAGACCAAAGTTATCTGTGTGTTTTGTCGTTGTGAACTGAGCTATCAACATCGCAGCGCGTCCAGTCTGAAATACCACTTGATGGCCAAGCACACACACACACACACACACACAGCTGATGCGAATTCTCCGCCCCCTCGTCAATATCAGGACCTCGTCAGTATTTCTTTCACCGTTTTATTAATGGACAGTGTTACATTGAGAGATTATTTGCTCCAAGTGAGAATGTTAGTGTGAAATTGAACACAATGTTGTTTTCAATAAAAAACATTTGCACACAGCAAGCCGATCCACTTTTCCATGTTGATAAGAGCATTAAAATGAGAAAAAATAATGGGACAAAAAGAAAATCAAGAGACATTTAGAATAGATCAAAATAATTGCGATTAATCGCGAGTTAACTATGACATTAATGCGATTAATCGCGATTAAATATTTTAATCGTTTGACAGCCCTAATTTATATAATATATATATATATATATATATGTGTGTGTTTATATATATATATATATATATATATATATATATATATATATATATATATATATATATATATATATTTGTTAATTTTTAAATATTGTGAAATAAGATTTTGGTCATATCGCTCACCCCTAAATGTGTGAAATAAACATTACATGTTTTTTTGTTTTTTTTTAAGAATATGAAATCTGTGTTTTATTGTTCTGTAATATAAATTCTCTGAATCTTCTTGTCTTCTGTTTGACTCGCTGCAGGTGGTGACCCACAGGGAAACCCAGGAGACACTACTGTGTATAGCGTTTGTATTTGAAGTGTCGACAAGTGAACACGGGGCACAATACCACGTCTATAGGCTCATTAAGGACTAGCACGGCCGAGAGCGGTTCTGTCAACAGACTTCTGTTGCTTTGCACAGTCCCTCCGTCACACATATGGAGGAATATGCCAAATTGTCCAAACATTGGAGGAATACGCCAAAATGTTACACAAAACCAAATGTTTTGCTTCTGTTCTGATCCTGGTGCAGAATTTGATTGAGTTTTTGAGGACATAAAAAACTATAGTATTACTCTGTTTAAAAAAAAAAAACATTTTTTTTGTATTTGTTTTTAAATGCCTTAAATACAAAATGGGTCACATTGGTTTTGTTGCATATACAGATCATAATGTCTTTTTAAGCTTTGTTGTGTCTCCATGGAGGGAATGTGAATACGTGGATGGGAAGGAATGTCATGGAAGACAATGTGTGCCGTTTATAAGTGGTGCATGCAGCATTTTACAGTGATATAAGAAGGGTGAATCTCATGAAGAAATCTCATTTTACTCTTAAATCAAAAGGTAAAAAATATTCCACATGCCCATTTTGAATAAAGGCTGTTTTTAGAGAGAAAAAAATTCATTTAGACATTATTTTAATAAAGCATGTTGCCTCCCTAAATGCTTATCATAATGCAACATAAAATGCTATTCTCATTACTCTAAAACACTAACAGAAATCGTCCTGCTTGAATGCAGTGATTTTTGTTTAAATAGCACAATTGCAGTACTATTATTACTAGCATTACATTACTCAGAATTGGGAGGAAATGTGTTCAAATGGCATAATGCAATAAAATGAAATAATGTTGTTTTTTTTTTCTTTATGAGATATATATATATATATATATATATATATATATATATATATATATATATATATATATATATATATATATATATATATATATGAGAAGAATTTTTATTTTTTTTTTGTGAAAAATTACTTTTGATTTTGGGGTGAAATATGACCTGGACATATTC
This sequence comes from Tiaroga cobitis, assembly GCA_030578255.1. Lineage (NCBI taxonomy): Eukaryota > Metazoa > Chordata > Actinopteri > Cypriniformes > Leuciscidae > Tiaroga > Tiaroga cobitis. The sequence continues at coordinate 3,771,281 of CM060596.1, read as the reverse complement.
CTGACCGGTTCCATGAGATTCACCTGATTTGTAAATGAGGACCAGGTCGGCCAGCAGAGGGTTTACGTTCATTTTTTTTATTAAGACAGACCTACTGAAAACACACTGCAGTTTGAAAACCTTTTCCTGGCCTTAAACAAAATAACATAAGATTTCAGTTTCTACAAATGTTTTAACACCTGTCGTTTGAACAACAGAAGAGGTGTCAGAAACCGTTTCGCAGGTACTAAAGTATTTTGAGTAGTTGACCCAAAATGTGAGTGCCTTTCTTCAAAGAACACAAGTTGATTGATACTCTGAAGTGCCTTTTGACTACCTCTCGACGTAAAATAGTAGGAATAGATAGAGTGATCGATTTCTTTATGCTACAACATGACAAAGTATTTGACTCTGCTGTTCATTGAAGCTTTCTCAAGATGTTTGATCTGAGGAAAGGTCCGGTTGTTGAGATGTCAAGCCTGACGGTGAGCGTGGTCGTCTGTCAGGTTAAATGTCACTCTGGTAAAAATGAGAAACGGCTTCACAGTTGCTGCCCATCGAGATTTTAAATGTTTAATCCTGGAACAAGACCTCGATAGAGTTGCCTGTTTTTTGTCTTTTTAAATCTGAGAATGTTGCATTGCTGTCGTAATTTCTGGTGCTTTAAACCCTCAAAGAGAATGTGTGCATTTTCAAGCTGTTTCTTCTTTCGTTCATCTTCACCTTCACGTCGTCCCTGCACTGTTTACCTTCTTCTGCAACTAGTAGTGTAAAAGGGAAAGTCATTAATTTCACCATGTACGTCGACACAACTGTGTGTTATAGTTCTTATTGTTTGCGCATCTCTTTTTTTTTTTTTTTTTACTCTCTTAAAAAAGTCGGTTTCTTTACAATTACTTTTGGATTACATGAATGCACCAGGTGTTTGACATGGTTATGCATGTGTTTTTACAGAACTGCCATTTTAACAGTGCTGAACTGAGATCATGGGTATCTTTTGCTACTACTGAAAATGAAACCATGTTTATTTTCCCCACAGAGAACTAAAAACTTGAATTTTAGGTCTGATTTGATGTGTCAAATACCCGTACTTGATAAAACCATGTAGCATTTTTGTTCGACTTGCCCTTTAAATTCAAAGACAGCACAGTTTGTATGGAAATGTTCTTGGGATGGTTTTTAGTCATGAGTTGGCACTCGCTGATAGCAGTTTTATGTCTAGATAAGTTTTGAAGGTACTGCTAATTCTTGGGTACACCGTAAAAGCAGAAATTTAATGTATATTGGTACAATCTTAACCTGCATTTTCATGTTTGAACTTCAATGACGAGAGTTTCCTCAATTGTATTTTTTCTTACAGGCTTTTTGTTTCCATTTTTATAATTGTTGTTATTATAATTATTAATTTTATGTTTGCTCTTTGACTTTTGATTGATCCTATATGCATACATTGAAAATGTTTGTGTTACTTCTGTTATTTTATGCCATAATCTAAGTGGTGTTGGCAAAAGCTTTCCCCTGTTTTTAACAGTTCGTTGTGGCCTTGGTTACCAATTGTGCATTGCAGTTATGTATCGAATATCTTCAATGTTAGGGGTTTGTACAATATAATCAAAACAATGTATAGCAATACCAATAAAATGGCATGGGTCTCCTTGGACCATATTTCTTAAAACACACTTACAACTTTGTAAAAGTGTCTTATTCTCCTTCACAACAACGAGATTGACAAAAATCTGAATAAAAGCACAGTACTGAACAACAGAATATCTCAGCTTATATAACAGCTTGTGAGAGGCAGAATTAAAATGTTGATTGTGTTTTCTAATGAATTATCACCACTGCAGGTTTACTGACTGTTCAAAAAGAGATAGTATTCCTCTTACAAGAAAGTACTATGGTGTTTTAATATATATTTATACACTGTAAAAAAGGTGCTGCCCTAAATTAGGTACAATCAACTTGGATGTTTAAGTTATTTCAACTTAAATTACATTAAACTGACTAGAAAATTAGTAGAATCTTGTATAACTTATTTTGATAAGTTACATTTTTCTCTAGAAAGTACTTTTGTGTAAATAAATTTAAAGAGATCTTAAAGGGATAGATAAAATTCTGTCTTTTCACCCTCATGATCCTAACCTATATGAGTCTCTTCTGCTGAAAACCAAAGAAGATATTTTGTAACCAAACAGTTGATGGCCCCCATTGACTTCCATAGTATTTTTTTCTATATATCATCTGTTTGTCTACTAACATTCTTCATAATATCTTATTTTGTATTCAACAGAACAAAGACATTTATTTAGGTTCAGAACAAATTGAGGGTGAGCAAATGACAGAATTTAAATTTTTGGGTGGACTATCCCTTTTAAAAACATCCCATCCATTACTCACCAACGCATGTGATTGTTCCATCCTGGAAAGCGCTGAGAAAAGTAAAAGTCTGGAAAATTTCACCCGAATAATGAATTGAGTTTAATTGAAATTAGGCTGGGAGTAGTTAAAATAGGACAACTATTATTTTGATCTGTTGTACCTGACTCTTTTTTTTACAGTCTATGACCTGACCAAACAGATTCAATGAAAAGTAAACGTTTCTTAAAGAGAACTCATTTTCCCAACAATCCAGTGATCGAGGCGCTTGTTGATGACGAATCCGCTACGTTGAACGTCGGCGGACTCACGCATAACGTTACCAACTTGAATACATTTGCTGCAAAGTAGCACTTGTGAGAAAACAAACGAACAAAAAAAAAAAAAACCTTCCTTTGACCATTATATTGCAAAACTCTGATTATGCGCCATACAAACGCGTGTGTCAGTCAAAGAGAGACGCTTGATAATGCTTTATTTTGATTCACGTGAACACGTTTACTCATTTTACAGGTTGAAATTTTAAAGTTAAATGTAAAATGTCCAACAAACGCGTTTGATAAAGCCGAATGCCTTTTCTTCAGAGGACATCTAGATCAGTGGGAACGTTAGATCAGGAAGTCGCGGTCTGACTGGAAACAATGGACAGGATATGAGACTCAAAAGATCATGAAAAATTGTCTATACCAGAGATTATAGCGCCGAAAACTATCTTGGATTGATTGAGTGAAACTTTTTCAAGTAAGTTATAAAGGTAAGGTCGGATCTCCAGCATATAAGATTGCATGCAATAGCATTTAAAAGCTTTTAAAAGATCCTGCATCATTTAATCGCAGATTATGCTTGATTTGATGTTTGTTTGCATTAACATTCATTTTAAAGTGTGATTTAAGCGTCTATATTACATCACATGTTTGCACTACCTTCAATAATGTACCTATATGTATGCATGTATATGAACGTGTGTGTGTGTGTGTGTGTGTGTGTGTGTGTTTGCAAGAAGTACCGTAACGTTATTTTATGTTCAGCAATGCTTCATGTTTGATCACTGTAAAAACAGTCAAATGTTACATTTAAAATAACGGTTTTCTTTTTTATTATGTTTATTCATATGGTGTAAATTCTAAGCAGCTATTATTACTATGTTGTTTAAAATGGTCTTACAATAGAAATTAGCATTTGTGTGCATTTTATACATTTGATATGACTGATATCAAATGTGATTGATTTGATATAATATGATATGATTTGATATAATATATATATATATATATATATATATAGATATATAGATATATAGATATATAGATATATATGATTGATGATATATATATATATATATATAACTATGCTGTTTAATATGGGCTTACATACATGCGCACACACACACACTCTCTTTCTCTCTCTCTATGTATATATATTTCTATATAGCATATATTTACAAAACACACATACATACATACATACATACACACCCTCTCTCTCTCTCTCTCTCTCTCTCTCTCTCTCTATATATATATATATATATATATATATATATATATATATATATTATATATATATAGCCCATATTAAACAACAGTAATAACTGCTGAGAATTTACGCCACATGAATAACTACATTTTAAACATATAATAAATCAATTAGCAAACACCACCGCACACCTGCAGGTGAAAGGTGTGTGGGAAAAAAAGACCAACTAAGTAGGTCAAAAAATCTACAAAAAACAAGGAACTCCCGCACACTATCAGTTTGCAAATGAGTATCAAAATTTGATTAGCAATGTTTCGGTCTCACGACCTTCATCAGGCATATGCATGGGCCTATATATATATATATGATTGTAAGATTGGCGCAAGCTCAGTGGCTGGTCTCCCTCATATCTCGGGCAGTAAACACAGATTCTCCGGGCGCCTGTCAGTGTGTGTGTGGAGCAGCTGTGTCTGTGTTTACTGTCCCTGATGATCATAACGCTGCCAGAGCAAATGTTGATGCTTACTGGTGTAAAATTAATACAGACTGATTTACTGTCATCACAAGCACATGCTGCCATTACCATTCAGATCAGTCAGTATGTAAACTTGCTGTGAGTTTATGTTAGAAGGATCTTAGGGGATACAAGAATCTTGTATCATAATTTCATACATTAATGTCAGTAGTGAATGATATGCCATAGTATTACCTTAGTGTGATCCCATTATAATACCATCACTTAGAAAGAAGTGTTGGAAACACTTAAAGCCTTTATATGTATAATGCATTATTAATGTGTTTATAATGTATGTTATAATTGCATTAAATCTTGTCATAAATAATTGTAACCAAAGTTAAAATGCATTATAATATTGACACTACTGAGATGTATTATAATATTTTCAATACTGAAATGTGTTGTTTGTCATTTGATTGAATGCATTACACTGTCTAAAGGTGTAACAATGAATAGATAAGTATTATAATGAATTATAACTGTGGTTACAATTATTCATGAGACCATACAATGCATTATAACATGCATTACAACAAGGCATTATTTATGCATTAAAATACTTTATATATATATATTTATATATATATATATAAGACCTTAAGTAAAGTTTTACTTGTTTTTTGTTGTAGTGATGGTAATATTATGTTTTTTATATACCATGATATTATAATTTAGTGTTAATTAGTAGTATTTTTACATTTTGTTACATTTTACATATAGTATTCATAAAGAAAATATATTATATATATATTTGTATATATTATATAGATACATACATGTGTATAAGTGCATGGTCACAGCCAGTCTGCAGGGTGTGTTGTGTACAGTGTCACCAAGACAACACAGTAAGTGGACCTTTGACCCTCGGGATTGAGGTGGAGCCATAATAATATCCACCAGCAGCCGGGCTTTATGATTTATGAGCGCTGTATATCAGACATGTGTTTCTGATCTGATCTCTGTCTGTGGATTTACTCTCAGTCAAAGGTATTTAAATGACTTGCATGGCTTGTTCAGGTTCTTGTGAACTAGTTTCTGTTAGAAAGCTACTGACTAAAGCACCCTGCTCTCGGTTTAATGCAGATTTTAGCCAGGTCAGGTAAATATGAAATATAATTTTTTTTAGATTGGTGAAGTGGTTTGGAGTTGTGTTGTGTTGATGAATGTATTTAATTTTTTATGTATTTTTTAATAGTTTTTTTTTTCACAGTATGTTTCAAAACATTACTTAAGACAAACCAGTAGCCACTAACTGAAGCTTTAGTGCACTATTTAGTGTAAACAGTTTCAAACGTTCAACTGAATCAACCCTGTTTTGTTTTGTGTGTTGGAAGGAGTCTGAGCTCAAACTGAATTCTCTCATCTATCCTTACAGACCATCCCATAAGACGTATCGCCATGACGACCCCAGAGCCAATCAGATTACGTGTCTTCTCTCTCAACTGCTGGTAAGTTCACTCTTTACATCGATACGCGTTTCCTTTTGCTGAAGAAATGTGCACAGGATTCTGATATTCCTAATTAATCTATCTAACGGATCCTACTGGGAATATTTTATAGGATTCCAACTTTTTTTTTAAAAAATGCCAAAACAAATGATTAAAATATTATCTGAAAAATATTTACTTTGTATTAGCTTACCTACGGAAGGAAGCGTATTGCATTCACTTGAGGAAAAAAATCTATTCTGTTTTTCTGAATTAACGAGTTAATTATCTCCGAATTACGGGATAATGTTTCATGGAAAAAAGTTTTTGCTCTGTTTTTCTGAATTAGTAACTCATTCATTCAGAGTGTACAGAGTGAAAAAAATGTTTTTCAAGAAAAATGTATCTCATAATTCTGAGATATTACCTCGTTAATTCAGAAAAACAGAGCAAAAACTTTTTTTTCATGAAAAAATATCTCGTAATTCTGAGATAATTAACTCGTTAATTCAGAAAAACAGAGTAGATTTTTTTTCCTCAAGTGAATTGAATACGCTTCCGTACTTAACCTATCTTTCTACAAGATATTTGTTTTCATACCAAGTGATAAAATACCTTTTTTTTATTCAATGAGATATTTATAATAAATGTTTTTCATTTCATAAAAATTATAAAACAGAAAACATGTATATTAAATTTTTTACTGTGTTGCAGAAATTTGCATATGCAGATTTGTGATTTTTCATTTCCTACTGTTAAAAAAGGTTTCGTCAAATCTTTTTATTTTCTCTCAAATGTCTATGCACTGAATTTATATCATTAACTAATAAATGCGTAAAGAATGAACACATCAGTTTGCTGTGATTGCTTTAGGGGGGTCAGATACCTCAGCAAGAACTGCAGGGAGAGGTTTGTTCTGATCGGAGACCTGCTGAATCAGGAACAGCTGGATATAGCGTTGCTGCAGGAGGTGAAGCAAACTTGCACAAGTATAGACGTTTACACGCGCACACACACACACACACACAATATACAGGGGTTGGACAATAAAATTAAGGGTGTTTTCACACCTGAAAGTCCGCACCAAGGTCCGAACCAAAGTTCACGTTTTGATACTTTTTATACTTTCAGAAAGTTTTGCTTTGGTTTCACACTGCAATTATACGAGCGCACTAAAGAACTTTACGTGACACACTTGCGTCCTGTCGTCATCATCTATGTGGGCTGCATCTTGACATTGGTTTTGTAAATGGACGTGCGTCTGACGTCAGCGTGTTGTCAATTCGGCGGGTAACTTTGGCAATATGAATGAACAGACGCATATCGTCGTTGCAACTATATTGTTATTTCTATGGCATAATTACCTGCAGCACCAACTATACACAAGTAGCCTGGTTAAAACCAGACCATTCTCAGTTGTAACTGAGTTATGGTCTGGCAAAGCGTCATAGACAAATCATTTCCAGAGGGGCGTCACCAACGGACGTCACAGATAGACCTAAACCCAATCAGAGCGATGAAGGAGATGACGTGTGCAGAGCGACGGAGAAACATCTCTGTTCTTTGCTCGGTTTTTAACTAAAAGGAAACGTTCAAATCGCTTAAAACAGACGCGATAGCTGATTCGAACGAGTGATGTTCGACGGCGGCATCCATCTTTGTAATGTAGGCTACAAAATCTGCTTCAAAATCCCAGCGCTGTCGTCATCGTGTAAAGCCCCAACGTTTCTGATTGGTGCCTCGATTTCGACAGATTAGAAATGGGCTTGAATGAGCTCTTTGCCAGACTAACTTTCAGAGCAAATCTAAATTTTCCGGAAGTTGTCTGGGTTTTCCCAGGCTAATACACAAGGCTAGTTCAAATTCGCCAAATGAACGTCCTCGTCGTGCGAACATTTTATCGTCGCCGGCAGGAAAGGAGGAGAAGACTGCAAGTTGACTTCTTATGATGGCATCAGACCATACTTCAATTAAAAACCTCGTCTCCTCCTCTCCCCGTGTGCTACACGGCTCATTTTTCCTGCCACCTTCTGTTTTTCCGGCTATGCGGGAACCACCGGGACTTCCTGTAAAAGGTCTGAAAGTCCGAACCATACAGAAATGCTTTCACACTAGAAACGAACCAAACCTGACTACCTCTTTTCGTCGGACCAAATTTCTTCTGTTTGGTCCGGTCCGGGGGAGGTTTCACGCCTGTAATTTTGATTCGGACCAAACTGAAAAGTCCGAAAGTCCGGACCAAACAAGGTAGGTGTGAAATGGCCCTAAAACACCTGGTTTACCACAATAATTTATTAGTATGGGCTCCTTTTGCAGCAAACAGAATCAATTCATCTTGGGAATGACCGACACACGTCCTTCACAGCGGCCAGAGGGATTTAAGCCGTTCCTCTTCCAGAACATTGACCCGTTCACTATGGCCCTGTTTACTCCTGCTATTAAGATGCATTCTGGTCGATCGGATCACGAGTAGACGACGGAGACACACACACGTTTACACCTGGTGTTTTAATCCGTCTCTTTTGTCCACTTTCAACCACTTCTGTCCTGGTTTCTTCGAGGGGAGGGTTTATGGGAGGGTGTTTTTTCAGATCTTTTGATCTGATGGAGAAAATAAGTTTGTGCAATTTACATCTGAACTCGACTGGAGTCGACAGAGAAACACACAAAGAGCATCAGCTTTAGTTTCTGCTGTGACAGACGCAAGACCAGCCGAACGCTGTGAGTGTGTGTTAGAAACCAGGAACATTCACTATATTGGCCAGTGTTTCAGTTTCATTGTCTGACCCCTGGGTTGCTGTTTTTAATATTTTTGATTGTCACATATTCCACATATTTAGAGGAGCCACTTCTCTCACAGTTTAAAAATTATTATTCATCATTTAAATTAACTGTTTAAAGAATATGATTCAGATGCGTCTGTCTTTTAGCTGATTGTTGAAAACAGGATTGTACTGTAGAATGACTTGTTTTTGGGGGCTGGTTGGTTACAGGTCTGGTGTGAGAAAGACTTTCTGTTTTTAAAGAAGAAGCTTGGCAGTGTCTATCCGTTTTCCCATTATTTTAAAAGGTAAATCATCTTTAAATGCATGAATATATCAATGAAGTTCTGTGTCCCTGAAAAGTTCTTCGGGCTTAAATGCACAAATTTATAAGCACAGGGACACAGTTGTGAATGCATTTTCTCCTAAAGTAACATTTTCTCGTCTTCAGTGGATTTATAGGAAGTGGACTGGCCGTGTTTTCCAGACATCGAATCCATGACGCTTTTCTGTACAGATACTCATTAAATGGATATCCGTACATGGTGGGTCTGATCAATTATGTGTACAGACATCCTGCTTTTCTACTTTAACAGAGACGAAGTTTCCTCTAATACATATTTAAGAATGATCATATTCACAATATAGCGCATCCTATAATAATGTACATAATAAAAATATTATGGTTTTAAACATTATTTTAGATCCTAACCAGTCAAACCTGTAAACCATACATCCATTATTGACACATACGTACTACCTGTTGTAAATAAACTGTATGTTCCATCTAAGTGGCGTCAGTTTCCTCTCTCGGTGTCAGGGCTGTTTGATGCTCTGTAAAAGGCTTGTAAATGATCTGATCTTGTATCAGGCACAACATGGAGACTGGTTTGGTGGCAAGGCTGTCGGGAAGGTCCTGCTTAACATCAGTGGGCTGAATGTTCATGTCTTTGTAACTCATGTAAGTTCATGCAAAATGTGTGTACAAGTCTTATTTTACTATTAAAGTATTTATTAATATTTTGAATTTACTGTTTATTTTTCATTTGAGTTATTTTATTATGTGCTTTTGCCATTAGCACGTATGTATGGAAGCTTGTTTCCGCCACAGAAATAAAAATAAAAAAGGTAACCGACTTTTTATCTCACAATTCGGACTTTTTTTCTCACAATTGCGAGTTTACATCTCGCAAGTCTGACTTTATTTCTCAGAATCGCGTGTTGTAAAGTCAGAATTGATTGATATAAAGTCGCAATTGCGTGTTATAAAGTCGCAATTGCGTTATAAAGTCAGAATTGTGAGATATAAAGTCAGAAATGCATGATATAAAGTCAAAATTGCGTGTTCTAAAGTCAGAATTGTGAGATATAAACTATTCTGAGGGGAAAAAAGTTAGTCTTTTTTTTCCTTAGAATTGGCCTGATAACTCGCAATTGCGAGTTTATCTCACAATTCTGAGAAAAGATGTCGAATTTCGAGATATAAACTCGCAATTGCGAGATATAAAGTCAGAATTGCGAGATGTAAACTCGCAATTGTGAGAAAAAAAGTCAGAATTGTAAGATAAAAAGTCTCAATTCTGTCTTTTTTTTTAGAATTGCGACTATTTCTCATAATTGCGACTTTATTTCTCATAATTCTGACTTCATATGTCGCGATTGTGAGATAGTCGCAAATCATTTTTTTATTTTTTTTATTCAGTGGCGGAAACAAGCTTCCATACTTTTGTGATTTCTATTTAGCTTTAATTTATTTAAAATTTTTAATTTCAATTTTAATACCTAAACTGAAACTAGTTTCATTTCGGTTAGTTGCTAAGGCAACATTTCTAAATGTTCATTTAAGTTTTTTAATTTTAAGTTTTAAGGGAACGCTTTACAATAAGGGTCCATTTGTTAACATTAGATAACTACATTAGTTTAGTTAACATGAACTAACAATTAATAACTTTCTAAAGCATTTATTAATCCTAGTTACTGTTCATTTCAACATTTGCTTATACATTTTTAAAATCAAAAGTTGTATCTGTTAATATTATTTAATGGACCTGAGCTAACATGAACAAACAAGGAAACAGTTGTATTTTTATGAACTAATGTTAACAAAGATGAATAAATACTGTAAATTGCGTTAGTTAGTTAATGCATTAGCCAGTGTTAACTAATTGCAAAGTTTTTCATTTAATTTTAGTGTTATTTTCAACTACCAAATCTTTTGTTGTTGAATTTTTGTTTAACAATAACAACACTGGCATGAATGTTTGTGTTTATTCCAGCTGCATGCAGAATATAGCAGAGAGAAAGATTCGTATCTCCCGCACCGAGTGGTTCAAGCCTGGGAACTGCAACAGTTCATACGGTCAGAAGTCTCTTTTTGCAGTTTTACCCATGGCTGTGGGTTTACTTTCAAGCCTAATATAGTTTTTAATTGCTTGATCTTTCAATGAAATGTGCCTGAGATCACACTGATCTGATCAGGGGTTTTGTTGAAAATAAGCGTAAGCCACTCAGATTCCTGCTCTGATTCCTCAATGCTTGCGACTCAAAGGCACACTAGTGCTGGAGCGGACGTGGTGATCCTGGGTGGAGATCTGAACATGCACCCGGACGATCTCGGTACCAGACTGCTGAGGAACTACACTGGACTACTGGATAGCTTCAGTGAGGCCGCCAACTTTGACGTTAGTAATGCAGTGTGATCCTGTCTGACATCTTGTGATGACTGTGTGTGTAATGATATGTTGCATAGCTGTCTATGGCCCTGTTTACACCGGGTGTTAAGATGCGTTCTGGTCGATCGGATCACGAGTAGGCGAGGCAGACACATTCCCGTTTACACCTGGTGTTTAAATCCGTCTCTTTTGTCCACTTTCAACCACTTCTGTCCTGGTTTCTTCGAGGGGAGGGTTTATGGGAGGGTGTTTTTTCAGATCTGATGGACAAACGGACTCGACGGAGAAACACACGGACAGCATCAGCTTTAGTTGCTCTGACAGACGCAAGACCAGGCGAACGCTGTGAGTGTGTGTTACAAAGCAGGAATGATGAGAGAATATTGTGATGGGACGTTTTTTATAGAACCAAACTTGGGTCTTAAGCCGACCAAGTTTAAATCCCGTCTGGCTAGAGCGCTTCCCATGATGTTTAATGTTAGGTCAGTAGGCGTCTTGTGTGGCTGTTTGAATGGATTCGACCACATGAGTGTTTACAGTACAAAAGCAATCCGGTTGAAAGTGTTTTCAACTACCTCTGGAAGTGTTCGAAAGTGGACAAGCTCAGAACGTTTTAGGCCCTGTTTACACCTGATATTAAGAAGCGTTTTGGTCGATCGGATCACAAGTGGACGACGCTACATACAGGTGTAAACGGGGTCTAAAGCTGTTTTGAGCTTGTCCACTTTCGAACACTTCCAGAGGTTGTTAAAAACACATTCGACCGGATTGGTTTGGGAGTGTAAACGCTCATGTGGTCGAATGCGTTCGAACAGCCACAAAGAAACCCTCTTCTCTCCGCCTACTGACTTAACATTAAACATCATGGGAAGTGCGCCAGCCAGACGGGATTTAAACTTTGTTGGCTGAAGACCCAAGTTTGGTTTGAAGACGACAAACGTCCCGTCACAATGTTCTCTCACCATTCCTGATTTCTAACACACACTCACAGCGTTCGGCTGGTCTTGCGTCTGTCACAGCAGAAACTAAAGCTGATGCTCTCCGTGTGTTTCTCCGTCGTCTCCTGTCGAGTTCAGATGTAAATTGCACAGGCTTGGTTTGTCCTTTAGATCGAAAGATCTGAAAAAACACCCTCCCATAAACCCTCCCCTCGAAGAAACCAGGACAGAAGTGGTTGAAAGTGGACAAAAGAGACGGATTAAAACACCAGGTGTAAACGTGTGTGTGTCTCCCTCGTCTACTCGTGATCCGATCGACCAGAACGCATCTTAATAGCAGGAGTAAACAGGGTCTAAGTTATGATTTATAATGATGACATCCTGTCGTTAATACCAGGGATGTGAGGAAGGATTCACCCATATATCTGAAAACCCTTTCACACACACGGATGGTCTCGTTCCTTTTGGGGGAGGAGTCCGGATAGACTACATCCTGTTCAAGGTAAAAGTTTGATTTTACAACAATTTCCTCCTATTTCTATTACATTAAGTGGTGTTTTCTTAGACTCAAACTGTAGCTTATAGTCTGGTTTAATGATCTGAACAAACCCAAAGTATTAAACTTTGACAACTCATCCCGCAGACATGCATGCATACCTCAGAAATTTCTAGTTTTCTAACTATTCTTAGAACTATAGATTCTTCTATTAGTTTTGTCTTTCTTTGCTCGTACACACATAAATGCTGACAGCGCTGTTTCTTGCAGGGATCAGGGGAAGTAGATGTGAGCTGTGAGTCTTTGTCCACCACTGAGGGTGCAGTTCCTGGACAGCCCTTTCCTTATTCAGACCACGAAGCTCTCACTGCCGAGTTCCTGTTTACGCCAACTAAAAAGGGAAATGGATGCAAAGAGAGAGAATTTGGCTGTATTCCAGGTATTTGCACTTCAGTTTTTGGGCTCTTGAAATATTATTACATGCATTTTTGCATGGAACAACAACAACACAATAAACACATGCTGTGTTATTTTCTGCTCCATAATAAAGTTTGGAAATTGACTCTGTTTTTTGGATGTCAAGGTGTTTTAAAGGAACAGTTCACCCAAAAAATATTCATGTACTCGCCCTCATATTGTTCCAAACTCAGATATATATATTTTTTTCGTGAAATGCATTAAGGAGAAATCTTCACATAGCTTGTCTGAAAAGCTAGTACAAAAAAAGGATCCTTATTGATCCTTACAGATCCAACAACACTTTTGGGCTTGAAACCTCATGTGTGAGGGATTATTTTCATTTTCGGGTGAACTACTTCTTTAAAGATTGTTTTGACAGCATCAACTATTTGAGGCTGGTAATATGTTTTTAAAAAGAGGTTTTTGGAAGAAGTATTTTTTATTTGATCAAAAATACAGTAATTGTGAAATATTATTGTAATTTCAAATAAACGTTTTATATTTCAATATATTTTAAGTTATGTATTTATTTTATTTATCCCTGTGATCATTTTTCTAGTCTTCAGTGTCACATGATCCTTCAGAAATCATTCTAATATGAGGATTTGCTGCTCAAAAAACATTTCTGATTATTATCCATGTTGAAAACAGTTGTGCTGCTTCATATTTCTGTGGAAACCATGATACATTTTTCTTTTCAGGATTCTTTAATGAACAGAAAGTTTTTAAAAAACAGCATTTATTTGAAAGGGAAATTATACATGTCTTCTGATCAATTTAATGTGTCTGACCGCAAACTTTTTAATGGTAGTGTATGTTTCTCTCTCAGATAAGCTTCCTGAGCTGGTCAACACAGTCAATGAAGCTCGCACTGAAGTAAAGGTGGGTCTACACTGCTCTGAGCGCATGCGCCACACCGCGGCTCGTACAGGCATCATGGGTCTTGTCCTGCTAGTACTTGAGTTAGCCATCGCCGCTGTCCCGTTGTTTGCTCTGGGAGCTGAACAGCCCTTTCCTAAAGCCTCTTTCTACCTGCTGGGGGCGCTGTGCTTTGCCGTCCTCCTCTCTACACTGATGCTGTACATCTTCTACAGCATGGAGGCGAAGGCACTGCAAGGCACTGAGGACCAGATGAGACTGGCACTAAGTAGCCTTCAGGAACGGATTAAGGTGTACCCAAAGGTTTTATCATCGGACCATTTGCGAAATTCACTTGACAGCAAGGATTCTGTGCATTTGTAGCAAGAAAGCTGAACTAAATGTGGTGATTGGAAGGAATACTGAACTGAAGCTTTATGAGAAGGACAATGGGTCATTATTTTTGATGTCTTAACTGAACTGAACACAACCGGTTGTAACTATGCAGTTTTTTTCAGTTTTTTTTTTTTTTTTTTTTTTACACATTGAGGATAATGCAGGGTGGAAACAAAGAAACCAGAAAATTAGACAAGTTAGCAAAATCATTAATTCCATGACATATCTATTTTACTTCAACCTCATTTGTTCAGTCCAGGGGCCTCAGCAAACTTCCGAGGCTGCAGGATGACTTAAAATGTTATATATATATATATATATATATATATATATATATATATATATATATATATATATATATATATATATAAATAATTACTTAATATAGTTATTATAATGGGTAAGTAATATAACTAACATCGTTGTTTTTAGTTATAATAGGAATATTAATAATAATTTTAATGTAGATTAATAATATGATTAATTTTACTATAGAACCCTTAAAATGCTAAAAAAAGAAACATTAAATCATAAACTAAATTACGTTTTTTTCTCAATAACTAATAAATTATTTGTATCGAAAAACATATAGTTCTTGAAATCTCTGAAATCATATGCATGTATGTATTTATGGATACATATAGATTTAGAACCACTGCTTTAGAATAATTGACCACTATGAATCACATATGACAGCTCATAATCACTTGCTAATTGAATATTCCTTTGTTCACTTTTTTAAATGGAGACCTGCTGAGCAGGTGTTTCTGTCCTTTGTATGTTAAATGTTTCCAATCATCCACTTTTGAAGTCTGCTTTTATTGTGAATGTGAACAGTTATGTTCATGATAAGGCCATTTCGGGTTACCAGAAACAACCTCATATCTCCAGCTATTTTACAGTTTCTGTATTGGAAAAGTCAAGTGGAAAAAGATAAATCATAAAGTGCACTGTAATAATGCTGCCATTTAAATTTAGTCAAACCACTCCATAACGGTGTCCATAAAGTTATTTTCCTTTTGTTTAACCTGGCAACAACCTCATTTATATAACGGTTTTGTTACACAAGTCTACCTTTTAATAAATAAAAAAAAAATCATTTTTCAGCAAGCTGGTGATGTTTTATGTTTATTTTAATGTGATACTTGCCACAAGGGTGCAGTGTTGGTTAGAAGAATTATAAGAATCTTTGGTGAGTTGAGAAAAAGTTTCATGGTAGCTATTATTATTACCCAAATATACAGTATACTGGCAGTTACTGCATTTAGTGGATATTTGAACTAGTTTGTTTTGTTTGGAAATGAAGTTTGGCCTTTCTCAGAGTTTTGCATCTATGAAAATGCTTAAGTAATTGTAGGTAATCAAAGCAAAATTAAGTTTTTAATTGGTGTTTAATATGGTTATTTATTCTCACTTAAGTACAAGAAGAGAAAGTGAGCTCTCCTCGTCTTTGTTACTCAGGACAAACATTCATTGTCTGAAAGTATATATGCTGTCATGTGCAGTTGACGCATTGAGACGAGGCATTTGTGGAGCGAGACCCGCCCATACAGAGGCCTTCTCGTCTGGGTGTGTCAGACCTGCTGTCTGCACATGTGCTGTTGCTAATGCAGGCTGATGGCCTGAGTGATGAGTCTTCACTCTTAGTCATGGAGGTTCTCAGCTTAAGCTCTCATGGCTGCAGTCTTTAGTTCATATTGGAAAATAATGTCTCAAATAAATAGATCGGAGCAAAAACACATTTGTAGTGCAGCGTAAACGTGAAATGATATTTGAGACATTATTTGGAGTCGCTCAGATCTGCAATCCTAAACCTTTCTGTTCTATACATGTTAAACTTGACTGGCAACTTTCCCTCAGTAAATGTTTATATATTCAGCTATAAAGACCCATTTATACCATATGTGGATCTATATTTTTGTATATATTTAAGGTTTGTGATTGCACAGTAAAACATTCAAGGCACCTTCATTGGGGCAAAACACAGTAACATTTTGACCAAGTTATGACCAAAAGCAGGTCTTTTAGACTATGAACTGTCTGTGACGGATGGGTCAGGCTTCAGTACAGAGGAAAATCTGAGAAATGATATCAACTTAATTTCTAGAATAGTATGGTAAGCTAATTGTAGGCGCAACATGCTTTTTTATGGTCATATTTACTTCACAATAAATCAATGTAATTCCCTTGATTTAGCCTGTGTAGCAAATATATGTAATAATATGTGTAAGGTTTCATTATTTAACATAAGTTTACTATTTTATTAATCTCAGTCAATGTTATTTTCAACATTTACTGATGCATTATTAAAATCAAATGTATTTGTTAACATTAGTGTAGGCTGTGAACTAACATGAATAATAAACAGCTGGATTTTTATTAACTAACATTAACAAAGTTGAATGAATACTGTAACAAATGTATTGCTCATTGTTAGTTCATGTTAGTTAATACATTAACTCATGTTAACAAGTGAGACTTTATTAAGTGTTACCAATTTATTTTATATAACAATTATATTATTTATTTTTCATCTGATTTTATTATTTTTATATAAATAGTTTGGTCCTGGATGCTAAATACAATGTTGTTGGTTACTGTAGTCGTATATAATTTAAAGCACTCGGTCGTTCTATTATTGTTTACAAAGGGACTATATTTTCTAGCGGAAGTGTGTGTCACTAATGAATTTGCGTATTTTAAAAAATGATTTAAATTTGAAATCGTCTCGTCCGATATTTTTATGTACTATTTCAATATAATTATGTACTGTATTACAGCATAAAACAAGTAGAAAAGCAATAAAAACGATGTTTTGTGAAATAAATACACCGTGCCTTACAACGCCCTTTAGCCTACACATGTAACATTAAAAATCAAACGCTTTTAAAGCATATCTATTATCCTTATTAAAAGTGACAGTTCGTTCTATCATAAAAGGGCTTTCTTGGAGTCATCATCAGTGAGAGGAGCAGAAAAGGGTGTTGAATGGGGTTTTGGGCGTCACATGGGCGTGAATTAGGGCAGGTCTAGTTCAATCTCTCTGTGAGTCAAACCCTGAATCAAACACACAGCAGCCAGACGGAGGAGATAGTTGGAGCTTTACGAATTGGACCTCACCTGTCTCTGGAGGAGAGGCAAAGGCAAAAATGATGCCCGAACCTTTAAAATCGGCTCTTTCGATAGGAGCTGTGGAGGACACGTCTCTCGCGCTCCCGTCCGACCGCGAGCTGAGATCCGCGCAACAGAGAGTCCTGGACCAGGTGCACACTATCAAGAGGAGCAAGTCCAAATACAGCAGCAAGAGTGTGTCCGGGCTCGCTTCACCCACCAGTGAGTACATTTCTCCACTACATTTAATGCCAGACGGATTTTATTCCGAGTCAAACTTTTTTTAAATGTATGTAGTTTAGATTGATAGTTTGGTTGTTAAAGACTCCATGTACTAAAAACTTCCATGGTATTAACATAGACCAGAACAAAAGACACATTTTGGTAGCACTTTATTTTACAGTCTTGTTCACCATGCACATATTTTGTATTACAGTAACTGGATAATAACTAGGTACTAACCCTGAACCTAACCTTAAAGGGATAGTTCACCCAAAAATGAAAATGCTGTCATCATTTACTCACCTGTATGAGTTTCTTTCTTCTGTTGAACTCAAAAGAAGATATTTGGAAGAATGCTTGTAAATCAAACCGTTGACGATAGCCATCGACTTCCATAGTAGGAAAAATACAATGGAAGTCAATGGGGACCAGAAACTTCCAATTTGTGAACTATCCCTTTAACCCATGTAGTTTCCTAATATTAACCAGTACTTTCTTAGCTAAGTACACACTGTATGTACACGTAAGTGCACGTACTGTAAAATAAAGTGCAACCCACTGCAGTGCTAGTGCAGCGTAAAAGTGAAATGATTCTTGAGACATTATTTGGAGTCGATCAGATCTGCAATCCTAAACCTTTCTTTTCTTTACATGTTCAACGTGATTGGCAATTTTTCTCTCAGTAAATGTTTATACTGGATGTTCAGCTATAAAAACCCATTTATACCGTATGTGGATTTATATTTTATATATTATAGTGTATATCTGAGGTCTTTGCTCAATAAGACATTCAAGGCACCTTCCTTGGGGCAAAAAGGCTTGCCAACATGGTATTAGCATATTTTTTTCTATCACATTTTTTTTCTGATATTTTATGGCACTTTTTACAGGAACGGTCACAAAAAAGTGACATGGTAGTGGCATGGTATATTCTTAGAAGAAAGGGATTTTTTGTTTTAGATGGGGTACCATAGTAATGTTTCCATTACCAAAACTTCTAAAGTAATATTTTCGGGGGGTTTTCAAGACAGGCAATGTAAAATATGCCCTATTTGAGTGTTTTCTAAAGCTGTTTTCACAAATAGCCTCTAGGTAAACAGCTTGTTTACGGGTAGTACATTTGCATAATGGAGTTTAAAATCTGGTCACTTGATTTTTTTGTCCCTGGCCTGGAGAACATTACTAAATCAAATTGTCTATTGATTTCTATTATAAACTCTATATATCTATTTATATGTTCGATAGACAATTGACTGTACAACTGAAAATGTGCATGATTTTCTTTCCTCTTTTTTAAAATATCACTTTAATTGTAATCCAATTTGTTTCATTCAGGCATATTAAATAAGTTCTTGAAAAGAAAAAAATGAATTTAGAAACAGTGAAGACTGAGATCTCTCGTGTTGATATAGAGAATAAAATGGAACGCTCTGTTACTATAATACATTAGTTATAGGTTCTGTAAATATTCAAAACGTCCCTCAATGCATGTTTGATAAGAATTGTAGCACCCTAAAACAGTTTCTTCGATTGCAGGCCCTGAAACTGACAGTGTGTTTTACGACTTCAAGTTTTCTCCCGGAGCCTCGTTCAGCAGAGGAGGAACCATGACGAATGGGGTAAAATCATCAATCATTTCATTGTTCTGTACGCATTCTTCATACACATGTTCGCTTATATATATATTTGTATTTTATTAATGAGGAACTTCAGGTGTGTATAAATTGTTCTAATTTTCCCACAGTTGGGTGTGTAAAACACATCTCTTTATTCACTAGGCTGAACGCTTCTCTTTTGAGTCATCGATTCCAGATAACAATAGATATTTGTGGAATGCCAAACGGTCTTTAGCTTGTAACTAATAACCTGGTTACGCATATATTTTCCTGCTATTTTTACAAAATAACAGGACATGAGGACGGAAAAAAACAATCCATCAATGTGTCTGTTGAGTCCAATACATTCATTGTCTACTTGCATTCAAACTTTAGATCTGCTACTGACACTTGCCTAGTTCACTTTTTTCTAGTTAGAGTTATGCCAGAAAAAGAAAAAACAACGGGAAAAAGCTAAATGAAACCACTCCTCTCCTTTCCTTTTCTGACTCATCCCAGTGTTGTGTTACCAAACAGCCTGGTTTCTAGGTATTCTGCCAACTTTTCTTTACATTTTGGGTGTATCCACAGGAATCCTAATACTGTCAGTGTTTTAAATGTCTTGTTTGGCTTTAACGGAGTGTGTAATCCAGCCGTGTTGTGTCGCCTCATTTTTTATGTTGTTTTTAACTTGCATAAAACCCTGTTTTGACATCCTGCAAAAGCAACCTTTATTTCTATTGCGCTTTATACAATACAGAGTGTTTCAAAGCAGCTTTACTGTAACAAGCAGGAAAGTAATGATGACGGATGCAAACAGAGTTCAGTTCTGCTGTAAAACAGCTCTCAGAAGACAACAGTGTCACTGTTCAGCTGAAGTCAGTTCAGTGTTGACTCAGTTTGGTTCATTAACCATTTAAATTTCTTCATCAATTATGAAATGAGTTCAATCCAGCTCTGGAGAAATCAGCGATGTCATCATCTAGCTCAGTTCAGTTCTCATCGTGCCGTCAAATCAATAATATTGCTGAATATTATGTGAACTATAAGCAAGCCAAAGGTGACAGTGGCAAAAGATGTAAAACAGTGTCGTGGTTTGAATTATGCACGAACATACTCCTATACTAATGAATCAGTTATTTTCTCGTAAACCGCACACTGTTGCTTCATAGAAGTAGAACTACTTTGGTTGCATTTTAATCCATGGACGTGCCCATAGTAACACTTTCAGCCAACACTCTTGTTCAGACAAAATTGTGGCATGGATTCATTTAAAGGGATAGTTCACTCAAAAATGAAAATTCTGTCATCATTTACTCACTCTGAACCAAACCTGTATGAATTCCTGTATGAACACAAAAGAAGATGCTTTGAATAATGCGGTAACCAAACAGTTGATGGGCCCTGTTCATTTCCATAGTATTATTTTAATAGTATGGAGGTCAATGGACATTCTTCAGAATATCGTATTTTATGTTCAGCAGAAGAGAGAAACTCATACAGGTTCTTCCAAACTTGAGGGTGAGTAAATGATGACAGAATTAAAATTTTTGTGTGAACTATTCCTTTAAAGTGTTGATTTCAGAATCGTTTTTAGTGTATACTTATAAAATTAGTACTAAAGTATACTTTTTAGCATGCAGTCTGATCACACTAGTTAAATGCTCTATTTTGCATTTAATCATAAATTAAAATGTGCATTTTTGCATGTAATTTCTTTGCATTCATTTGTTTGCATTTCACATTTTAATTATAAATAATATCAGAATTGACTTTAAAACGTACAGTAAAGTATACTTATACAGTTTGATAGCACTAGTTAAAATGCTCTATTTTGCATTTATTGAAATATTCAAATGTATTTTTTTTTTGCATGTAATTTTTAGCATGATTTTTTTGTTGTTGCATTATTTCTTTTTGCATTTGATTTGTTTTTGCTTTTTTTTTTTTAGTTATTGCATGTACAGGTGAAACTCGAAAAATTAGAATATCGTGCAACAGTTCATGTATTTCAGTAATTCAAATTAAAAGGTTAAACTAATATATTTAGTATATTTAACTATATACATATGCATTATTGTGCTTTTCAGGGGGCCGACATTTATGCATTTTTAAAATCCTTTTTTTTATTAAATTCATGTAATATTCTAATTTTCGGAGATTTTTAATTTGGGGTTTTCATAAACTGTGAGCCATAATCATCAAAATTATAACTTTTGCATGATATTCAAATTTTTCGAGTTTCACCTGTAATTGCTTAATGAGAAATGATGATATCACCTTGACAATGTGAGTGAAGAACTGACTTTAAAACCATTGTTTTTCATGTCCAGAATATGCAAAGGCAAAACTTCGTGGGCAAGTCCACCAACTCCCGCAGCTCCAGCGGTCAACGGGTGACCAGTAACGCCAGGTCCTTGTTCTCCCCTACTGGCAACCTCCCGGTCCAGCCACGGGCCAATAACCAGCTGTACAGCTATAAAGCCACTCGCAGCGCCCCGGACCTGGGCTTCCAACCCGCAGTGAACGGTGGAGGAGTAGGAGCTACTCAACGCAGCCAAACCACCAAACAGACCTTCAGGATGGAGAAGGCCTTCAGTCAGCCTAACCAGGCTTTCGGGAACGGCACTTTCGCCAGAATGACCAACAGCAATCAGATCCGCTCCTTACAGGCCGTCAGCAGACGCCCGTCTTCCCTGCAGTCCAACGCCGAGTCCAGGACCTCTATAATCAGGAATGGACAAGTCAAGGATATTTCTGGGTGAGTTTTGTAGTGTTTTGGTGATGTGATGTGGTGATTTATGACTGGTCTCACACTCACTCGTGTGTCGGCAGGATGAATACAGAGAAGCTTACGGCCGATTTGACGATGCGAGAGGCGGTTGACTATCTGTTCAGCCCGGATGAGAACTACCAGCAGCGTGGAGCCGCTTACATCCAGCACAGCACCTTCACCGACGACAAGGCCAAGCAAGAGGTCTCGACCACAAACCACCATGCTTTTACCATGGGGGTTTTTATGTATACAATAGGAATAATATGTTTTTAGGACAGTTAACATGGTATTACCATGGCGTTCCTTTAAATATGTTAGAGTACCTTGAATTAAATACCATACATGTTTTCATAGTATATTTTTTATGATAATACCTTGGAAAAATATCCGTGAATTGACAAGAAAGTGCCATGCTATTATAAAAACACCAAAAGGTACCAAAGAATTACCATGTTTTTTAGACATGCACCATAAAAATTTGTTTTTGGACATTTACCATGCTATTAACATTGAATTACTTTGCATATATTAGAGTTCCATCTACCATGTCACTGTCAGTACTATAGTATTTTAATTATATACCATAATACTAAATGGATAAATGAGCAAAGTACCTTCTGATAGCATAATGGTAGTACCATGTCAATACCGTAGTATTTAATATTATAAATATTTGTACTGACTGAATGTACTATCGTATTACTGTCTGATGGTATTACCATATTTTTATGATAATACCATGATAAACTTCTTTGTAAGTGTAGCACCATAGTAATATCATGTTATGTGGACCAGGTACCGTGGTATTCTTTGAAATACTAAAGAGCATACATTTTTTACATCAAAGTATAATATTACCATAGTTTATACTGTAATTAGTGTTATTTTAGGGTGTATTCACACCTGCCTTGTTTGGTTCGATTGAACCAAACACGTGTGAACCACGCATTGAACCACGTGTGGTTTTGCTTACAAATTTTGGTTCACTTGCAAAAAGAGCAGTGTGAAAGCGAACCGTACCAAAAAAAAAAAAAAAAATTTTTTTATTTGGTCCGGACCAAAGCAAGTGAACTATCGGACTTTCCTGGTGTGAATACACCCTTAGTATTATTTATATACTATTGTAGTATTTATTAATATTTTAAATTAGCTTTTATTTTCATTATTTAGTTTGTTTTAGTTCAAATAATTATATTTTATTTTATTCCAGCTTTATTTGAAGGACCGAAAATCGTTTTTTTAATTGTTCTAGTTTTAGGCTCAGCTTTAGTTACGTGTGTGACAACACTGCATCTGATAGCATCACTGTACTATGGTATCAGCGCCAGCACAGTGCCCTTTAGCAGTGGTTTGACGGTCTGGTTTATGGTTTCACAGGTGCTGACCCTGAAGGGCATTCCTCCGCTGGTCAACCTGTTGAGCAGCCCCAGTCCTCAGATCCAGGAGACGGTGGCCGCTGCCCTGAGAAACGTGGTCTTCAAAAACCAGGCCAATAAAGATGAAGTGCAGCGCTGTGGAGGAATGAAACAGGCTGTGGAGATGCTCAGCGATACCAACTCTGAGACACAGAAACACCTGACAGGTGACTCAGCGTGTCATGTCACACACACACACACGCACACACATACACGCACACACACGCGCACACACACACACGAACACACACACACACACGTGTTTGTTTCACTATATTAGTAAGGACCAGTAAAAAGGTTATCATAATATTTCACTTGGTAAGTGAGGAAATTTTTGGCCCTCAAATGTTCAGCCAAACCTGTACACACACACACACATAAACACACACACTTGCACACGCACTCAAGCACACACACGTAGAATATGTCAACATAGCCATTTAAAGCACTTGACAGAATACTAGACAAGATTATGTTCGCTCTCTACTTAAAAAAATGAAATGATTATAGTTTGGATTTTTATTTAATTTTGTATGAGGGTTTTTAATCAGTTTTAATGGTGCATAATTAGTTTATATTCAGCTTTTGTTTGCAAAACTAATTTAATGTTATCCTGCTGAAAATTCAGCTTTGTCATCACAGGAATAAATGACATTTTAAAATATATTACGATAGAAAAACATTTTTTTGATCAAATAAATACAGCCTTGGTGAGCATAATAGACTTCATTCGAAATCATTAAACAATCTTGGTTACTTCATAAATATAGGATTGTTGTTGTTAATTCATGTTTGTTCAGCTTCTTCAATTTGAAAAGCTAAAAATGCATTAGTAAATGCAGAAATGAACTAGATCACCTACTAAAGCCTAGATTACTAGTAAAGTGTTACTATTAATTAATTCATCTTTTTTATTATTTTTTGCTTTTATTGTTATTTTTTGTTTCTTATGCATCTGCTGTGATTATTTTATGATTCTTTTTTTATCATATAAAGCACTTTGAATTGCCATTGTATGAAATGTGCTGTATGAATAAGATCGTATTGTGTTCTTCTCAAACTGATCTGTGTGTGTTCTCTAGGTCTCCTGTGGAACCTCTCCTCCGCTGATAACCTGAAGCCCGAACTGCTCCGCACGGCTCTGCCCGCGCTCACGGAGAAGGTCATCGTGCCGTTTTCAGCCAGCACAGACAACACAAGCCTGACACCAGAGGTCTTCAGCAATGCCACAGGATGCCTACGGTAACATCACACGCACTGGATTGTGTTCTGACTGCTGTAAACACGGGAAACGTCAGTGCCGGCTCCACTCATAATAGTACTATTGTTGTTAGAGCCAGTACCTGACGCTAGAGGTCTTCTCGGGTCCTAAAAACTGTACCCGACCCGAATCACTACTTATCTGAACCCGACGTGCATAAATTATTTTTTTTTAAGAAAAACCCGACCCGAGACAGACCCGATAAAATTAGACCCGAGTCCGACCCGACCCGACGCCATTTCTTTTAGAACCCGACTGGATCCGAACGTAAACGTCATTTACATTGTGCACAGCCTGCAGCCCTGCGTTTCTCAAAAATGCACTTAACATAGACGCGCAAGTGTAAGCGTGCTGAAGTGCTAAAATGTCAATCACACATCACTGTAACCCATTACGTCCTATAAAATTTGGCATAATTTTATTTACCGGACCATACGATGATTAGAACCACCATTCGTTTTCCCTGACATTTTTCGCAATTTCTGTTATATCCTCCATGCTTTTCTGACAGCGTCGCGTATTTTTAAAATTGATTGACAGGCCTGGCTTAACGACAATTCAAATACTTGCATTTAGTCAAACATCCATCCACATGATGGCGCACTAGTTCTTCTTGGCAAAGGAAGGGGTTGGTTTATGTGGAGCGAGCAACTGAGTAAATAAATGCGGAGGCAACCGTGCTTATGCTTATAGCCCATTTGCACGTAGAAGCGCGGATTCGCTCTCTCACTTAGAAAAAGTGAGAGAACGGTGTCATAGAGTTGTTTTAAATACTGCAATTTTCTTAAATGCCCAACATAGTTTAAAAGAATTCGGGTCTTCTCGGGTCCATTTGGAAAAAGCGTATTTTTTTTAAATTACCCGAGACCCGAGGCCACTAATACCGAACCCGACCCGTGTCCCAGACACTCGTCGGAGTTTTGGACCCGAACCCGCTCGGGTCTCGGGTCGGACCTCGGGTTTTCGGATCCAAGTGGACCCGTGAAGACCTCTACCTGACGCTCCTTTTACTCTCATTTTATATTTTTTTCATATATTATATTAGGTTATATTTTCACCAGTAAGCTGTTCAAATATTTTATCTGGGTTTATATTAGCCTTGGCACACCCACAGACCACATACTGTTTGAACAAAACTGTAAATCTATTTCTGGATTTGGCAAGCTCTGAACTGATCACCTGGCTTTACTGAACTTTTGGCTGCACGTCTTTTTTTTTTTGTCAGTCCATCATGAGCGGAAACGTTAAAACTAGGCGCTTTCGAGGATGATCATTTGTCCTGTTGCTGATGTTAAGGCGAGACACTACAGGCAAAAGCGTTGCTTTTTCGTGCTTTTTCATTTTTTTCTTCCATAACATGTCTACTTTCAGAATAGTGGAAAGAAAACATCTAAAATACACATTTGTCTATTTTTATTCACTTTATCTACACTTGACCGTCTGTATATTTCAATTACAATACATCTATTTAAAGGCTGTTTCTTCAGTATCTCTTGCATACTCCAAACTTTACAGTTTTATTCCTATCTATATTCTGAAGGTTTTTACTGAGAGGTTTGTTCATATATCATCTGCCTGATGTATATGGCATTTTATTCCTAAAAACATGGTAAAAATAATAATAATAATAATATTTTGGCTGTTGACAGTATTGTTTGATTTATGGAGTGATAAAAAGAGATCCAAAAACCTTTAACTCTGAAACAGTATGTCAACAAAATGAAGCTTAACTTCTTCCAATGTTCAGCTTTCTCTTATGAAAATATATGCAAATGAGTGCATATTTAATTAGAGAATGACTCCTTTGAATATTTAAGCATAAGTAATGCAAAAAATGTGTCTTAATGTACTGTGATTAATCAACTGATGAAGTATGCTGATATCTAATAGTTTAGCTGATATAGTATTTACTATATTCTCCTGTGTTAATTCTCATTTTTGAACTTTTGTTCAAGGCACTCATTAAGCTTATATTCACAAGCAAATACTCTGCGTTTTCTCTGTAAAACGTTTGACTTTTAGGCCATCAGAAATTCTGTATAACCTTAAACAGCACATAAACCAAAACAGACTGCTATTGGTCACTTCACATGTCAATCATAAGTCCCCTTTTGTGTGAGTGGGCGGTTCTCGGCCAGAATCAGCGGCGCAATATTGACATACCGAGTATTTGCATTGCATGATGAGTGGGCCATAAAAGTGGCAGTGAAGTTATTGGAAGTGTAGCTATAATATTGGCTCAGATTATCAAAATAGCGTAAAACATTTTAATTCAGTTCCGTCCTAAGATTGTTTGTTGCTTTTGTGAAGTCCCGTGCTAAAAACACAATGTGACTGTTTCTCTGTTTGTCGACAGCAACCTAAGCTCCTCCAAACTGGTAAACCGACAAGCCATGCGCAACTGCAAAGGTCTTATCGACTCGCTCATGCGCTACACGGAGAACTGCGTTAATGCAGGGATGCCAGATAACACGGTAAATCTTTGTTGATTTCTATGAGCTACTGAACGGAAACAGGTCATGGAAAACATGAAAATATCAGGGACTTGTGTTTTACAAAGTCATGGAAATCTCAAGCCTGGTTTGTGAGCAAATTGATCCATTAATTGCTCAAACTTCAGCTTTCTATGTATTAGAATTATTCATTTAGAGTCAGTCTGAATCTAAATATCTTTTGCAGCGTGTGATTAAAATTGTAAAAGTCATTGGTCAAAAAGTGCAGTAAAGAGTTTTAAGTTGTTTTCATAGTCTGGGTGGAGAATGTTGGTGTGGCATTGATGATTTTTTTTATTTTTTTCAACTTCATTATGTTGGTGCCGAAACGTTAAAACCCCCTGAGGGAAAGCATGTAGAAACACAAGGCGTTTCCAACAGCCAAACTCTACTGTTGTGGCTTTTAAAACTCTTCATTACTCACTCTTAATTGACGACCAGATTTGATCAGAACCTCGCAAGCATGTTTCAACATTTGCTCTCTGTTTCAGTGGATTTATAAATAATTAGTACTTGTCAATTTTTTCAAAAACACACATTGTCAAGTTTCACTTCAGTCCTTAAAATCTGGCTGCACGTTTAACGTTTATGCAATGGCATGTCAGCTACGTAGAATTTAAATATAAATTATATATTTATGTAAATATCAATTTATTTATGTAATTAGTTATTTATTTATGAATGCATTTGGCATACATGTAAATTATATTATTAGCATAACAATGAGTCACAGCATTTGGCAGGTTCCTGTCTGCTTTAATGTGTTTATTTTATCTGCTCACCTAACCCTGCTAAATAGTTACTTAATATGAGGCCACAAAAATTGCATGCATAACAATTATACAATAAAATTGAAAAAAGAAAAAACAAGAAAAATAGTTTACGGATTATAAGTGTCACATGGATTGAGTGTATAGTATACAAATTAAAGCGTGTCACACTGCAGGACGCAGCCATGTCATAGTGAACCATCCCTTTATTTGTTTTTAATTATGATGCTCTAATTTTCTTTATTGTGTTCTTGTGTTGCACCCAGTCTTCGGAGAACTGCGTGTGTATTCTGCACAACCTCACCTACCAGCTGGAGAACGAGATGCCGTCTCTCTTCACTAAAATAAACTCGCTCGCTCACAATCGCTCCAGTCCTTCAGGCGCTGGTCCGATCGGCTGCTTCAGCTCCCAGAGCCAGAAGCTGCAGCAGGAGGTTTGTAACGTCACACCAAGCGCACTTATGACCATGCTACCGTCATACATACAACAGTACAGTTTGATTGCCATCTTAATGGACCATGTGTTTCAGTGAAACTCTAAGGTACTTCAAAGAATACCATGATAGTGCTGTGGGAAATGTGCAAAAGTACTTTGTGACACAAAAACACAAAGTGGCTTTGTGTTGCAGAGCGTTTTTGACTATCCTGTGATGGAGGACAACAAACCTAAAGGCACCAGCTGGCTCTTCCACTCTAAAGCCCTGCAGATGTACCTCAATCTGCTGAGCTCCAGTGAAAAAGACGCCACACTCGAGGCCAGCTGTGGAGCGCTGCAGAACCTCACCGCCAATGAAAGCTTAGTAAGACTATGACCAATCTGTCTGGTTTAGTGTGCACCTGTTCATCGCTTGGATTCAGAGTATTTAAATAGTAAAGTTTTATATATTAAGCCTTTATTTTATTTTTTATGCACCTGTTCATGGGTTAGACTCAAAGAAAATCAAGTATTTAGTTTTTTTGTATTGTGGTATATTTAAAAATAATAATTTTTAATTTAAAAATCAGGGATTTTTTTTATATTATGACAATTATTATGATTAAATAATGTTTTTATATGAAACATAATTAAATTACATTTAACTTATTTTTTGCATGTTGATGGATTAGACTCAAAGAATATAGAGTTATTTTATTGTGCTATATTTAAAAATATATACATTTTTTTAATTTAAATATAACTATTTATTTAATCATTTAATTTCATTGAAAAGATTTTGCATGCTTCTGTCCATGGGTTGTACTCAAAGAAAATCGAGGATATTATTTGATTGTATTATGATAATTATTATAATTAAATAATAATAAGCATTATTTTTTTTTATGTAGAATAAATCAGTTTTGCCCATGTTTTTTTTTGTAGGTATCAAATGTGTTGAGTCACACAATCGTTCAGAAGCTTAACGGGCTCAAGTACATCAGTCCATTGTTGCAGTCGTCCAACCCCGCGCTACAGAACAGCGCAATCGCTCTCCTCGGGAATCTGTCCAGATCTACACGCACAAACAAAAGCATGGGTGAGTTAACGGCCCATCATTCATCATTCATATGAGACAGCTTAACATTGTGATGCTATTGTTTTAAAGAGTTGCATCATGGTCTGTGAGGTTCTATGTTTTGGTTAGTTGTTTCGCATCACTTCTGATTGCATTGGATTAATGTTGCCTTTTTGTCAAATGAACTGTTTTTGTGGCATGCCTGTATGTTTCTAGTAATTAGTGAAGTAACAAATACTGAGGTTAGATAATATTAAAACTTAAAGTACTGTTTGATTTTTGGTGACGTCAATATCTTGCATAAGGGTTTCCTTGAGATTCGTGAGATTGTGAGCAAATATATAATGTAAAAAACAACAAAAAAAACACATTTTTACATAAACCAAAACTTAGAGCACTTACTTTATCTTAATAAAATTATTAAATTAGTCCTTAGAACTATTTGTCATACCAAAATATTAAGATATGGCATGTATATTTCTAAAAGTCTAATGCTTTGAACTGTGTTGTATGTTTTTGTCTCCGTTTATATTGTGCAAGTACTGTATGTCAGTACTGTAATACAGAACAAGTATTGTTGTGTGTGGTAAACGTTTGATGTTCTGTAGTCCGGGATTGTTTTTCTGACAGTTTGAGGTCAGCATGATGTTTCTGATGTTCTGATGAATGTTTTTTGTTTGTCAAGCCCGTCAGACTCTACCGCAGCTGGTTGGTTTCCTGAACTCAGGGCTCACGGAGGGCGATTCCTCTCCCGAACACGACAGCACCATGGCAACCGCTCTTCACAGCACACACTCCCTGCTGAAGGCCGATCCTGAGGTCGGCAAGAGTCTGCTGAACAACAGCTTTATCAACTCCCTCAACAGCATGAGTCTCAATCGGTGAGTGCACACTTCTCACACTATCCTCTCCCTATGGAGGATCCCTTTCCCACTCTACAGATGAAGCGTTGTGAATTCCGGCTCGCGTACCCCGAAGTGATAAAATGAAACAAAATTCTGTATCAAAATTTATAGGCAAGAAAAGTAGTTTGTTTAGGCTGGGTTGGATGAATTATAAACCTGCGCACATATTTTAAAAAGCACATAACTATAGAATCCATTCTGAATGAGCATGTGAACGCCGTCAGCGTTAATCACAGGTTCGCGTTTAAAAGTCTGATCATTTCGACGGAGGTGAATCAATCAAAGTTAACTTTAGCTGGAAATAACATTATTCAAGAACCGCTATAATGCCAAAACAATCTGTTACCTTAAATTATATGTTTATCTCTGTAAAGCTGCTTTGAAACAATCCATTGTTAAAAGCGCTATATAAATGAAGATGACTTGACTTGACTTTCAAATATTTATCATTTATTGTAATACATCAGGGATCTGCCAAAGTCCAGCGCTGCGGCGGGAGTTCTTCTTCACAGTCTGTGGTCGGAAAAGAACATTCAGAGTTTTCTTAAAAAGGTAAGACTGCAAACATAAGCCATATTTGCCAAATATCTGCAAGAAAATATTCGCTAAAACAAATAAAAGAACTTAGAATCTAAAATGGTTCTTTACAGGTTTCTTGAGCTGCTGTATTGTTCTTTGGAGATGTACAGTAAACAGTTCTTGAAGCTTCATAATAGGTCCTTCAGATCAGTATTTTAGTTTGATTCAGGAAATCATCTTATCATAGATGTTTTTAAAGGATTATAGATCTTAAAAAGGTTCTCCAATATGTCATCAGGCTGTAAACACCTCTGTGGTAACCTTTATTTATAGGTGTGCTTGTATAAGAAAAGTAATGTTACATTTTGTCAATGTAATTATCCAAGCGCATGTAATCAGATGTCTCATTCCCGAGGCTGGTTGTGGGATATTATGCGTCAGTGTGTAGTTCAGTGTCTGTGTCGGGGCGGGTGAGGATTAGTGGATGGGTGTGGTACGGAGAACTAGACGTGAGGTGTGTGAGAATGCTTACGGGTGAAAACCAACGACACCTCACCACACCGACAGTGCAGTCGCAGTGGATAAGATCGGCTTTGTGTGTGTGTGTACAGATGACCTGAAGAATCTAACCTCACTGGTTTCATAATACTCAGATAATGTCATGCTAGCTGTAAAGTCAGTCTTTGTGTGAACATATAAAGGTAAATAGTATACTGGTGTTAGGTCATGTTTACTTGTATTTAAAGTCCCTGTAAAGGCAATTCTAAAAAAAATTCTAAACCCATTTTAAATGTTAGAAATGTATTGCTTATATTACAAAGACTGTGAACTGTGAAGTACTGAATTGTGGAGTTAGACCGTTAAACAGTTTTTCTCCATTGCTATTTTACGGATTTTTTGGGCGGGGCTAAAACAGGGCTCGATGACGCACTGGAGCCCATGACCTCGTGGACACGCCCCTACTTGATGACGCACTGAGGCTGGCCACTCCCCTAACAATAGAGCACATTCGCATCAGTTCGCCGCTCAATCACGAGTTACTGTCAGTACTATTAGTTACTACAGCCTACAGTTTGCTAGCTAGCTATGCCTTCGACACGGAAATGCGTAGGCTACTACCTGGATGCGATCATGTACTAAACAGATCGGTGTCTTTATTTAAATTTCCTAAAAACGATCACATCAAGAAGAGGTGGATTAATTTAGTGAAGACCCAACCTTGATGGAGAGCTGAGGATCACCGCCAACACCCGCCTCTGTAGTGATCATTTTACACGGGATAGTTTCATAAACTTTCGTCGGAGACAACTGGGATTCACTGATAATCCGCTGTTACTGGTGAACGGGGCCGAACCGACTATCTTCGCCTCGGCCTTCATCTCCCCGTCCCGAAAGCAGTATCACCTAATATCACCGTCGGCAGCTTTCCCGCGAGTGGGCGTGGTTTCAGCGCGGACACGCCCCCAGCGTTTGAGAGCAGGGAATACTGCTCATTTTTTCAAGATTTTGATAGCTTATTTTATGTACTTGCCGGCTTTTTTTATCATTCAAATTTGGCTGGGTGGCTAATAACACATTTTTCTGTGGTGTGACAAACTCAGAACACATACTTAATTTTGACTTTACAGGGACTTTAATGGGGCTATATGTAAGAATTTTCATGTATTAATCGCTTTTTTATTGCCAATGTCTGAACAGCTTTTAACGAAACTTAAAAAATCAAGACCTTCCCCGACTTCTTAGGTTTTCTATGAAGACCTGTAGACTAGTTAAGGACGTTTTTGCCGGGAAAATCAAAAGCATGTGCCGGTTAGGCGCTCCCGAGAGCCTCTCTTCCGTTCATTGACACGTGAAATGAATGCTTGTACGAAGTTCAGGATAATGCAGAAAGAGCCATTTTGCACTGTGATGTCATGCAAAGAAAAGGGATTATAGTCTACTATAGTGAAACACAGCCAGATCCATATAGTCTAGAGTCTCAAATATATACTTTTATCAATCAATCAACATTTATTCGTTGATTTTAAAACACATTTGATTGAGTAAGCACATTTAAAAACGACAGAAGTGGACACCAAAGTGCTTTACATGTCTAAACAGATGGTGGTGAACTGGAGAGTTTCTGCTAACACATCCACGTCGCTATGATCAGATGCTTTCTGAACTGCTGTTTTCTCACTGCTGTCATTTTTGTTGTGTGTGCATTTGTTGTTGAGAGGAAAGCGCACAGCACTTGTAGACGTGCACTCATGCAAACACGTGCACGAGCTGGCTGCAGTTCAACGGCTAATAACATGATCTGAATTCTACATATAGCCCCTTTAATATTGATTGTTGTTCATGTTTAGTAATATTCACAGTAAAATAGCTAACCTGGCTTGTGTGTTTATCTTGCAGCAAGGCATGAATAAGAAGTCCTTTGTGAATGACACAACGTCGGCAGCTTTCAGGTCTTTTCAGGTGGTCGACTGAGAGGCACTTTACAAACAAACGGCATTTTAATTGCATTGCATTGTAATGTCGTTTAAGAACCCGAAATGTCTTATATTGTTTTTTGTTCATTGAATGAATTATGTTGTTTATTCTGTTCTCGCCATGAAAATAGCCTTGTTGCTGACATGGCGTAAGTAAATAAATATTTTTTGCAGTATTGCAGAAGAAATGGTAAGAATGAGCTTTAATTTCTTTTGGGGCAGTAGATGCTTTTTGTTAAGAACAATGCATGACAAATGCAATGACAAAAACTGTTGTTTTGTCTTCATTTTGACACATTGTTTTCATGTCTGTAGTGTTTTCGTTCAGTTATGCAGCTTTTATATTGTTAAATACTCCATTGTCTATCTTTAATATGTTCTAAAATGCAAATGAATTTGAAAGACATTTTATCAGAGTGTTACAGGTTGTGCAAGTTAATGATATCATACGTCATATAATTATATTTTATACATCAAGTTATATATATATCTGGCAATATAAGTATACATCGAGGCGTCTCTTTGGCTCATTTTGACGTCTGTTCAACATTACAAATGTTGTGGTTGTTCTGTTAAGGGTGTGGATGAATTTGTCATGTTTTTCAGCTCACATTGACTTCAAAGTTTCAATAAAGTTTTCAACGGTACCATGTCTCTGTGTCACACTTTACTGTTAAATATTTATAACTTTTACAGAATCACAATTTCATCCATGCAAAAAGAAAGGCGAATAGATTTAACACTGGGACATCCTAAAGCACACGCTGTTAGTCTAAAAAAACTGTTTTATTGTAACATCTGTACCTCCTGGTAATATTTGATTAACCATTTATGGTCTGGCTTTCAATGCTCTGAAAATGCATGCAAACTTTTCAGCTTTTTTCAATCATATCTTTACTTTCACATTATGTATATGATTCATTAACATTAAATCAACAAAAAGATCCTACATTATAGCTGATAGCACATCATGGCATTTTGCATATAATTAACATTGAAAAGAGTCATTAATAGCATATAATGTGGACTGTTATTTATTAGTCACTTAAAACCCAACTTCACTCGGTTCATTCTTTTCAGACTGCTGATTTTATTCTTTGTAGCTCTTCAATTCAGTCAGAGTTTGATTTAATTAT
Organism: Tiaroga cobitis; assembly: GCA_030578255.1. Taxonomy (NCBI): domain Eukaryota; kingdom Metazoa; phylum Chordata; class Actinopteri; order Cypriniformes; family Leuciscidae; genus Tiaroga; species Tiaroga cobitis. Next base: position 3,736,759 of record CM060596.1, on the reverse strand, counting down.
ATTTAAACGTATTATCAATGCAAATGATGTTGTAGAGTTGGCTGGCGTCTCTGCATGCAAAGCTGCATTATTTTCTTAGTCCTCTCTTAGTCCTGGATCCTTTTGTACTAAGGGGGGGGAAAAAAACAAATGCATTATTTATTTATTTTAATTTTTTTTAATGCATTTGTAATAACCGGTGTGTAAATTATCAATGCAGAATTATATAGTTGCATTTTATTATTGCATTGTTTTTCAAATCAGAATAGACCTGTGACCTATTTTTGGGTCGTGATCCACAAGGTCACAAAGAATAAAACAGTTATTTGTTAAACTTAAAAAAGATTCTTCAGATGTTTCAGCCTCAGTCTTTTGGATCCATGTGTTTATTTGCAAGAATGTAGCATGACCTAATACACAGTATACGCCAGTAGTACATTAGGTGTTAAGAAAATCCATGTATTTATACCAGCATCAGATTAGTGTTATTTCGCAGCAGCTGTATACTATATCTCTGGCAGTAGCGGGGTCCGACCGGATTCCTCTAGCGCTTAGAGCAGGATCTCCCAGGAGCCCCGGGTCTGTCTGACCCCCTTTAACCCTTGAACAGCTGCCGGATCTGTCATTCTCATTCTCATGCTCTTCCTCGTGCCAGCCCGGCAATAACAGAGCTATTAAATGCGCTGACATGACATGTGGATAAGAGGAACAGAATTCGCAGCATCATAACTGGAGACTGTAGAGATATAAGCTTGCTGTTATCTGCAACGATCCTTTGTTAGACACCTGGTATTCCCACAGTTGAGGCCGGTAGAACCTCCCAGCGGTATTAAAGCTGAGCTCAGTTCAGTACCGGTCAGATTAGCCATAACTCGGCAAGTCTATACAGATTTGGCATGAGTCAAGCAGGAGTCATGTGTATTTGGCGTGAGATATATCACCTCTCCGAGACACGAGAGAACACTGGGTTGGACTGAGACTTTAAGTCCTCTGAATGATGGGATCGACTGCTGGTTTGTAATTTTATGTTAAAAGTCGTCTATAATTAAACTACCTGACTTGCACACGGTTTAGTGTAGAGCAGCTGTCCACATGCTTGCAAAACGTGTTTTATACCCCCACATAGTTTAGTCTCATGCATTAAATTCAGTTATTTTTGTTGCATGTCATCAGACTGATTTAATCATATTAAATTATACCCTATATTGCTTAAATTAAACAAGTTATCTGACAATACAATATATATATTTTGCTATATTTTGCATAATAATATATCATTTGGTCACTAGCATGATGGTAATACCACAGTATTCTTTAAAGTATCTTAACAGTGCAATTTAAATATGATCATTCAATGTATTTGTTTGTACCTGATTATTTGCCAGATAATTCAATTATGTTTGTTGCATTATTTTTTTTTTTTACTTGAACTAAACAAGTTGTTTTAGATTAATATAACCTGACACATTTTTTTATATATATAATATAAAATATGATAATACCATGTTTTGGACAGTAGCATGATGTAATACCATGTTATTCTTTAAAGTATTTTACAGTGCAATTTATGATATATAAATATGATCATTCAGTGTAATTGTTTGTATCTGATTATTTTCATGATTATTAAATTATTTTTTGCATATTTTTAATTTCATTGGATTGATTCAGTTTGACTTGAATTAAGCCAGTTATTTTAGATAAATATACTTTTAAGTTGACAAAAAAATTATGTATATTTTGCATAAAAATATATATTATATAAAAGCTCGTTTCCTCCATGGAATAAAGAATTAAAAAGGAATTGCTACTTTTATCTTACAATTCTGATTTCTTTTCACGTAAAGTGGAAGATTATGTTTCATAATTCTGACTCTTGACAAACAATTCTCACAATTCTGACTCACAATTGAGAAGAAAGCCAGAATTGTGAGTTATAAACCTGCAAATGTGAGGGAAAAAAGTCAGAATTGTGAGTTATAAACCTGCAAATATGAGGGAAAAAAGTCAGAATTGTGAGATAAAAAAATCGCGATTAACTTTTTAAGCTCCCATATAACACCATGTTTTGGAATGGTAATAACATGTTATACTTTCAATGCCATATAAATATGATCCTTCAGTAAAAAGGCGTATCAAAATACCAGCATATTACCATCTGATCCTCTCATTGAACCGTGGTACTTATGTGTACATCGCATGTACACAATGAGTCATCTGTCTGTTTTTTGTTTTGCATGGCTTTAGGATCACAATCTGGTCAATGGTCATGCTACAACAAAGCAGCAACTGTTATTGCACACAGAAAGTTCTGGAAACACAATGCTATGCTAGATTATCTTAGCGGCATTGTGCATCTTAGCTAGGTCTTTACCAAGGCCTGTCACTGAGGTCAACATGTTATTTTAGGACTATTATTCATCACTATTCGGTAACATGTTTTCTTGTTCAACAGTTGCTTGATATTTAACACCTGTGGGGGGCTAGACAGGTTGAATGTGGCTGTATTGCCAAAAGAAGAATACCAAAACAATCCAACTAGATTTACTCCTGTGGTGAATCATAATTTATGGATTGCACTATATCTATATGAGGTATATGTTTAAAAATACGAATGAATGCACACTACTGTCAATAAGTTTGGGGTCAGTACGATTTTTGTAAAAGAAATGAATAGTGCCATTCATCAAGGATGCATAAAACTGACAGCAAAGACATTTATAATGTCACAAAAGATTTCTATTTCAAATAAAAGCTGTACATTTGAACTTTCTTTTCATCAAAGAATCTTGAAAAAATGCATGGTTTCAACAAAAACATGAAGCAGCTCAACTGTTTTCAACACTGATAATAATCAGACATGTTTCTTTTCAGCAAATCATCATATTAGAGTGATTTCTGAAGGATCATGTGACACTGAAGACTGGAGTAATGATGCTGAAAATTCAGCTTTACAACACAGGAATAAATTACTTTTTAAAATAAATTGAAACAGAAAACACTTATTTTAAATAGTAATAATATTTCGTAATTTTACAGTTTTTATTGTATTTTTGATCAAATAAATGCATCTTTGGTGAGCTAAGAGACTCTAGAGACTACTAGAGCAAAGTTCATCTAACTTTAATCCTCATATTTCTGTAATTCGGCCTAGTGTCTGATATGGGCCGTTTTTAATAGGTCATGTGAACAACCTCACCAAAATAAAGTAGAAAATCTAAACTGGGCATTTTTATTTGTGGTGTGAATGGCGTTTGATAATGCATGGAGAAATCAGCTCATATCACAGCCACTTACATTTTCTGATGGTCACTGACTCGATTCCTGAGAACGGTTATCTATAAGACAAAAAAAATCACACGTATGAATCAATCTCGGTGAATCATTGTCGTGAAACTTCTCCTTCTCATGTCAATCAAACTGAGCCTTTGGGAACCGGCCCGCATGATTGTTCTGTCGAGTCTGTGCTGGGTGTGACTGCATGTGTAATTGATGGATGTATGACATGTCTTAAACGTCCTGTCCTTATGTTGTGACTTTCCTCTCTAACATCCAGATCTGGTGACGCAATAAATTGGCACTTTGTGTGTAAGAAACCTCACCTCGTACTTCTGGCACATGTATTTGTATTGCAGCTCAAACTTCTCGGCTTCAAGCTGGCGCATCCACGTCCAGAGTTCGTTCGCAGCGTCTCTGCATGAAAACCCACACGAGAACATGATTAACCAGTCTCTGAATATGAAGCAACAGCCTGTGGCTACATGTCACGGTGCATGTTAAAGGGTTAGTTCACCCAAAAATGAAAATTAAGTCATTAATTACTCACCCCCATGCTGTACCAACCCCGTAAGACCTTCGTTCGTCTTCGGAACACAAATGAAGATATTTATGATTAAATCTGAGAGGTTTATCACTCCTCCATAGGCTCCCTAAGGGAATGACACCGGACGGCCCAGAAAGTCATTAAAGAAAATGTTTCAATATTGCATGTCACAACAGTGGCTCAACTATAAGTTTATCAAGCGACGAGAATACTTTTTGTGCGAAAAAACAAACAAAAATAACGACTTTATTCGACTATTCCTTTTCTTCCTTGTAGGCCTGAAACGAGACTTCAAGAGATTTCCACGACGCGCGAGAACTGAACTGAAGTAGTTGAAGGAGATCGCAATTCTCGCGCATGCGTCGTGCCTATGGAGTGATCCAGCTGTCACATTTAATCATAAATATCTTCATTTGTGTTCTGAAGACGAACGAAGGCCATACGGGGTTGGTACAGCATAGGGGTGAGTAATTAATGACTTAATTTTCATTTTTGGGTGAACTAACCCTTTAAAGCTACCTCGCTATATTGCATGCTTGCAGAGGTTTTTGACGTTGTGTTTTGATACGTTTTTACCTCAGCTTGTCGGCGCCGATGTTTTCCACGTTCAGTTCCTTACGCCGTTCGCTCAGGATCGTTTTTTTCTTCTCTCTCTCAGTTTGCTTCTTAGGCCCGCCCCTTTTATCTGTCTGTCAATCAAATCCGAACAGGACGAAATTATGACGTCACTTTGTAGGCCAAAACGCGAGTTAGCATTTTAGCACTTCCGGTTCCCTCGCCCTAAAGCCTATGGGTTTTTTTAATGGGTTTTTGCTAAATCGCCTGAAATAAGGTCTGTGGTGATCAAAGCCTCTAAATATTTTCACGTTTTGATCTATGACATAGAACACACAGTTATAACCTGCTTGTGGTTTTTTAAATCTTTATTGTGTCTTAAAAAATATCTAACGGCTTTATTTAGGCAAGGCAAGGCAAGGCAAGTTTATTTATATAGCACATTTCATACACAATGGTAATTCAAAGTGCTTTACATAGGAGGAAATAATTAAAACAGTTTAGAATAAAAAATAAAATAAAGTACAGTAAAAACAGTCGGACGAACATTGACACAGTGCTCATTCAGTAAATGCATAGCTAAACAGATGTGTTTTGAGTCTGGATTTGAATGTGACTGTAGGAGCACATCTGATCTCCTCTGGAAGCTGGTTCCAGCATAATAGCTAAAAGCAGACTCTCCGTGCTTAGAGTGAACCCTTGGTATTTCTAACTGATGTGATCCTAATGATCTGAGTGATCTGTTGGGTTTATATTCAGTGAGCATATCTGCAATATATTGAGGTCCTAGCCCATTGAATGATTTATATACCAGTAATAATACTTTAAAATCAATCCTAAATGTAACTGGGAGCCAGTGTAAAGACCTGAGGACTGGTGTGATATGTTCAAATTTTCTGGTTCTGCTCAGAATCCTGGCAGCTGCGTTCTGTATGAGCTGCAACTGTCTTATGGTCTTTTTAGGAAGGCCAGTGAGGAGTCCATTACAATAATCCACCCTGCTGGTGATAAAAGCATGCACAAGTTTCTCTAAGTCTTGACTGGAAACAAAGCATCTAATTCTTGCAATATTTTTCAAATGATAGTATGCTGATTTAGTTATTGCTTTGACATGACTACTGAAACTAAGGTCTGACTCTAGAGACACACCAAGATTCCTGACTTGATTTTTAGTTGTTAGACCCCTAGCGTCAAGGTATGCATTTACCTTGAGAACTTCATCTTTGTTTCCAAACGCAACGACTTCAGTTTTGTCTTTGTTTAACTGGAGAAAGTTTTGGCACATCCAACCGTTTACTTCATCAATGCATTGGCACAGGGAGTCAATGGGGCTGTAGTCGTTAGGCGATAGGGCTAAGTAGAGCTGTGTGTCGTCTGCATAGCTGTGGTAAGAGATTCGGTTCTTTCTCATTATTTGGCTCATTGGGAGCATGTACAGGTTGAATAGGAGTGGTGCAAGAATTGAGCCTTGAGGGACTCCGCATGTCATGGATGTCCACTCAGACTTATGGTCTCCTATACTCACATAATAACCTCTCCCTTCTAAGTATGACCTGAACCATTTTAGGACTATCCCAGAAAGCCCCACCCAGTTTTCCAGCCTGTCAAGAAGTATGTTGTGATCGACAGTGTCAAATGCAGCACTGAGGTCGAGTAGGACCAGCACTGATAATTTGCCTGTATCAGTATTTAAGCGAATATCGTTTATTATCTTTATGAGAGCTGTCTCTGTGCTGTGATGCGATCGGAAACCAGATTGAAAATTGTCAAAGTATCCATTCAAGCTTAAGAATTTGTTCAGCTGATTGAAGACAACTTTTTCAATGATCTTGCCTATGAAAGGAAGATTTGAGATCGGTCTATAATTGCTTAAGATGGTCTTATCCAGATTGCTCTTTTTCAGGAGGGGCTTGACAACTGCAGTTTTCAGGGAGTTTGGAAAACTCCCAGAAAGAAGTGAGGCATTTACCACTTCTAGGAGATCTGCTTCTAAGCTGTTTAACACACTTTTAAAAAAACACTCAAAATGTATACATTTTGGATTAACTTGTAAAGATTATCTTGATAGGCAAAACGTGTAAGGGTCACAACTCTTTGTTGAACACAGATCTTATTTTTTGCGATTTTCCAAAAGTCTATGGGGAAAATGCATAGCTTTTCGATCGAGGGAACCCATGCGCCGCTAGCTTCCGAGTTGTCCTACAAAGTGACGTCATCACTTCGGCACTCTATTGGTGACCTGATCACTGTGACCTTTGATCTCTGAGCTGCCTTACCCTCTGCATGTATCCCGTGTACTGAAAGCTTGCGAGAACCTTTTTCTTCTTAGCGTCATCATCAGCCTTCCTCTTGGCCTCTTCCTCCTCTTTTCGTGCTTTTTCTTCCTGAAATAAATAAATGACTAATCACATAAGCGACTGTTTCTTCCTACAGGATTGCCATGACGTCCTCTTGTAGAGACTTACGGCGAGTTTGTTTTGCCGCTCTCTGTCCCGCTCTGTGCGGATCCGGTGCTGCTCCGCTCGCTCGGCCCTGCGGTTCTCCTGATGATCACAACACACACATGATCCGCTAATGATGCAAAGCTTCAGTGTCACATGATCCTTCAGAAATCATTCTAAAATGATGATTTGCTGATTATTATCAGTGTTGAAAACAGTTGAGCTGCTTCGTGTTTTTGAGGAAACTGTGATGCTTTTCCACCCTAGGATTCTTTGATGAATAGAAAGTTCAAAAGAACAGCATTTATTTGAAATGGAAACCTTTTGCAACATTATAAATGTCTTTACTGTCACTTTTGATCAATTTAATGCATCATTGCTGAATAAAAAGTGTTTTTGCAAGATTGGTCAAATTGAATGGTAGTGTATCACGTTTATTTTAAGTGGATCCGCCACTTCCGGAATGGGATCTGGAATCTATTTAGTGATAATCGATGTCACGTTTTATCACATACCATCACATGAATGAAATAATCTTTCTTACTTAATTTCCAGGAGACTCACATATAATTTGATATAGTTTTCTAAGACACTCATTCATAATTTCATTTAAATTAAATCCAAATTGGAGTATATTTTGCTTTGTTGTTGTTGTTAATTTGGTAAAATATGAAGTACTTTTGGATGTACAAGAGTTCTGAGTTCTTTCAGTTTTTGATTGTTTTCTTTACATAAGTTTATGGAGTCTTGCCTTTATTTGAATGTATTCACTGTATGTATTTAGTTAGGTTGTAGTGGACAGTCTGGTTCTGTGAGGATAATCCCAGTCCTGCTGGAAAGAGCAGAGTAAGGCTAGTTTGAGTTTCCATACCGGTTAGAGCTGGTTTGTTGCTAGTCCAGCCGGTGGACCAGTATAACTCATTGTTTAGCAACAAACCCTACTGGTCATGTCTTTCAGCAGGGTCATTTCACTTGTCTTATCATGGTTGCAGTGGTAGGGTATTTCATTATTAATTGTAAAATGTCTTACAATCCGTTGGGTGAGGTTGATTAGCTCTTCTTCTTCTTTCTTTCTGCTCTCGAAGTGCACTTCAATGAGAGTCTGCAGCTCCGTCAGGTCTTTCTCCATACGTTTGCGGTGAATATCCTAAGGATACGTTTTTAAAGGTAATTGTAATGTACAATGCAGTAAAAACTACTTATGGCACATGTTTTATGGCAGTGTTACTAAAATCTACAGGTCATATTACATTGTTTAGTTTAATAACTGAAAGTTCAGTGTGATTTATTGGTATGACAGTAAACGCATGTTCGTATTGCAAAACTATTTGCTGCCTATAGCTGCTAGACAGAGCAAACAAAAGAATGAAATGTAATTTAAGTAGACATGTTTATACTTAAATGGGTGGGGTAATATGGTGTAATATAATACACCACTAAAGAATAATAATAAAATCAAATAAAATATGAAATGAAATAATAAAATGAATAACATCAAAATAATAAAATAAAGAAATAAAATATAAAACAAAATAAAATAGAGATAAAAATAACAAAATAAAATATAATATAAAAAATGTACTCACATCAAAATCAACTTTCTCTCCATCAGGAATTTTGGGAGGCACTAACGCTGGCACAAAGGGTCTTAAAATCAACAACAATGCATTAGTTTTTTTTCTCATAAAACGGTCTTTTATTTGGGAATTTTTGGTTATATTATAGTTAGGCTATGTATCGTGCTGAGTGGTAAGCAACATGCACACACGAGAAAATACTAGAGTACGTCTTTAATTAATCACAAGGGACAAATTACACTAAACAAATGCAACTAAACTACACACAGGTGCAAATCATAACCATGAAAACAAACAGGGACACAATCAGTAGGAGACAGATAAGCGGGAACATAGGGAACAATGGAAACAGGAACAGAACACAGGGAAACAATGTGATACAAACTAAAAGTCCATGAAAACAGAACATAAACCTGCAATTATGTGTCCTTTTATTTTATATTAAATTATATTTGAAAATTCCACTCACTTATGCTTTGGCTTTGTTTCTTCTGTACCGCTCAGTTTGCAGAAAGGGAAAGGGAGAAATATGGATTTATGAAAACACTTGCATACTAGCAATGTCGGTGGTTTGGTCATAGCTCATCGGGGCCCAGTTTCAATTGTAAAACCAGTTTTGATGGTATCGGGTTTACCTTCCTCTTCATGTTCCTCCGCCGCATCTAAATAAGAGAAGACAGCATGTCACCTGACAGCAGTGTGGTAATCCACAGAGACACGGAGAAAGCCCTGGAGACACGTTTCTTATCAGACACACGGGAATCTGGACTAAAAGCTATTTTGTCTAAGCCTGTTCAAGAAAATCCGTGTGGTCACCTTTTAACTCTGTGTGTGTTCATATTTACGACTTCTTATGATAAATACAATTAGCATATGTTTCAGAGAGGTCAAAGTTGCTTTGGGGTCAGTTTGACCCAGGAGGGTTTTAGATATGATGGATTGGTCCATTAAGCCCACAATAGCCGACATTGTTCGAAACTTCATCCCAAATGTGTCACACTTGGTTTAATCAGAGACTTTGTGAAAGTATAATTATTGGGTGTTGTTTAGAAGCACTTGCTGAATAATCCTGTATTTTTTTAATTTTTTTTACCTGCATGATGTGGATTGGGTGTTTGCTTCCCAGCGGCCTCTACAAGCCCTACAAATGAACGCATAAACAGTGATTTATCCGAAAACACGTTGTATGGAAGTCTTGTGTGTCTTTCCTTTGAATCATTATATGTGATTTGTGTGCATTATATATAATTATTAACTGTAAGTAATTATAATTATAGTAGGCCTACTTATATACAAAAAAAAAAAGGTGTAGGATTTACTTTTAAACAATTTTCACACATGAATTTCACAAAGAATTACAAAGAAATTGCAAGTAACATATTGAATTAAACATTAAAATACTGAAAAGGTATTTTCTTGTAAAACATACTCCAATAACCTTTGTTTTATTTATGACTTTGAATTATTTACAGTGAGTCTATAAGTAGCTGTTGTTTAAAATGATAAATATCTATTCAATGTGCATAATCCATTTGTTAAAGCACATGCACAAATAAAGCTAATTTTGGGGTTTTATTTCACCCCATGATCAAAAGAAATAACCAAATAATATTTTGATCATGAAAAAAAATTTGATGGTGTAAAAATGAAGCAGTAGTTTTCATTCTTTTGAATTTCATAAAACATCCATAATATTTGTTTATGCAAAACACCAAGTATCTATTTTTATTTTAGGATGACACAATTCATGATTCACCCGACAACATAATCTGTTTATTAATTGTGAGTCCATTATGGCAAACCTCATTAATTATTAGGCGTAGCTTTAGCAACACCATTAGCAGAAGCGGCACTACCTTCCTCCTCCTGCTCCTCTTCCTCATCCTGCAACTCCTCTGTGCAAAGCAGACAGAAAGCATGATGAGAAATGATCATGCATATGGATGCAACTGAGCAATGCATGCATGCAAAATACACACACTCTCAATCTAAGCCAGGACATATACCATAGACTTTTTTTTTATATAAATAATGCTATTTTTTAAAGAAGATCTGCTTTCTTTAGTGTGTATTGTTGCTGTTTGAGCATAAAAAAAGGTCTGCAAAATTCGAAAAGGTTGTTCTCATTTCAGTGTCACTCTTTCTGAACTCCCTGAAACGCCTCTATTGTAGTCTCAATATTCCTATTTAAAGCTGCAGTCCGGCATTTTTCCTCTTTGTCGCCATCTCTGTTCGAAATCTGCAATTGCAGTCATTTGCGGAATTATAAACTTTACGTGAGTTGTACCTCGACACGGCACAGCGCGGATGAACACAATGTTTGAGGAGAGTGTGTGTGTCAGTCGCCGACGGTGTGGATACTGGCATTCGGCATCACAGATTATTCTTTTTCAAAGTGTGACCAACATAAGAGTTTTCACCCTAAATTGTCATCTGAACAAGTAAGAAACATCCACTTTTGTTCTTCTGACCAACTAACTTAAAAAAAGCATTGCAGTAAATCGCGCTGATTAAATCTAACGATCGCTTATCATATCACGCCAAACCGTGCAAATTATACTTTGTTGTCAAATTGTTAATGTTAATTAACATCAGCATTGCGTGACTACATTTAATGCCCTTCCGATATTTATCCTTGTTTTCTCATGGGTCCGGTTGCAATCTCTTTTTCCGAACTCTCAGTCCAAAGTCTTTTGCATTTTACAGCGGGTGAGTCTCTAGTTGTCACTGGTGATTGTCGTTTGAACCTTTCTGGATCCGCCATCAAATTAATAAGTTTAATTATATCAAGTGCTGTGAGAAAAGGCTATAAATCTCCACCTCCAGCATCCTCACACTCACACTCAGCCTACTAGCCGAGACTCTTCTTTATGTGTACAGATGTGTGTGTACAGATGTGTGAGTACAGATGTGACGTAATGACACAAAGACAAGCTCGAATCTCCCGCGGAAATCCACCAGAACCACTGGAATTAAAAACATTATTACAAGCTTGCCATTTTGAATCGAGCTACGGCAAGCAGAGAGTTCTGAACACTGGCTGGTTATGTACTTGCTAATCAATTTATTTTGGAAAAAGTTACGGACTGGAGCTTTAAATAATTCATGCGCAGAATAAAGGGGCGGGGTTGAGTTAGTTAGTAGTGTGTTGTTGCTAGACACAGTTTTTTCCACTCCGGTTTTAAAGCGGTTATGGTAAGGAGTGTGACATTTCCAAAACATACTCGAATGACCAATCACAACACACTGATCCAGCTGACCAATCAGAGCTCATTGTGCTTTGCAGAAGGAGGAGCTTCATAGAGACATGAACTAAACAGAGCGTTACTGACAGACTGGGAAGAGAGGAGCTGCAACAATGGAGAATAATCAAGACCGAAGCTCGCTACTGGACAGTTTTGTCACCAAAGTATAATTAAACCCAAACACACACACATACTTCAGTGTCATTTAACTATTTAAATGCATATGAGTTGTTGCAGGGCAGAGGAAGGAAATCGTGCCCCATTTAAGGATTAGATTCGTGAATGATGTCACTCAGTGTCCTTGCAAAATGCAGTCCTGATCCTCCACCCTCCATCTAATCCACACATGAACACACCCTTCACCAGCAGCTCCTCTCATATCAGCTTCTGCTGCCAAACCACACCAAACCTCATTCTCCTGCTCTGATGTAGGGCAGGTTCAGGCAGCACAACTCTATACAGCTGGCACTTTTCATGAAAACGGTTAAAACTCTTAAACATCATGTTGTTTTTTCGTTTTCAACAAATGATCAGTGAAAGTAAGTGCTTAACAATCCGATTTATTTTTAAATTAAGAGGTTGTGTTAAAGGGTTAGTTCACCCAAAAATGAAAATGATGTCATTAATGACTCACCCTCATGTCGTCCCAAGCCCGTCAGACCTCCGTTCATCTTCGGAACACAGTTTAAGATATTTTAGATTTAGTCCGAGAGTTTTCTGTCCCTCCATTGAACATGTATGTACGGTATGCTGTCCTTGTCCAGAAAGGAAATAAAGACATCATCAAAGTAGCAACATGACATCATGACTTTTGCGTAAACAGACACGCCACTTTCAAGTCAAGTTGCGTGTTATCTATACGCATTTTTAGATATCCGCGTGTATGCGTGTATGTCTACGCCATTAATGTCCAAGTGATTCCGCGTATATGTACACGCCATTAAATTTCCGAGCGAAACGAAGCAAAATGTAGATCTACATCTGGGGAGCGATATTTTTTTTCCCTAGGATGGTAGGGGAAGACTCATAAATGCTATTAACCCCAGTGACGGGTAGGTTTAGGGACGGGGTGGAGGTAGGTCATATATTTATATATACAGTAATAACGTTAAGTCAACTGCGTTCATAAACACGCTGAAAAGCGATTGTGCGTGTTAATAGCACGCCAAAAATGGAAATACGAATTGGCGTGTCATACACACGCAATTTTATGAGATCAGTCTGCAAAGTAGTCCATGTGACATCAGTGAGTTAGTTAGAATGCTTTGAAGCATCGAAAATACATTTTGGTCCAAAAATAACAAAAACTAGGACTTTATTCAGCATTGTATTGTCTTCCGGTTCTGTTGTGGATCCGCGTTCACGAGTCCGCAGTGACGCTGCTGACGTGTGTCTGGTGCGTCCGTGTATTCGGGTTCAAATAAATATGGCTGGGCAAAAAAATGCAAGTCTTCCTCTGTGAAATCCTTAGACATGTTTGCGAAGATTGTTTTGTTTCCAGCGTGCGTCTCCCTCAGACTGTAAGCGAAGCTCGGGCGCACCAGACACACGTCAGCAGCGTCTTACGTCAGCGGCGTCACTGAACGCGGATCCACAACAGAACCGGAAGACAATACAATGCTGAATAAAGTCCTTGTTTTTGTTATTTTTGGACCAAAATGTATTTTCGATGATTCAAAGCATTCTAACTAACCCACTGATGTCACATGGACTACTTTGATGATGTCTTTATTTCCTTTCTGGACAAGGACAGTCTACCGTACATACATGTTCAATGGAGGGACAGAAAACTCTCGGACTAAATCTAAAATATCTTAAACTGTGTTCCGAAGATGAACGGAGGTCTGACGGGCTTGGGACGACATGAGGGTGAGTCATTAATGACATCATTTTCATTTTTGGGTGAACTAAACCTTTAACTCTTTCCCCGCCATTGACATTGCTATAAGGCATCTTCAGAACGAGTACAGAATCTCCTGATCAAAACACAGGCGAAGAAGAAGCAGAAACAAGCGATATCATATGTAAGCAGATGCTTATGTAAAATAACACGATCATCAACTTTAAACAGCATATAAATCAAAACTGCCTAATGTTACTGAATGAAATGGTGACCCAGGACGAGCTGTAGGACTGTGAAGCTTTGGGGATGTTGATGGACTCGATCTACTCCATCTGTGTTTTGATCATCGTTCTGAAGCTCATCCAGACGTAGTCTTTGACAAAAACACGATTTTCTCAGCCTTTTGATCAAGATTTTGCTTTTTTTTAAATGAAACTTACCCACGTACATGTTTGATAAAAAAATAGGAAAAGCAAAATATTCTGGCGGCCATTAAACCTTTGTAAAAAAGATCAAAAATGCTGGCGGTGGATGGTAACTATTTAAAAAATGCTGGCAGGGAAAGAGTTAAATATATGTTATCTGTTTTATTTATTATGATTTAATATATTTAATATGAAATTTGACATTTGTACTTGCAGGATGGGTTCTGATTTGTTTTTGTTGTTTTTTTTTACTAATTTTGCAATTTTAGTAACACTTTACTATAAGGTTTCATTAGTTAACATTAGTTGCATTAATGCATTAACTAACATGAATTAACAATAAACAAAATATTTGTTGCAGTATTGATCTTTGTTAATGTCTCTTTGTTAATTGTTTGTTCATGTTAGTTCACTGTGCATTAACTAATGTGCACAAATACAATTTTCAATTTGAATAATGTATTAGTAAATGTTCAAATTAACATTAATTTAGATTAATAAATGTAGAAGTATATTGTTAATTGTAATTCATGTTAAATAAAGTAGTTAACTAATGTTAACTATCGAAAACTTATTGTAAAGTGTTAATACAATTTTTATTATGTCAGAATGTATAATGTGTTTCCAAGTAACAGGGTTGGATATTTGCCCTAAATATAATAGTCAATCAGTAGCATAGTTTGGGACACATTTTTACTTTAATTAGGGATAGACTTATGCATGTTTCCCATAAATTAAAATATTCAAAAACATGTAAAATATTTTTCTTAATATGAATAAATATTCCATTATATATAGATATGAACATTTTAATTAATTAAACTATTCCTATTAAAAACATTACATGTTTTTTTTTTAGGGGGGGGGTATTGAGATTATTTATTTGTCTATTCAGAATCACTGTTTTATGATGAAGGATATTGACAATACAAATGCTAATGCTTCAAAAAAAAGCCATAGGCCTATACCAAACAGTGTCCTGTTTGTGGAAATTGCCAGATAGCTAAATTCTTCTCCCTGATCCTTTAATTGTTTCCTCGGGTCTATTTTCAGTGCTAAACCCAAATTCCTGTCAAAAGAATGAAAGGTTTGTTTTCTAAATGCATCTCTTTGTTAAAACAACCTTGTTCACTGTGAATCTCACCTAGCAAGAAACTCTCTTCGCCGCGGGTCAATAAAGGTAACATTTAACTCGAGTATCAGGGTAAAAGCCCAGGAGCCGGTGTGCAAACCGGATCTACACGGAGGAAACCTGATTCCCACTCGGGCCGTCAAGAGAGGGACAGACTGAGATCGCCATTGTGCTTCAAACAACTGTCCCTCTCAACAGCCCAAACACACCAACCTTTCTCCGCGCCAGCAACTCCAGCTGAAGTTTCTCATGACGGGTTTCAGGAAAATACACCTTTTTCTCTTCACACTTTAGTCATTATGAATATTCAGAACTGTTATTTGTTAAGTGCCTCTAAATAATGTTGTTTACCTATATTTACGCTGGGTCATGCAAGTACGTTTACGCAGTTTACGCAGTTTACGCAAGTAAAATGAAAGATCGCCACAATACGCATTTTATCCCACAATAGCATAGATTTATAGTTTCAAGCCATAATCATCAGTGTTCAGCAAAGTTATCAGTAAATCTGCTCGATCTGTGTGAAAAGAATCCTATTTCTGACATATATGAAAAAAGATGCTTTGGTAAATAATAATGAAAACAATTAATAATTTTGACAGTCAAAAATATGAGAAAAGTCAGAATTATGAGGGAAACGGTCAAAATTATTATTTTGATCAAAATGACAAAAACTAATATTTTTTTTTTTTTGTAAAAGATTCAACTCATTTTGTTTAAAGTCAGTTTAATGAAATGACTTAAACATCCAAGTTGATTGTACTTAAAATTTAAGCCAGTAACTTTTTTAATACAATGTCAAAATTATGATTTACCAAAGCACAATCCCCCCTCCCCCCCTTATATCTGGTGTACATGGGTTTGGATAAAAGCTGAAATGTTCTACATGAAAACTATTTATTTGAACATCTTTTTATTTTATTTCATAATTATGACATAATAGTCACATCTTTCCCCACCCCCCACATTATTAAAGGTATTTTGTAAGGTAATGATACTTGATGCAAACATCTAAATTGACATTACTCAAGTCAATAATGTTACTTTTCACTTTTTACAGTGTGTTTTGTAGCTATGCATGAATGTTATATGTATTTAAAGTGAATGTTAGGCTTTATGGACACTTCTGTGAGTTTAAGGCTTTGCTCAATGTAGATGTATTATTTACAGAAGAGGAAAACTCAATAGATTCAAACTTACCCTCTTTCTCCCTGCAGAAACAAACAACATGAGAATGTTAATTTAACTTTTGCAATCACTATAAACGTGTCAGTGACTGAACGTGAGTCTATGCAATTATTCTCAGCTTACATTATTCTCAATGCATCAATCAAAATCCTGTTTAATGAAACACAAAGACACTTACTCATTCTCAACGTCCTCTCTGTATGACATGCTTAGATTAAGACCTGTTTCATATACAGATTACATAAGAATGTGTCAGTTCTTACAGTCATTATAGTAGTCGGACAACATGAAAACGTTCAATAAATCATGCATTTGGTGGAGAGATGCAGATGTTCATCTTACCTGCAGGTTGGTCGAGATGATGCTACTCACGAGTCTGTCACCGAAGGCTGTTTGTTCTTGAAGCTGAACCCCAATGATATATAAATTATCCAGAGATCACATGACTACGTATGTGATGTTTTGTCTTCAGAGAGGGTGGGCTGGATTCACATCACTGCACATATACATATGCACCTATGGACACATACATGCACAAAACATTGGACACACTCTCGGTGGCATGTGCATCGTGTCTATTAATAGATCGGGCTGACAACTGTGTTCTCATATGATGAGATCTGAATGTTTTGGAGTGATACATTCATACATAACAATACAAAACATTGACTTAAAGTACATTTAAGTAGTATGATATTTGCATATTATTTGTTTATTCTAACAAATGCATACTGTTGCAGTACTAAGATGCACTGAAAGTCAAGCACCATGTGATCTCTAATCACATCATTTGTCTATAAGTCATCATAAAAATGTCTATTGTTCTAGACATTTTAGCTGTATTCTGCTATAGGCAGAGCTTTTGCAGTCTGAAGTCTGAAGTTCAGTTGACCTGCGGCTCAGTTCCTGTGCCGTCTAAAGGGTCACGGGATGTTAACCTCGCAGGTGAGAAAGGGAAAGCACCGTAACACACGTGTGACACACACACACCTGCTATCTTCACCTGCTGCCACAGAATCCCTGCTCTTATCAGCATGCCAGATCTGTTATAAGCTTCAGAACAGTCAGACGCTGTTTAGTCCCATTAAACAACTTGCCATGCAGTCTGCCAGTGCCAACTGCACATGTATTATTTGTATTTGGAAAGTGGGGGGACTACAAAAAAAAAACTTGATTCTAATAGGATCTGGTTGTGAGTTATGTGGCAGCTTGATATTTACCACCACTGTCATCAATACAAAATAAGATAAGAAAAAAAAGGCTAGGCTATAGGCTTACAGGCAAGGAAGATTTTTTTTATTACTTTCAACAACTTGATCTTTATTAAATTATCATATCCAATATAATAGGCCTGTATAAATATCATAATATAATATAAATATCGAAATATAAACAATGTTGTCTCCTGACTCAAAGCGTGGTTGTGTTGAAAGGTTTGACAGGTCTAGATAAAACAGGACAACATTACACGGGTTAACAGTTTTTCTTGGCAGGTGAGACGAGCCGAGAGACCAGACTTTACAGAGTAAACACAGCAGATCAATGAAGGAACAGACGGGTAAAACCAACAACAGTCTTAACCAACGAGGACAGACAGGAGTGTCTCTGCATTCCAGTTGACAGGGTCCATACGAAGTGTAGTCTCGCGTAGCCAGACCTTCAGACTTTCTTTGGTCAAGGCCCGCCCATAAGGCCGTTTGACCGACATGTAAAACAACCAATTACAGTTCGTTTCGTTCAGCGTCACGTTTCGGTGCGTGGAAATGTCCCCACAACAACAGACCTGCGTGCAACAAGTCAGTCAGCATAGAAAATCAAAGAAAGAGAAGAAAACTTCAAGAGTCTTTCCCGTGAACCTCGCATACTTTTGAGAATTCTACGTTTAGCTGATCTTGATAAATGCTCATTGTCACTCATGTAAACACAACAGTTTTTCTTCCGCAATCACACGTCTGCGCTTTGTTTCCCGGCGGACCGAAAATAAACGCGACACTCGCGCCCCCCCCCCGGAAATCCGATAAAATTCAACCAATCAGATGACGACTTCGACATTCCTGAAGTGTTTCCAGTTAAGTGTACCATATTATGCATCAGACGTTTAGCCAACGTTCCGTGGGCGTGACGTCTGAGGCTGAGACTATACGAAGTGTTCACTGCAGTGCTCCCTATTCCCTGAACACGGGATCCGGTGAAGTTCACTGCGCTTGACACATTTTTAATTTATTTTTATTGAGAAATTAACAAATTTACATACAAAGTAGGCATTGAACAAACAATATTGACAATTTACAATTCAGCTTGACAAAAAATGTCATTTATTATTCTGAACATCCTGCAACGTAAACAACAGTAACAGTAAATATTAGAGAAGTTTGACGTATAATGAGATAATATACTTACATTTAGGCTACATGTTATATGTTTATAAAACATACAAGTGCAATTAGCCTATATGAATATTAAATCATTAGCTATTTATTTAATTAGGCTAATATGAATTGTCATATTTAAAAGTGTTAAACTAAGTGATAAATGTCTGTTGCAATGTTTAATATGAAAATAAAAATAATTTGTCTATATTATATGTATATTTGATCTTATTTAACTATAATCATGAGATTTGCACTGTCTGTAACTGTAACGCCTCGCCCTCGAGCATATTATACCCGTGTGTGTGTGTTTTGGTCCCCATGAGGAAAACAGCTTATAAGTCATACTAAGTGATGTTTTTTTGAAAATGTAAAAATGCAGAAAGTTTCTGTGATGGGTAGGTTTAGGATTAGGGTAAGGGGAGAAAACATGCAGTTTGTACAGTTTAAAAATAATTGTGTCTATGAAAACTCCCCATAAAACATGAAAACACAACATGTTTGTATGATGTTAGTGGGTATAAAGTATAATAGAAATCACATAGGCCTACAATATAAAAATTAGATAACATTGCTACTATTAAGAATTATTAGTGTAATATACACTGATAAAGAAACCATCTTCATGTCTTCACTTGCTCTTTCAAAAAGAAACATGCTCTGACCTGCTCTTAAATCAGGTTATTCGCTTGATAAAAGAAAGATCAATGAACTCAAAGCGCAATGAACTCAGAACTTTACTTGGATGGAAACGCTATTCAGCCGGTTAATCCCGAGGAAACTCCAGCACACGAGCAAAACATCATTATGTTGCAGTCAATGCAGGGGTAATGTGAGGGACATAAAGGCATATCTCTCATAGTTTGGAGGTGAGTCATGTGACCAGGGAGGGGCAAATGTCACAAAAATGCATTGCAACTTTCTCTTGTGAAATGAAAAGTCGGTCATTTAGGAGTACAATGTTTCACCTTTTACCCTTTGCACCATGTCATAGTAACTGTTTTGTTTGGACATGCGTTTTGTGTGAATGGTTTTGGCCTTGCTTATCATGCATTTCTTAAATCCTTTAAAATGTACAGTAGGCTATGATGACATTATTAAGAACCCGCCTAACGAACACAAACTGATTTTTATTTTTCAATACACTCTTAAAAATAAAGTTCTTTACGTTTCAACCATAGACTGTAAAAAAGGTTTAAACAGTGTTTTAAATAAGCTCTAAATATGCAGCTGGTAAACAGCGCCCTCTAGCGGCTGGCAAAGGTATGACCATCAGTTTCCTAGTGGCCTGTTGGTTTTACCAGAGAATGTCTAGGTTTTACTGAAGCAGCAGACTTTATATTTCATCATAGGCAACCATAAAAAACATACTAGATTAAATGAGATTCTAAAATATGTCGCATCGCCGCCATCTTGCTTCGACGAAAGTGACTGAAACGCACCAGACGTCGTGAACACGACTTCCCAATTCGTAAATAACGTTACTAAGTTCTCAGGAGGACTTGAACGCACCAAATGATCACCAACTCTTGACTGGTAAACTGAGAAATGCGCAGGTCGCTTTGGCCATATCATTCACATACTCCATTAATTTTTCCATTACAGACACATCATACATACATAGTCACGATAACTCCCTTTATAGAGGTAGAATGTTATTTTTTCACCGGGGCACTGAATTTCCAGATTATTTACTTATCATTTCATTTTATTAGTCAATTTCCCCAAAACACTATCAGCTTTAGTCCTTACTAAACATTTGACTGTACAAACATTCACATGAAATGACAAATGTTAATAAATATCTGGAGATTACACAATGTATTTACAATACGTGTTTGACACTTTTCACATCACAGGGCTTTTAATTTGACATTTATTGAACACACTGACAAATCATTTTGTATTTGACAAGTAGGCATATGTATGCATTCCTATAATAATCAGTGTTGTCCCCTCCTCTGTACTTCATCCCAGGCTGATTTCCTGCGAAAAGACAAAAAAAAAAAAAAAAAAAAGTTATTCAACCACAGCCAAAAATGTATTAGATATGGTCCATTTTGACTTCATGTTGACATGAATTCTCTTGTACTATACTTGCATGTTTGCAGATGTGGATTGTGATCACTTGTTTACTGTGCTGCATCAAACATTTTCTTCCTTCCTTCCATTCCAGACATGGCCTCCACATTTTTCCTCCAGTCACTGACCTCCACTGTCTTTTCCTACAAAGAGACACACAAATGCATCACAGAATTGGGTTAAAATAACGGTCTGAGTAACGGTAAACTCTTTCATTTCAGCCCAGATGGACCCACAGCTCACCTTCTCTGTGTCTTCCTTCTTGACGGACTTGAGGTTTGCTCTCAGATCCATGGACACCTTGTGTTTGGAGCCCAGCAGAGAGCGCAGGATGGCGTCAGCTGAGACTCGGACTCTTCTCAGCGGGGGGCGCTTAAATTTGCCCCTCAGGTCCAGGACTTTGATGTTCAGATCTTTGATCTGCAACAGGTTTGTTTACATGTTTCATAATACGCAAGTTTCTATTGAGCAGGTTCCTGTATGAGTCTGGTGTTCCGTTCTTACGTAACGCTACATTCTTAAGCCGGGAACACACAACACGGCTGTCAGCCTGATTATGAATGTAATTTGGTCCTGATGACTGATCTGGTCTGTTCAAGTTGGGCTCAGTCGGTTTGCGTTTACAGTTGGTGTTAAAGTCGTTTATATCAATGAGTTATTGCCAGCATTTATTTTATCACCAATAAGGGCATTTGCCATGCATAATTCATTAGCACTTTCTGTTTTACACATAATTTTGTATTTAAATTTGTGTATAGTTGGGATTCAAATTGGAACTGTTTGGTTAGGTTCTAAGTTTGAATTCATAAATAAGCAAAAAATTCTATAGAGAAAATAAATAGGGAAAAAAATCAATTATTTTTATTTTTAAGGAATAATCATATGCACGTTGTTTGAACAAAAAATGTTTAATTTCGTATGATTCAAAGAAAAATTTAATTATTGTTTTATGCCTTCATTTTTTTTAATACACAACAACACAGAATTTCTGAAGAAAAAAACAAACATTTTATAGAGCCCTATTATTGTAGAGCCCTAAAAAAAGTTGTTTTTATGAATTCAATTAATTAGATATGCTTTTTGATTATTAAAATGTAATTAAACCATTAAAATGGAATCCAATCAACAGAATTGGGTAAAAATGAAAAATGGAATTTCAGAAAAAAAAATTTAATACAACTTTTAATAAAACTTTTAACAAATTGTTGTTAAATTGTATGTTTCAATGAATTAATTGAAGTTTCAGTTCATAATTTCAATTAATTAGACATGCTTTTTGATTGCTAAAATTTAATGTTATCATTAAAATGGAGTCTAAAAAAACCTAAAAAACAAAACAGAATCCATAAATATTTGAACTGAAAAAATTGAATTTGAAAAAATAAATAAAAGGGAATTTGGGAAAAAATAAAACTGATTTCACAGGGCCCTAAATGTTGCTGAAATAGTGTGCGCTCACTGTTGTGCTCTATTAAACCATCAAATTCAAATTTTGTGAATATGTCAGCAATTTCGCTTTTAACACGGGATGACAAATTATAATTAATGCTGGAAACTGTCATGTCTGGTTATGGGACTTTTCATTATCCTAGCATTGTTGACTGAGTTACTGAAGCCTATATACAGTAAAAGGCTAAACGGTTACTTTACTTCTCTTGTGTTGTGAAGCACTTTAGCCTCAATGTCATAGCGCTCCTCGTCCACCACATCAACTTTAGCGTGTAGTTCGCGGCACAGCTCCTAATAGAGACAACAAATAGTTTTCAGGACTGCCGCTGATTTTGAAGGTAAATCTTCTAGAAGTATGGCAGTACCATGGTTCGGTGATTGTTTCAATGGTAAAATCATGGTAGTTTTATAAACAGTATACTGTATACAGCATGCTATTGTTTAATTATGATATTTATATATCCCATGGTGCTTAAATAGCACTTTTTGGAATTCTATAGCATTCAAGAACATGTTTTATTGTGGTCATTTTCTCTATGATAATACCAGTTTTGTGAGTTTTGTGAGTTGTGGACATACCTGAAGCTCAGCGAAAGACATTTCTCTAGTGTGTAGCGGAGGAGCTTTTTCAGACAGGTATCTCTCCTTCTCTGCCTCTTTATCTACCAGCTCTTGCTCTAAGTCATCCTTTGCTTTAGCTACCATAAGACTCTGACAAACACATATACGTGCTTTTTAAAATGTTATATTAGTAGAAAATCAATTATAATAATGCACTTACTTAATTTGTGGTGTTTTTAGCAAACACCCATAAATGTGGCATTTTGCACAGGCAAACTCGTTACATTTTTCCTCAGAAAATGCTAAATATATTCTATACAGTTGGAACCACAATTTGTGAAGCTACAACAATTTCAGAAAATTATTCTGCAGTGCAAATTTACCTTTAGCATCAGCTTGCGAGATGCAGAGATCTTGGACTTTTTCTGTCAAATTTGTAATGAGCATTGGTTATATATAGCACTCATTATATATGCTTCACTCCATATTGAATACTATCATTCATGATGTCATGTGTTATTGTTGCAGTAAATTAGTTAGATAACATATTGAAAAAGTGGCATTCAACGATGGCTTTTCACTCTTACCTCTTGCCTGCAAAGGAATAAAAACACACAATTAGATCATAAATATCTTAATCCTCATTCATAACGAAGATAAAAGGCATCCAGTGATGTCCAAAAGTCTAAGACCCCAATGCAAACGCTTCGGTAACCCTTTACAATAAGGTTTCCTTTGTTAACAACATGAACTAACAACAAACATTATACATTATTTATCAATCTTAGTTAATGTTAATCTCAACATTTACTAATATGTTTTCAAAATCAAAAGTTGCATCTGTTAACATTAGCTAATGCACTGTGAACTAACATGAATATGACTATTTTTAATAAATAAGTAACATTAACAAAGGTTAATGTTGTAAAAACATATTTCTCGGAGTTAGTTCATGTTAACTTATGCGTTAACTAATGAGACCTTGTTGTAATCGTTACCAATGCTTCTATTTACATTCCTTTCGTAGTTAATAAATTTTTTTTATTTCTAATTATATTATCACCATAATTTGAGTGAAAAGTATGTCCATCTTATGCTTTATTAACAGCATATCTTGAGCTGACATGAACAAAACCTGTGAAATGACAAGAAAAATTGTATCAGTGTTACTAGTTTGCTTATTTAATTAGTGACCTAGAATCTTAAATATGCAATGTTGATTTCATATCAGATTTTCAGTCTGGTCTTAGACTTGTGAACCGTACGGTATTCACACACTCCTAAATCACCCTTCATTAATACTGAGGCCTTAAGTTAAAACAACACAGCCTCCAAATCCAAGAATAGAGCTCTCTTTTGTCTAAGATGACGAACAACAGAAAGCAGAGACACAATATACTCACTCGGGCATCTTTACAATGGCGATTCAACCTAGGAGATAAAAATAAAGGCATTTGTTTGGAAAGGGCAGAACCATTGGGAGGCTCTCAAGTGTCAGATTCAGACGTGCTAATCAGACCATGTTATCTCCAGCAACGGGAATCTCACGTATTTGACCCTTGAAATCATCGGCGTTATTATGATATATATATATCATTTGTCGAGTACCTGAGTGCTGCTTTTTAAAATGGATGAACTGACACTAATTGATTGATGTGAAATTGTGCAATGGCGTCTGTTCGGCGTCTGTTAACCACTTCAAAGTCCTGACAGCTCACAGATGAAGGAAAAGAGGTGTTGGCAGACGCCTATCATGGTGTGGTTATATGGGCATGGTAACTATGCCACACAGATAACAATCCCAGCTTTCTCCAGCCCATATCCACTTGCAATGGACCATAAATAGACTCGCATCAGAGGCTTTAACCCGGCCCAAGTTTCCCCTCAGTGATGTTCTCATTGTTGTCAAATTGGCCTAGTGCAAAAGATGTTAAATGTTGCAATAAAACGAAAAAGAGCATGTCATCATTTATCCGGAATTGGTTTCCTTTTGCCAAACACCAAAGGTGGTTTTGGTTTTAATACCATTATGCAATTTAATTTGAGGTTTTATGCATCTCAATATTAAAAAAGCCAAAAGTAAATCAGATTGATAAAGTGATACATTTTAATTAAATTATCTGAGAGATCAAATCGAAGTGATCGGGGAGGTTATAAATCATTATTCATTATAAAACACATAAGTAAATGATTAAACGCAACGTTTCTTATGCAAGATTAATATTCAGGCCCGTAGACATTGACGTCTCCCTTAAAAATGTTGATCAATATGTGACCCTGCACCACAAAACCAGTCACATGGGTGAAATTGAGATCTATACATCATCTGAAAGCTGGATAAATAAGCTTTCCATTGATGTATGGTTTAGGATAGGACAACATGTGGCCGAGATACAACCATTTGAAAATCTGGAATCTGAGGGTGCAAAAAATCGAAAGATTGAGAAAATCCCCTTTAAAGTTGTCCATTTATGTTCGTGATTGAGCTGCATTCACTCACAAAAATAAATGTTTTATATATTTACAGTAGGAAATTTACAAAGTATCTTCATGGAACATGATATTTACTTCATATCCTAATGATTTTTGACATAAAAGATTTTGACCCATACAATGTATTGTTGGCTATTACCACAAATATACCCGTGCGACATGTGACTGGTTTGGTGATCCAGGCTCACATATGGGTTTTTCAATGACCGGTTTTTAAACCTTTACATTTGGTGATGGTAATCTTGACTATGCCTGGAAATATTAAGGGCCTGACACATGGAGGACGACACAAAAGTTGATTTTCCAAGGTAAAATCTTTTGGTTTGTTCTTGACATTAAAGTTAACATTCTTATTAAAGTTAACATGGAAGCAAAGTGAATAAACTTACCTTGCAGCTCAGATGGGCAGAGATATGTTCTTCAAAGTGATGCTCAAGAACAATGCCTCTCTTTTTTAAGACACCCTCTGATTGTTCATCCTCGGCCTGTTACTGGGTGATATTATTAGCACACACACGCACATGAAGCTTTTATCCAGCACTTGTGGAGCTCTGCTGTTGATAGGCCGTACGCGGCTCTTATCAGACAGCTGTGGTTCTTCAGGATGCTTACAACCTCATTTAGCTTACAGTAAAGAATAAAAAGCAATCTCATTAAAAGAAAATGTCCATCTTTTTAATGTGTCCACAATAAGATCTCAACGGTTTCTCCTTGACTGTATTGTGAGAGCAAATTAAATGTGTCCTTTTGCTTAAGTCTGCTGCTTCTCAGATGTTTCTTCTGTCAGTAATCTTTACTTCATGGGTGTCAGTTCTTGCCTTTCTTTAGTCATTTTTGCATTTTTTATGCACTGATGCATATAAAAAAGATCTTCTTTTTTAAAGGTTTTCCAGCACAAATATCTACACATATTCAAAATCAATATACATTTACTTGAGAAGCAAAATTACTGAAGACATTAAGTCTTGTTTTCTGAACAATTGATCAAAATTAAATGTACTTTAAAAAAAAACTGCCAATGGAGTAATTTTAAGGGAGAACAAGTATATATATATATATATATATATATATATATATATATATATATATATATATATATATATATATATGTTTGATATTTATACTAGGAAATAAGACTAAAATAATTTTTAGCACATTAAGTCTGTTGCTTCTAAGGTGTTTCGCCTGGGAAAAAAGCCTTTAGTAAAATAATTGCATTGGTTTTTGAAAGATATCTAAAAAATATCTCAAACTGGCCAAGAAACCAAAGTCTGCAGTCAAAACATTTCTCATCAAACTCTTTTAATATCAAATGATCTGCTATTAATATTACTTTTATTGCTCCACTCTTCTTACTGTGTGATGACTACTGACTGATTTATTTGTGTTTATCTGGAGGAGTTATATAGAAGAAAGTAAGTCGATACATCAATGAAACAACTGGTAATTGGATTAAGCTTTAAAAGAGCAACTGCTAGCACTGAAGTTGCAGAAGATTTACGTTATCTCTCATAAGTCTGTTTATCAATAACCAATTGTATAGGACTGTATAGGGAAACTTCATGGGCTTCAGTTTTTTCCTTTCGTATAATAATTTTTTGCATTCATATAGGCTAAATATAGGAAAGGGATGATATGTTTGTGAGATGTTAGTTTATTCTGACAGATTGATTTGCTGTATGTTTCCTCCGTTGAACAATGCTCTGTGTTTGACCCAAAGTCTGATTAAAATATTAACTGTAGACAATATTAATCTCTGTAAGAAAATGACAGGAATGTGAAGTTGCCCATATGTTGGCTTAGCTAAACATAGAGCGGTTCGACAGCTGATACTGCCACTCTGACCTTCGGGAGATAGCCTACTAAAAGCTATTTTGATGTCAAGAGATAAAAAATGCATCCAGACATTGGACAACAATGCTTTTATCCGAGCTTCGGTTTTGCTAGCTTTCACCAGGTGTATGCACATAGTTTATCGGCTTTCATATATCGGGTCTTGTTGAAGTCTTACAGCTGTATTTTCAAAATAAGTGTCTTGTTGCCACATATACTTCAATTCTAAGTGATAATCAGTCCATTATAATCACTGAATTTGTGTTCTCGCTAGTTTTTGTCTCTGTTAGCATGTTAGCAAACTCTCTCTGGTGGCAGAAAACATGCTGAACTGTGTTTGTGTGGATAAGGCATTACTTTTTCTCATCTGCATGTCGATCCTCATTTCCAGAACCCGCTTTGTAAGATAAAAAACAATATTGTAATATGACGCAGATGGTGTTGTTGTCTTTAAACGGATCTGCATTATTACTCACTGAAGGGAGCTCTAGAAGGGTCAGTCAGCGGTTAACACCTGTCCTGTTTACCGGCACCATGATCTCTGGTGGATTTGTGTCTTGGCTGATGTGAAACCCCGGGTTATAGCCTACTGTAGATGCTGCATGTCAGTCGCGTTTAGAGCCGCTGTTGATATTGAATGCTGCGAGGATTTTACAGCCACAAATATGTGCTTGTCTCCTCATCTTTGCTGGTTCTTATTTTTCTGTTCTAGTAGTAAGGCTAGTTATGCTTTTTTTCAGAGTGGGTTTCTTTATAAGTCAGTTTTTGTATAGGCAAAAATATCAAAGCATTGGCTTTATTGATCATATTGATCATTCCTTTTTTGAAATATGAAATATTATTTAATGTAAAAAATAATATATATATATATAGCCTATATATATATATATATATATATATATATAGGCTATATATATATATATATATACGTAGATGGGTAGTTACTCTAAAAAGTAGATCTTCAACAGTGTAATTAGATTACTGTACTAATTACTCTCTCTAAAAAGTATTGCATTACTTATTACAAATTACTTAATAATTCCCATATCAACCCCGACCAGTTGAACAATACAAGGATACAACTGCTCTTTTAATACTTTCAAATGAAAATATAAAATTGCATAAATTATTCTTGAAGTGACCAAATGTGTGCAGCCATAAGGTTACATTAAAAACATAATTTTTTAACATTAGATGTTCAATTTTGATGTTAAATCCACTATTGTTTTATATAGAGTTGTTCTAGTCTATGCAGTATTTAATGTAATTACACCAGAAGTAACTGTAATTAAATGACTGAAATATTAAGAGTAATCCCTGACTTTACTTTTTTAAAGAAAAAAAGTAATTAGTTTACATGCAGTAATTAATTATACATTTTGATAATCCAATTATGTCATTATTTTTGATAAAAACATCAAAATATAATTAAAAAAAATGTTTATAATATATATACAATTTACAATATTTATAAAAAAATATTGCTCAAAATCATATAAAATACTTGATATGAATGTGTTTATTTAACCCAACCAGCTACACAAATATATTCGTTTAAAGGACGTAATTAACAAAATATATACATTTTGAATTAAGAGTTTGGAAGCAACATGCAAAACTAATGTGGGACAAAATAAACCTGTCTCAAAATCAAATTTTTACTGCCATACAGACCTTCCCCGTGTGACAACTAGCCCCGGTCCCCCTACTGTAGTGAAATCTTTCATGTGGGTCTGTTAAAAATATTCAGACCTCCAGACAGCCAATTATCACCTGCTTTTTATAAACAAGCCAGACTCACACTATAGACTTACTGGCCCTCATTTATCAAAAGTGCGTACACCAAATTTCCAGCGTACACCTGGATTTCAAAGGTTACGCACAGCTTCATAAATCAGGCGGTGAGAGGAGTGTAAGCATAATCTTACGCCAACATATACGCCCGTTTCTACGCAAGAATGATAAATGAGGGCCACTGTGTGTAGAGAGTGAAGGAACTTTTAGCTGTATTGTTTCAAACAAAAATATACATTCAATTCATTATGCCACAAAAAATTGAAAATGGTTTCTGTGTTGCAACTATAATAAGATGTGGCGCCCTCTGGTGACAGTTTTATACTTCCTCAGTGAGCAAGAGTGTTTGTGTCTAATAAAAGTCCTTCACTCCAGGAATGCATGCACATTCAAAGCCATATCAACTGGTTTGATTAACGTATCTTTCTGATGCATTTTTTAACTGAACTGCTAACGTTGGCATTTTTACACAAAATGCTAAAAAAAAAAAAAAAAAAAAAAAAAAAAACCTATTGAGTTTGTGTGACAAGAATGTAGCATATATTACATATTGCTTCACAAACTATTTCTGAAATATAATAGTAGGCACTATAGTATATATACTGGGCAGTATACACTAGTTTACTATTCGTAGCATGCTTGTGTTTTTGCCTCTGGCAACTTTGGTGGGAATGTCCTTCTGTGGATGTTTGTTTCCTCCGGCAGCTGATCTGAGACCAGTTTTGTTTATTTATTTCCATTGTTTAATTCTGAATTAGTCTCTAGATGAAAGCATTACAATCTCTCTGATGGTCTTATCCCGTCAGTCTGTGGTCTGCTGTCTTTGTGGCATCGTCTCATTAGATCGGGCCCGTGACAGGCTCAGAGACATAAACACGCTTTGTTCCTCATCACACTTGTGTTTTTCATGTGTGTATGATGTCATGGAGAAAACAAGCGAATCATCCGAGTATTCAATGCTTTCTGTGTCCCGCTTTCTGTTTACAAACTTCATGTTTGGTCAAATTATAATTACATTCATGCATTCTTAGTTATTATATTTTTCAAAAGCACAATGCACATGGCATAGCCCAGTCAGAGAATTGCTTTAACTATTTATTTTGAATTTATAAAAAAAAAAAAAAAACGCATTTGAGTGCCTAGAAAAGCGCTATATAAATGTAATGAATTATTATTATTATTATTATAAATCCAAGTACATGGAAAAACAGCCCAGTTTTATTATAGCAAAAATGTCAGTTGATATACAGTCTTGGATTTCACATGAAACTTTGTTTGTTGGATTTAGTACATACTGAGCACCGAAATGGGCACTTATGTGTGTATGACATTTATTAGAGGTGTTTGTAGGTGGTTAAGTGACTAGTTTGAGCTCCTGGGTCCACCGATGTCAGCTGTGTTTCTATTGAGCGTGAGCCAGAGCACCAGCTCCCTGTCCAAAGCCAAAGCCCTTCGGTCCAAAGTTCTTAGCATAGCACCCTATATAAATATAAATATTATTCAAATAAGTTTGTTATAATGATAATGTTATAAATAGGAAGTGTTATATTAAATATAAATGTTATAATAAATAATGAATAAATAATAGACAATGTTATTATAATTATCAACTGTACAGGTGAAACTCGAAAAATTAGAATATCCTGATGATGATGATGATGATGATTATGGGTTACAGCTTATGAAAACCCCAAATTCAAAATCTCAGAAAATTAGAATATTACATGAAATCAATAAAAAAAAGGATTTTAAATGCAGAAATGTCGGCCCTCTGCAAGTATAATCATGCATATGTATATAGTTATATATACTAAATATATTAGTTTCACCTATTTGAATTACTGAAATACATGAACTTTTGCACGATATTCAAATTTTTCGAGTTTCACCTGTATGCATGATGTTTGATACTGACCTTTACAGTAAATCTCTCCATCTTTATCTGCAACAGTGGTGGATTCCAGACTCTTTCCACACTTTGCACATCTGAAGCAGCTCTTATGCCAAGACTAAAGGAGGACACGCATAAAAACGTTTGGTTTCAGTTGGTTTATTTTTTTAAATTTTTTTTGTTTTGTCGTGCAAAAATGTATATAAAACAGCAAACATGCTCAGATTGACTGTGATTTTGTCAGTTTGCACTGCGGTATTATATGAGGGCAGGTCAGGACATGCTATTATGTTTGAATTGGATTTTTATTGTAGTCGATAAAAAGACTTTTTTAGCAACCGAGCCAAAACAATCAAGACTTTTTTTTTAAAATTAATACATCACATCAAGGAAATCTCCCAGATGAGGTTTCGGTTGACAAGTTTGGTTAGGCATTTGTCCCAGGGCAAAATGACTGTATCTCAGCAAGTCAGATCAAGAAAAACCGACTCACATTTCCTCCTCCAACCACCTTCTCTGCCGCGAACACGGCGGTTCCACAGCGAGGACACACATCCGAACCGCCAAGCTTCTGCGCGAACTTTGACGGGTTGGGGTTGTTGGTCGGATTATGGGATGTTTGACTGCGAGACAAATACACACCAGCTACTTTAATGCACATTGCTAAAGACACAAATAGGGTGCTTTCATTGAAACATTCTTCCTAACCCAGCCGGTTTGATTCCCAGAGCTTCGCCCGTGTCCATGCTGAGAGTTCCCGCTCCTCCACCAAAGCCATACCCTTTTGGGCCGTATTTCTTGCCGTAGCAGGACTTGCAGTAGATCTCGTCCTGATGCACAGCTACTGTTGTACTGTCCAGGTTCTTTTTGCACACCACTGCAGTAAACACAGAAGATGCATGATCAAGACGCACATTGCAATAGACGGTTTGTTCTGAGGAGGATAATGTTGCGTTTTTAATAGCAAAATAATCCACAGCGCAACGGTTACAAATGTTCCCTGATCTTTAGACATATAAGAGCTCAGTGTACTATAAAGACAGAACTCAAAACATCCTTGTTAGTCCAAAAACAGCTTTTATTTAAACCAAGCTGCCAAAATGACTCGAATGTATGATTATGTGTCGCTTTTCATAAAACACATTGTTCCAAAGCACCTTTACAGAAAAGCATGTTGTTAATGTTTATAATATGTTAAGATCTTCATGCCTTATAATTGCATTGAGCAGATTAGAGCTGGGCGATAATAGAGTTTACGTTTTGCGACGATGCAAGCAATCAAGCAGTTGAGATTTGCTAAATAGTATAAATCGCCCTACACAAGTATAGGTATATGTTAGGGATGCACAAATAAAAGGAGGATACATAGTAAGGATATAGTGTGTAAGAGCTATAAAATCAATGTGTATTTGATATTTAACTGTAAATGTTTGAGTTTATACTGAGATATCTGACTTTTGATGCCAACTGAATGCATCTTGACAAATCTGAGCACAGTTTGAGTGACAGCTGAGATCTCATCTGATACTCTTGAGCAGGGGTGTCCGATCCTGCTCCTAATCCACTGTCCAATCCCAGTCAAACACACCTGAACCAGCCAATCATACTAGAGACTTCCAGGCAGGTGTGTTAAGGCAAGTAGTGGAATAAACGTATACCAAAATTTATTTAAAATACGTTTATTTCATAATATGAGTATACTACAAATACATGAACATATTTACTGACATATCACTTGAGACTTACTGATATTAATAATATAATTACAATTGATTTGAAGTACTTCTTTATTGCAAAATGCACATTTCTTCATATTTAGCCTAAAATGTGTTGTAATATCACTATTAGTAAGGATAGTATGATCACTGTATAAGTCAGTCTTTAAATGCAAGATATTTAAAGTG
This sequence comes from Tiaroga cobitis, assembly GCA_030578255.1. NCBI lineage: Eukaryota > Metazoa > Chordata > Actinopteri > Cypriniformes > Leuciscidae > Tiaroga > Tiaroga cobitis. The sequence goes on along the minus strand of CM060596.1, from coordinate 3,704,175 downwards.
TACATAAAGTATACTTGCAATAGTTCCACTTTAGCACAATCACATAATATAAAGTGGGACCCTAATGTATAAGTGGCTTTAAGTACTATGTACTTACATTGAAATTAACAATTTGATACAGTGGAATTATTGTGTACATACATGTTTTTACATTGTACTTATATTTTTTAAATACCACCATGTAATTACAGCTGTAATTAATTTATGTAATTACATTTGTAATTACACAGTTTACCCTTCCCTTACACCTTAACCCACCCTTAAACCGACCCATACCACACACACCTGACCTTGACCTTACCCGTATCACACCTCAATAGCAGCAAAAGTGTTTTACAATACAACATGAACACAATAAGTACATTGTACTTATTTTTCGATGCAAGAACATAGTACTTAAAGCCACTTAATATAAAGTGGGACCAAATTGGTTGTTCCAATTTAGCAGACTTCAGGTATATCAATTTAGTATACCAACAGTACAACTGCAGGGTATTTATATTAAAGGGTAGTACATACATATGTAAATGTATTTCAAATGCATTTTGTTATATTTGTTTTTCACTAGGGTTAGCTAAACTGCAGGATAGCGGCCCTCCAGGAGAAGGTTTGGACACCCGAGGAGAAACATCTGACAAACATGATATGTTCATTCTCCGTTGCTGAGCAGGAGGAAAAATGGAGGTATTAAAACCTCAATCCTAACATATACACTCTCCCTGGGATTTGGTGACATAATACTGATGCATCATCAATGTTAATGTCTCTGCCAATGTCATCTGCACATAAACATCCATTGCACAGATGTTGCGCAGGCCATAAAATGCAGACGAGTTCTTTTGTACAACACCTAATATGGACACGCTGTTAAACAGAAAAGATTTACTCACTGCTCAGTCCCGTATCCAAAATCATGCCAGATTTCCACTCCTAGTCTTTAGTTCAGAAGCTCAAGCTACTTTTAAATGATCCATGTGTACATTTAAGCAAGCAATTAAATAAATGCAACTGATTAAAAAAAAAAAAAAATCATTTGGACAATGCCTTTTTATAGGACAGAAAGGAGCATATAGGAGCATTGCTGAAGATTTGTGCCCAAACAGAGTTTCTTGAGTTAGTGTCACGGCCATTGCATTCGGAGCTGACTGTTTTGTTCAAGAACAATACGTTATATTTTCCATGATATATATAAACCATCTGCATGAATAATCTTTCCGTTTTCCGGTTAACACCCTCTCTCTACAGGACTACCCATCACCACCCATTTCCACATGGAGAATCTCACACTAACATGCACATCCTTTATGCTTAAAATACTCTGTTATAGAGCAGGTGAACGTTTGCATCAATGTGTGTGTGTGTGTGTCTAATAGATTTATCCGCTTGAGCTTGAACGTGCTCCCATCTCTCATACTGTATTGTGATGTGAATACTGAGTGTTGCTGTTGGGTGTTAAATGAAATGAAAGCGGGTCGACCAAAGATGATGCACTTCTATTTGACTTGCTTTCATTTAACAGAGTTACTGATGTGTGACTTACTGCACAGAAAGCAGGACTTGTGGAAGCTTTGTCCCTCACACTGGACCTCCTCTGCGAAATACACCGTCTTCTTACAGCAGCCACACTTGTTTCCTCCTCCGAGCGGCATTCCTTATACACACACACACACACACACACACACACACACACACACACACACACACACACACGCACACACGCGCACACACACACGCAAGCATACACGCACCACACACACACGCACACACACACGCACGCACGCATACACGCACCACACACACACACACACACACACACATTAAAAGATCCACAAATTAGTTCACAAATGCAACATTGCAAAAAGTCATCTTCATTAGGCATAAACTAATTTTCCTTGTGACAATATTTTTTTTCTGCTCTGGATTTTATGTGTTTTCATAGTTTCAATTAAATTTTCTTCATGAGAAGGTAAATAAAGTTCAATGAATCAAATTTGGTAAATTCAGGTAAAGTGGAATGGTTTCATATCCTTTGTCATTGCCATTGTTTTTAAAGTATAATTCAAATGTCTACATCAGTGCCGTTTTTTTTGGAAGTCATGCACGTAATAATGGATGGTTTATCTTTTTTGTTTGTTTCCTGTAACACCATTATGCAATATGATTTATGTAGCCGCCTCTGTAACACTTTACAATAAGGTTTTCTTTGTTAGCATTAGTTAACATGAACCAAAGCTTTTATTAATCTCGGATAATGTCAATTTCAACATTTACTAATAGATTCTTAATCAAAATTTGAATCTGTTATACATTAGTTAATGCATTGTAGCATAACTAAGCAATGAAGAATTGTCTTTATATTAACTAAAGTTAACAAAGATGAATAAATGCTGTAAAAGTATATTGCTAATTGATAGTTCATTTTAGCTAATGCGTTAACTGACTTTAACAAATGAGACATTACTTTAAACTGTGACCATACTCGTCTGATATCATACCTGGATAAAGGGTCAAAACACGTGTTCTGTCTTTCCCCACATTTCTTTGAAGTAATAGCAAAGCTCTTACCTGCAGTTATAGATAGTCTGTGTGATTCTGCTTCACTAGAAGATCACAGAGCGAACAGCAGAGTCTGAGTCCTCATATGAGTCCAGAGAGAGAGAGAGAGAGAGAGTCCTCATATGAGTCCAGAGAGAGAGAGAGAGAGTCCTCATATGAGTCCAGAGAGAGAGAGAGAGAGTCCTCATATGAGTCCAGAGAGAGAGAGAGAGAGAGAGAGAGTCCTCATATGAGTCCAGAGAGGATGAGCCTGATGGAGAGAGAGAGAGAGAGAGTCCTCATATGAGTCCAGAGAGAGAGAGTCCTCATATGAGTCCAGAGAGAGAGAGTCCTCATATGAGTCCAGAGAGGATGAGCCTGATGGAGAGAGAGAGAGAGAGAGAGAGAGAGAGAGAGAGAGAGAGAGAAACTCTAACCTGTCTGGCTCTTCTCAAAACACTATTTGACAGTTTTCTTTTTGTGAGTGACTATTATATTATTTATTGTTAGTTGACCATGCAAGACGATGCTTTACTAAAAGAGTATGTGTACTGAACAATCAAATACAAATGTAGAATTATTTACTATATTTAGACCAGAACAATATTATTGATATGCGTCTCTTATTAATTGTTTAATAGTTGAACTACCAAACAGACTTTAAGATTTAAGAATAATATATTGTATATAGCATACAGTTTGTGTCTATAAGAGCATGGCTTAATGTGTTTGTATTTGTAATGTTTTCTGGAAGACATGCAGTGTTGCAGTGACCCATGAAATGTTCTTGACCTTAAACGGTGTTTGTTAGGAGGACTGGAATCCCTCAGCCTCCTCACACCAAACACCATGACACACCGCTGAACCTGCTGGAGCACAAAACTCACCAGGAAACAAGACACCGAAGAAAGTTAGTTAACTAGCTAGTTAGTTGGTTAAGAAAAAAGCAGGCTAGTTAGTTGTTAGTTAAGAAATAGAGCATATTAGTTAGTTAAGAAATAAAGCTGGTTAGTTAGCTAGTTAAGAAATAAATCAAGTTAAAGAAATAAATCAGGACAGTTAGATGGTTGATGTTAGTTAATAGGTTGGTTAGTTTGGTTAAGAAAAAAGCAGATTCGTTGTTAAGAAATAAAACATTAGGTAGTTGGTTAAGAAAAAAGCAGGTTAGTTAGTTGTTAGTTAAGAAATAGAGCATATTAGTTAGTTAAGAAATAAAGCTGGTTAGTTAGCTAGTTAAGAAATAAATCAAGTTAAAGAAATAAATCAGGACAGTTAGATAGTTGATGTTAGTTAATAGGTTGGTTAGTTATTGGTTAAGAAAAAAGCAGATTAGTTGTTAAGAAATAAAACATTAGGTAGTTGGTTAAGAAAAAAGCAGGTTAGTTAGTTGTTAGTTAAGAAATAGAGCATATTAGTTAGTTAAGAAATAAAGCTGGTTAGTTAGCTAGTTAAGAAATAAATCAAGTTAAAGAAATAAATCAGGACAGTTAGATAGTTGATGTTAGTTAATAGGTTGGTTAGTTATTGGTTAAGAAAAAAGCAGATTAGTTGTTAAGAAATAAAACATTAGGTAGTTGGTTAAGAAAAAAGCAGGTTAGTTAGTTGTTAGTTAAGAAATAGAGCATATTAGTTAGTTAAGAAATAAAGCTGGTTAGTTAGCTAGTTAAGAAATAAATCAAGTTAAAGAAATAAATCAGGACAGTTAGATAGTTGATGTTAGTTAATAGGTTGGTTAGTTATTGGTTAAGAAAAAAGCAGATTAGTTGTTAAGAAATAAAACATTAGGTAGTTGGTTAAGAAAAAAGCAGGTTAGTTAGTTGTTAGTTAAGAAATAGAGCATATTAGTTAGTTAAGAAATAAAGCTGGTTAGTTAGCTAGTTAAGAAATAAATCAAGTTAAAGAAATAAATCAGGACAGTTAGATAGTTGATGTTAGTTAATAGGTTGGTTAGTTATTGGTTAAGAAAAAAGCAGATTAGTTGTTAAGAAATAAAACATTAGGTAGTTGGTTAAGAAAAAAGGAGGCTAGTTAGTTGTTAGTTAAGAAATAGAGCATATTAGTTAGTTAAGAAATAAAGCTGGTTAGTTAGCTAGTTAAGAAATAAATCAAGTTAAAGAAATAAATCAGGACAGTTAGATGGTTGATGTTAGTTAATAGGTTGGTTAGTTTGGTTAAGAAAAAAGCAGATTAGTTAAGAAATAAAACATTAGGTAGTTGGTTAAGAAAAAAGCAGGCTAGTTAGTTGTTAGTTAAGAAATATAGCATATTAGTTAGTTAAGAAATAAAGCTGGTTAGTTAGCTAGTTAAGAAATAAATCAAGTTAAAGAAATAAATCAGGACAGTTAGATAGTTGATGTTAGTGAATAGGTTGGTTAGTTATTGGTTAAGAAAAAAGCAGATTAGTTGTTAAGAAATAAAACATTAGGTAGTTGGTTAAGAAAAAACAGGCTAGTTAGTTGTTAGTTAAGGAATAGAGCATATTAGTTAGTTAAGAAATAAAGCTGGTTAGTTAGCTAGTTAAGAAATAAATCAAGTTAAAGAAATAAATCAGGACAGTTAGATAGTTGATGTTAGTTAATAGGTTGGTTAGTTATTGGTTAAGAAAAAAGCAGATTAGTTGTTAAGAAATAAAACATTAGGTAGTTGGTTAAGAAAAAAACAGGCTAGTTAGTTGTTAGTTAAGGAATAGAGCATATTAGTTAGTTAAGAAATAAAGCTGGTTAGTTAGCTAGTTAATAAATAAATCAAGTTAAAGAAATAAATCAGGACAGTTAGATAGTTGATGTTAGTTAATAGGTTGGTTAGTTATTGGTTAAGAAAAAAGCAGATTAGTTGTTAAGAAATAAAACATTAGGTAGTTGGTTAAGAAAAAAGTAGGCTAGTTGTTGGCTAAGAAATAAAAAAATAATTATTTAGTTAGTTCGTGAGTTAGTTAAAGAAACAAATCAGGTTAGTTAGATAGTTTGTTAGTTAACTAGATAGTTAAGAAAAATAGGTTAGTTGGTTAAGAAATAAAGCATATTAGTTGGTTTAGAAATAAAGCAGGCTAGTTAAGTTAGTTAAATCTAATTAGTTAAAGAAATAAATCAGGTCAGTTGGATAGTGGATGTTAGTAGGTAAGTTAACTCGCTAGTTAAGAAAAAGCATATTAGTTAGTTTGTTAAGAAATAAAGCAGGTTAGTTAAATAAATATATCAGGATAGTTAGTTAGTAGGTTAGTTGGTTAAGAAAAAGTTAGTTGTTTTTCACTAAAGTGTGTAAACATTTAAGAACCATGAAATGCAGACATGGTAATCAAATTTTAAGTGACAAAATTTCGCCACAGCACTTTTTTGTTATGACAACTTTAAACAGCTGAGACCTCATAAACATAAAATAAATGTAAAATTAAAAAAAAAAAAATATCCAATGGCCTCTTCCAACAGTGGCCGTTTCTCTCTGTCCCCCGGTTTCACAGGCCAGGTTTAATCTAGTCCCAGACTAAATGCGTGTTTGAGCTGTTTTAACTGAAAGCAACTTGCACTGATTTATCTTATGTCAGCGTCATTGTTTTGTCTCAAGATGCACACCAGTAATGTTTATTTCCTAAGGCACATTTACAAAAGCTACTGAAATGTCCTAATTGAACTAAGACCTATCCTGGTTTAACATAAACCCTGTCTGTGAAACTGGGCCTGTGAGTTTTACTCTAATTTAACTGTGGTTTCTTAACTGGGCATGTGTTGCATGTTCACAGCTGCACGTGAACATCACGGCATGCATCTTCAGTGTGTGCCAGGACAGGAGCCTGTGATCCTGCTGATGGTGCAGTTCGTCCGGCACAGATTAATCTGATCCAATGACTTCCTTCGATTGTTGATGCAAAGAGAGAGGGTGTTGGAAAATGATCCATAGCCTCGGGACTGAGCAAGGAATGTCCTAAAGCTCATTTTTCAACTGTGTGTGTTACAGAAGCCTTTTCTACACAACCTTTTGGCCACACACACACACACTAGTGGTCTACCTCTGGACATCCGCTGTGACCAGCCTCTGCATGTGTGTGTGAGCACGAGTGTGTGACCGATGCTTTAATCCAGCGCTGGAGAAACAGGAGCCGAAGACAGGAAGGGTTTCGTGTAAAGCTGAGCATGTGTTCGGGCCTGTGAGAGAGAGGGCGAAGTTTACGTGATGAATGAAAGAACTGCTGCTTCATTTCTTCAGCATTACACACGGAATGGCTCTGTAACACGCCGTTCCCTCAGCATCTGTGAGTAAATGATTATTTTACATTCATTTCTATTTGTTTTATTGTGTTGTTGGTTTGTTAACCTGTGAAATCAACACTCTAAAAAATGCTGGGTTGTTTCAACCCAAATTTGGGTCAAATATGGACAAACCCAAATGTTGTGTTAAAAATGTAATTAAAAAAATTACAGTTGAAAGTGAAAGTTGAAGTTGGGTTAAAATTTTAAATTACATTTTTAACCCAATATTTGGGTTTGTCCATATTTGACCCAAATTTGTGTTAAAACAACCCAGCGTTGTTTAGAGTGAATCAGTCATAAATTCTGTATACCACAAAAATAATTAAGTCAGATGTTAAATTGAATGTAAATTGATTTTACATAATATTAGCTGAACTGGCATTAATTAGTTAATTGAGAAATTCATTATCTAATGAGCATTTTTGTATAGTCTCTTGAGTATGATGGCCATTGGAGGGACTTAACCTAAAATTAAAAATGTACTATTTACTTACCATTTACACCCTTATATTGCTTGAAATGATTTTTAGGACTTTAATTTTGGTGTCTTCATCACAGAAAGCTAATGAATGGCTTCAGAAGACTAGATTATAGCCCATATAGCTGTGCTTTTATGGACTGAGCAACTTTTTATTGTAAGAGCTGCTTGGATATCTCCTTTTGTGTTCCACTTAAGTAAGTCAGTCATATCTTATGTACTCGCCAAGTAACAAATAAAATGTAAATATTGGTCTGTGTGAATGCGCATTTTCAGGGAACGACCAGAAGAGGGCGCGCTCACTCTTCTGGACTGACTTGTAGACACACCCTTTCTTTTGCGTGCTCTCTCGCTCTTTTTTCTCTCACACAATCACTTGCTTTTGGCTAATAGGGTATTATTGACTAAGAATTGTACGTTCATGAAAGCACTATAATTTTTGCTTCAAATATCTGACTGTGCTTGAGTTTCTGTTTTTCTCCTTTTATCGTATACTTTAACGATTTATTTTCCCAACACAAAATAAACATAGCACGTGCTGTATTTTGTTCGGCGCTGTTGATTTTCTGTGAGAGACTATAATTATGACTGCGGTCTTAATGGAATAAGCAGAGTTAAAGAGCATTAGCTGAGTAAATGCAGCCCGGTTGATGTGAAACAGAGACTCTGCTGCTGTTTTGGATGGATCACTCCATCATGCTCAGATTAGATTCAGTCCAGTAAAGCCTGATAAACGAGTGGCTGCAGTTCTGCCTGTAATGCGGCTGAAACTTGAGCCTGTCTGCAGAGAGAGTGTGAGAGAGAGAGAGAGAGAGAGAGAGAGAGAGAGAGAGAGAGAGAGAGAGAGAGAGAGAGAGAGAGAGAGAGAGAGAGCTGCCTCACACTGATGGATGGACAGGACTAGATAGAGACACACACTTTAATCATCACCTTCATCATCAGTAGCAACAACACATCGAGGTAATCATAATCATCACCTTGATGTGATGCTGATACTACTGTTAAAAAGTGTATTTTTAAGTACAATCAACTTGAATGTTTTAGTCATTTCAACTTAAATTACATTAAACTGACTTAAAAAAATTAGTTGAATCTTGTAAAAAAAGTAGAAAATTACATCACTTATTTTGATGAGTTAAAGGCAAGCAATGTAAAAAAAACATGTTGTCATAACTTATTGATCAATTTTATTGTTATTTTATTGTCAAACTTATTGTTTTAGAATGATGATGACGATGAAGGTGATGATGTTGAGGATGAGGAAAATGATCAAGTGGTCTGCCTTTAATTTTGCAAAAACTTCATCATCATCACCATTATGATCATAATCTTCATAATAATAAAAAAGTAAACATCATCACTATCATTATTCTCATCTTCATCATCATATAGGCTAGAAGTGATACATCAGCATAACTTATGGAAGTCAATTTCCGCCATATAAGACAAAACTTGCTTGGATAAGTCAATTATGACAAAAAGTCATAATTACGAGATAAAAAGTCAAAATTATATGAAGTCAATGATAACAAAAAGTAGAAATCATGACATACTAAGTTATAATTATGACAAAAAGTTGAAATTATGACAAAACTATGGAAGCTTGTTTCTGCCACTAAAAATAATTGCGACTTTTTATCTCACAATTGTGAGATATGAAGTCAGAATTATGAGAAATAAAGTCGCAAATGCGAGATATAAAGTCGCAATTCTGAGAACTAAAGTCGCAATTGCGAGATATAAAGTTGCAATTCTGAGAACTAAAGTCGCAATTGCGAGATATAAAGTTGCAATTCTGAGAAATAAAGTTGCAATTGCGAGATATAAAGTCGCAATTATGAGAAATAAAGTTGCAATTGCGAGATATAAAGTCGCAATTATGAGAAATAAAGTTGCAATTGCGAGATATAAAGTCGCAATTATGAGAAATAGTCGCAATTGCGAGAAAAAAAGACAGAATTGAGACTTATTTCACAATCTTTTTTCTCACAATTGCGAGTTTACATCTCACAATTCTGACTTTATAAAACATAATTGCGAGTTTATATCTCGAAATTCTGACATCTTTTCTCAGAATTGTGAGATAAACTCGCAATTGCGAGTTAGGCCAATTCTAAGGGGAAAAAAAACTAACTTTTTTCCCCACAATTCTGACTTTACAACACGCAATTCTGACTATATCTCGCAATTCTGACTTTACAACACGCAATTCTGACTATATCTCGCAATTCTGACTTTGTAACACGCAATTGCGACTTTATTTCACGCAATTCTGACTTTATAACACGCAATTCTGACTTTATAACACGCAAATCTGAGAAAAAAAGTCAGAATTGTGAGATAAAAAGTCGCAATTATCTTTTTTATTTTTCATTCTGTGGCGGAAACAAGCTTCCATACAAACCACAGTCATTATTTTGACCAAAAATATTTTTTGAACGTTGATCAGGTTCATTGTCTGTACATATCTGAAATATCCACCGTGATGCATTTAAATCCGAACCTCTAAGAGCTTTAGACATGTCAGGTCGGATCCATATCCACTGCTAATGGCCCTCAGTGCAGGTCTTCACCTCCGCTCAGGCTTAGGGAAGAATATCCATCCAACCTGGACATGGGCCAGCTCGTCCATTTACTGGTGAAGAGAATACAGTACATGTATGTGTTTCAATGAAGATGCTGGGTGAATCAGAAGAGAGATCAATTCCTTTAGATTCAGGAGTCAGGAGACTCTCCTCTGGATCACTGCTGGTTTTATTATGATACTCAAAGGAAGGTTGAACACTTAACTTTGAATCTTGGAGAAAGTTGGACCTGTGAAGTTTTTCTGTAAGTCAAATTTTCCTGCATCATCATCTGTCATCCGTGTCTCCAGCAGTGAGGTGTATGATACTGTATGTATGTTATTATCACAACCTGTTTTTTTCGGATTTCTTAACTTAAATGTAATATGCTGTGATTCCTATAAGCTTCCAGTAAGTAAATCCCAGCTAACAAGCATTAGATGGATCATGTTTACGTGGCTGGCCGCACTTTGAGTTGGAAATGCTCAGGGCAAAAGACTCATGATCTTAAACATGTGGCACTTTTGTGTGGCTTGTAATTTGGTGTCTTAAAAGCCCGAGGCACAGTGTTATGACATCACCACGCTGGTATATGATGATGTCGTGGTGTTGTGATGTCACTATTATTTTGCTGATAGATTTAGCAGATACAGATGTTGCTAGCAACGCAACCCTCTCATAAGCATATTGAATAAAATATAAAAAATTTAATTAGAATGAATTATTTTTATTTTACTATTTATTTTCTGTAAATTAATTTCTGTAAATGCATGTATTATTTTATTTATTTTGTTGACTCTATCATTGTAGTATAGCCTAAATTATCTTTATTTTTTAATATTTTGAATTAGCTTTAGTTCTATAGTTTCAGTTTGATTTTGATTTTACTTTAAGTTTTAGAAATGTTGTTGTGCTTGTTATGTGCTTGTTGTGTCCTTGTGCTTGTTGTGTTATGTGTAATTTTTTGAGATTTTGAGATTTCATGTTCACTTGAATATAATTTTAGTACGAACTTCTTTATTTTTAGTTAGTTGGCAAGGCAACATTTAACATTTTAAGTTAGTTTTAGTTTAGTTTTTTTAATTTGAAGTTTATCATATTTATATTTATTTCAATTATACCAAAATTTATTAAAAAGTTTAGTTGTAATTAACAAAAGCAACACTGCATCTTAGTCTTTCTTTCCTTCTTTCCTTCTTTCTTTCTTTCTTTCTTTCTTTCTTTCTTTCTTTCTTTCTTTCTTTCTTTCTTTCTTTCTTTCTTTCTTTCTTTCTTTCTTTCTTTCTTTCTTTCTTTCTTTCTTTCTTTCTTTCTTTTGGGATTGCCAGGAAAGAATGCATGCAATCCTGCTTTAGCATTTGGTCAAAGCAAGATATCTTAAAAGTGATCATAATGTTTCTGTCTTGTAACAGCTTTCACATCAGTAATGTGCCTATAATTCTTTAAAATCCCGTCCAGGCAGTTTAGGTTTTTGGAACAGAACTAAATCCATTTAGCCTTCCATAAAGCCTTCGTCTTCCATTGTGCGTGACCTCATGGACGGTGTAATGTCATACCTGTCTATATTCTACATATTCCATCAAACAAGACAGCTGTTTAAATCTTCAGTAAGGTCACGCGTATGGGCTTTATTATCCTTGAAGTGAAGTTGGAATTGTATTTCGATTTGCAAAGCCCCTACGGAAATGTCCTTTACAAATGAGCCGACATGTTTAATGACATTTTGATATTTTAAGGCCTATTAATCACATTCCCTCTTACAAGATCATAATATTCCAAATAATAATGCGCAACTCACATGCACACAAATAAAGAGTTACACCCTTTTTTGACACACATTTTACACTGAAAGAATGGCAAAATATGAAATGGGTTTCTGCTTTCTCAAGAAAGTGTGTGTGTGTGTGTGTGTGTGTGTGTGTGTGTGTGTGTGTGTGTGTGTGTGTGTGTGTGTGTGAGTGCGAGTGTGTGTGCGTGTGCGTGTGCGAGTGCGAGTGTGTGTGTGTGTGCTATGCTTGGCCATTTCACTACCGTATTCAGTACCTGAGAGATTTTGGTGTTGATGCCCAGTTTATTATTATTATCCTGTTGTTTTTATCTAGTAAATCTCTATGGGTTTCAGGAAACTGGTAAAGCTTCTCAAGTCTTCCAGAAAATTGCCTTTTAAACCGAGAGCCCGTCCCTAGTTGTCAGATGACTCATGGAGAGGAAAGTTTGAGTCGTGTTATAGCATGACCTGATCACTCTCAGAAAGGCTTGCAGACATTCATCACTTTTAGTTTCATCTTGAACTCCAACATCATGTAATTTATAGGGTTTAAAGCGCCCCATGTGTGGGATATAACTGTTTGTGAAATATAGCTGTTTGTGAATGTAAAAGGTCTGGAAAGTTTAATAAATATAAAAAAAATAAAGTTATTGTCTCTTAAAGGGATACTCCACCCAAAAATGAAAATTGTGTCATCATTTACTTGATAATTCACAAAGGAAGATATTTTAAATAACGAGTGGAACTTTGGCACCATTGACTTCCATAGTATTTTTTTTTTCTATTATGGAAGTCAATGGTGCCAAACAACTGTTTGGTTCCAATCGTTCTTCAAAATATCTTCCTTTGTGTTCAGCAGAAGAAATAAACTCATACAGGTTCGCAACAACTTGAGGGTGAGTAAATGGTGACAGAATTTTAATTTTTGGGTGGAGTATCCCTTTAAGAGAAAGAATCGAGTCTGAATTGCTGAAACGAGCTCCAGTCTCACTTACTGTTATGTAACAATGTAACAAATTTGCATAATGCCAGCCTATGGTCTTCATTGGCTTCCCACAAATGATGTCATCTTTGCCCCGCCCTCAAACACTCTAGTTGTAGCTGAGACTGGAAGTTAGTTCGGTGTTGTTCATATCGAGAAGGCGCGAGTCCCAAAGAATGAGGACTCTCGCTGGAATTGATACGGAAAAAACGACGGCATCATTCGTATCACAAGGGCTGCGTCCGAAATCGCATACTCTCTTGAGTTGGTACTTATTTTTTTAATAAGTAATTACTTTGCGATCATTAAAAAAGTATGTTCTTCTATATAGTATGAATGAGTGTAATCTGGGTCATACTACATTCGCAGGTTGTCATTTGCGTTGCAATCCTGTCCGTTAGAGTACTGTGAATTCGGACATGCTTCTTTTGTCACATACTGTTTTCAACTACTATATAGTAGGGAAGTATGCGATTTCAGGTGCAGGCTGTATATAAAGTGCTGAAGAAGACACACTCTGTAAGCGGTCGACCAATCACAATAGACTTTGCCGTCTGACCAATCAGAGCAGAGCAGGCTCTCGGAAAGGAGGGGTTTAGAGAGAGTGAAATAAAAGCGTTTTTGACTTTGGATGCATGTTAACCTATTGTAGGAGACTCCAAAACAACACTAGGAACCTTTAAAATAGTATTATAGTGGCACATAATGCCCAATGTATCTTTGATTTTCTGTCTTGAGCTTCTCTTTTTATTGAAGATATTCAATACTAAACTAGATTTGTGTGTGTGTGTGTGTGTGTAAAACTTACTGTTACAATGCCAGGGTGAGTTACTAGGGCACTTCTGGATGGTTTCTATGGGGTTGCTAAGTGGTCAAAGTTAAAATAGCCCCCTCCCCCTTTATGAGTCCATCCTTTATTAATGTTTTTATAAAAACTTTAAATTGACTTTGAAATTGCAGACTAGTACAGATTCAATTTCAAGAGATTGGCGTTGGACTGGAACAACTAAAAAACAGATAATTAAAAATACATCAAATTGGCCATCTAGGCTAGTTATTGAAATAAGAAAAAATCCCTGACAAACACTCTCAGACAAACCGGCTCTGTTGAAACTGGGTCAGTTGTGCCAGGCGGTGCAAGATTTGAACATATTGTAGTTGAATCCAAAAGGAGCATGTCCCTCAGACTCAAACATTAAGTCCTCTAGGTTTATATGATTACTACAACGGCTTTACACGTGTTAATGCCTGCCAGTCGGCACTGTATTTGCCAGTTATGTCAGTATGCAGGCTTTCACTGCTGTTCACATGTCAGATATGAAGCCCCTCTATTATTTTCATCCCTTACAACACAATTGTTTTCTTGCGGGTGTGTAAAACTAGGAGTCTTGAACTTGTGGTTTTGGTCTTGTGTTTTGAGACCACATAAACATGGCTTTGGACTGAGTTTCATTACTTAATGTTGTTGGTCTGAGTCTCAGTACTTTAAGTCTGGATCTGGGTCTCATATGGTCTAAGGATCCAGACCGCAATCTATTTTCTACTGTACTAAAGGTGATTATTACCTCAACCACTAGTTGGCGCAGTATCTTCACCATTATGTATAAAGTGTTTGAAATTTCAGGTCATTCAAATGGACAGTGTGGTTCTTGGCCTGCATGTGGTCTTACGCAATTTTGTTTCTTATTACTGGAAAATACTGATAGATGAATATTATTTTTATGCAGTGTGGGCTGTAGGTTCAGATGGTTCATTCGTTCGAGTGAACATGAGCTATAATGAAGTCATCAGGATGGGGTGGATTTGTTGATAGTGTTTTAATGCAGCTTAATCAATATTTGTGTCTCTGAATGTCTGCTGAAAGTACTTCAAATTATACTCGAATGTCTCCAGAACAATTAGACTATTCAGCAATTCAATTTTGATCTTTGTTATGAAATTGGCTTTTATTGCCATTAAATTATTAAACTACATCTATTAAAAGACTTTCTCTGACAAGTTTCCTTCATTTGCATTCAACACAGCTTGCTCTAATGCTGAAATCAGTCATATCCAGCTATAATGTAAAACGTACGTGATGTCTTGTCCAGAAAAGGCCTGACCAGTTAAACATCTGCTTCTGCCCAATTAAAGAGAACATTAAGCAGATGTTTAGGCTCCAAACCAGATTTGGCTGGAAGAAGGCTAAAGATGCATTATAAGACTAAGATTGAAGGACAGCACAAAATGGGAGGATTGATTATCCATCCATTATTTTTAAGACTTTTTGCATTTGATGAGATTTTTTTTTAAAATATCAAATAGTTATAGTATAGTTTTTTTTAGTATATACAATTTTTGGTAACACTTTATTTTACAGTGTCCTCCTTGTTACATATGTTACATGTACTTACCATAGTAATAGCAGTGAATTATGCATTATTACATGCAACTAACCCTCAACCCAATTCTAACCCTAACCCTATAGTAAACACATGTAGTTACTTAATATTACTCAATACTTAAATATATAATTATTACACTGTAACAATGACACTTTAAAATAAAGTGTAACCCAATTTTTTTCTAGTCATTCTTATGGTCTTTAAAAGTTTACATAAAAGTTTGATATAAAAACAGGTGCAGCAAGAGTTTAAATCAAATATGCACATTACACAATGTAAAATGCAAACAAAAGCTTTGTTCCAAATCCAAACTAACGCTCATGTTAACTTTGGCATGCATTGCAGGACATGTGCTGATAATACAATATATCGCTATAATGTACACGCGCAGTATTGTTATCGTGGGCACTCCAAAATACAGTGAATAATTCCTCAATACGAATTATTTAGATTTTTAGAATGCATTTTTAGAATGCTTTTCAGTATTTAAATGTTCCAAACAGCCATTTAGAATTTTGTATTCGCTATGTTGTTTATCACAGCACAAAATACTTGCATAAGCTGCTTTTGCACTTTAATCGGTTTGTTGAAACATTTGTACATACTTTATCATTTTTTAGGCATTGTTTTATTGTATTTAAATATTCAGAGTTCTTTTTGTTTTAGGTTTTGTAACTTAAATCAATACCGTCATAAAAGCATCAGCAATTATCGTGATTTTTTTTTTTTTTTTTACCTTTATTTAACCAGGATAGTCTCTCTGAGATTAAACATCTCTTTCACAGGAGTGTCCTGGCCAAGAATGGACAGCAGTTACAGTCACAGAATTACAAATCAACAACAAATATAAAATTACAACACTTAAAAACAGTTGCATCATCATTGAGTCTTCTCCCAGTGACCGAATAATAGTTTTGAAATGTTCCATAGGCACCAGAGTTTGTCATTTCAATTTCAAGAGAATTTCAGAGAATTTCAAGATATAAAAATTTGATACAGTCGCATGTCTAATTGCAGCATTGCATGAGAATGATTTTGCAACAAGTGAAAAGAAATCGTCCAAGATGGTGCATGGAATGGAGAGTGTTGCAAACTTATAAGGTTACATTTTGGTTGGGATGTTGTCTTAGAAGGCAGCTGTCTATGTAGACAGTACCGTGTGCTCAGGGTTTGGAGCAGATCTGCAGTATAAGGCTTTACTTTGTCTTTATGCAGACGGCTCAATGCAGCGGAATGGACCATTAAGATTCCAGTGGGAACCGCATCTAGTGTTTAAATCGTGTTAGTTGTATGACAGACAAGGGTGTGGGCCGAAGTCAATTGGATTATAGGAGCGACTGCTGGAGGAGATGCCAGTGGATCGTCAGAGTCTGGTCTCGGATGTTGGATATACTTTTAGCCCACCAGCCCGAGTATTATCACTATAAATGATGACATGCTATCGGGCTGTTTATGACATAGAAATCTTTTTTTCCCTCGCATCAGGTTGTTTTCCTTTAAAAATGAACATGATAATTGTTCACACCACCTCTAGTCATTCACATTTCAAAAACATAATTGCGTAATTGTAGTTTTCCTGTTTTATTGCTGGCAGGTTGTAAGTAATAGTGTATAGGCTAAAGGCAAGAGAAGACCGCATGGTTCAGTTTGAGTTCTTAGCTTGTTGAATATGGATTTGAGGCCATACAATCACAGATGAGATTCTTCAGTGTCTTCTTGTTTCTCTTTGGTAAAACATTACAGTAAACTCACAGTGTCTCAACTAGTTACAGGATACTGCACTACCATTCACGTTTTAGGTTGGTAAGATTTTTTTTTAAAGAAGTGTCTTCTGTTCACCAAGGCTGCATTTGATCCAAAATACAGCAAAAACTGTAATATTGTGAAATATTTGAATATATTGGATAGTGCAATTTATTCCTGTGATCAAAGCTGAATTTTCAGCATCATTACTCCAGTCTTCAGTGTCACATGATCCTTCAGAAATCACTCTAATATGATGATTTGCTGCTCGAGAAACATTTATGATTATTATCAGTGTTGACAACAGTTGTGCTGCTTAACATTTTTGAGGAAACTGTAGAAAGGTTAAAAAATAAAAAATTCAAAAGTTCAATATAAATCTTTTGTAACAAAATGAATGCCTCTCATGGACTCTTATTTTGATATTCTGTTCTGTTTCCTTTAGTTCATGTTTTCCTGCTCTGTTAGTTTCCTGCTCCTGTCCTTAGTTTCTGATCATGTCCTTGTTAGTTTCTGGTTATTTATAATTATCAGCTGTGTCTTATTTAGTTCATTGTCATACTCCCTGTTCAGTTCTGTCCTCTGTCGGTCATTGTCTTTCTGTAATGTGTTTATCTCCTGCGTTTATTATTAAAGACAATTTTAAATATTCCTATTTTCTGCGTGTTGCACCGTACTACACCGACACGTTAAAATGTCTTTGCTTTCATTTTTATCAATTCAATGCATCTTTCATTTTCTTAAATAATTTACTAATATTTCCTAAACAAGTAGAATAGATCTCTCTCCATCACTGTTTTCTGTTCTCCACTTCAGGCTGTTGGATAAATCTGATCTGAAGCATCTGTCTTGACCCAGCCTGTCTCTCTCTCCCTGACAAGACTCAGTCTGACATACTGAAACGGTCCTGAAAAAATAAATAAATTATTGAATCTGGGTCTCGGGTCTAAATTTAACAAACAAAACCAGGTCTGTTATATAAAGCCATGACCAGTCACATAAGGACAGCGACTGCAATAGGAATCATCTTTTTTCTTTTTTTTAAAGATCCGAAATGCACAGTCATACAGTATATCTTTACAACTGCAATATATATTTATATTTTATGAACAAAATGTGGCTGGTGTTTGCACATACAAAATTGGCTGGTTGCCAAGGTGTTGCTATATGCATTATTTGTTTTGGGTAGTTACTAGGACATTGCCAAGTGTGTTCTGGCTGGTTGCTAAGGGGGTTGCTAAGGTTGGTTGTGTGGGCGTAAGTATGTTATAGTGTTGTAGGTGGTTGTTGTGAGAGCTTGCTCGGTTTTCTTGCACAGTTTTGCTGTCACTCTGAGAGTAGGTGTCATGATGCCAATACAAATGAATGGTCATCTGGTGAAAGTGTAACCTTGCATGCATGCCTTCAGAGAGTACGTCCGCAAGAGATTGCTTTTGGCAAGAAGTCATGACAAATATGAATACGAGCCGGTGGCGTGTGCATGCTCACAAGTGAGTGTGTGTCTGGGTTTGAGGAGAGACAGTGTCAGTGTGTGTCTCTTGGAGAAGGGAGGGAGAGCAAAAGTCTCCTGCTCTCGGGTTGTCTTCCTCATTGGCTCGTAACGTGTCCTCTCTGTCTGCCCTGTGTGTCCAGATGTCTTTAGTCTCCTCCTTCCCTTGAGATTCTATCAGACATCATTAAAGGTTTTCGCACGCATCCCGCACGGATGCTGTAGGACTTCACTGCCGCTCTGCAACAAGAGGTGAGATTTAATTCAAATATTGCATAAAGTCTGTATGGTTTGGGGTTTTGAGTATTTTAGGAGAGCTCACAGATGTGTTTATCTCTCTATCTGTGTGTGTGTGTGTGTGTGTGTGTGCAGCTGCTCAGAGGTTTTTCTCGGTGAAATGCTCTTGCTCTGAGCTGTGGACTGCTGTGTCATGATAACTGCTACCGTCTGCACTGAGACTCTTGGCTCTGCGTTATGATTGGTTTATTCTGAGACTGAAGCCGTGATGTCATATGCATGAGGTCACTGAGATGTGATTTGCTTTTTTCACTTTAGTGTGCAAAGTTGTGATGAGGTTTATAAGGTTAGGTTTATTTGTTGCATATAAGGGAGAATGGGACAGGGTGTCTGAGTTGTTATATGTATTTTTGAAAGTGTGTAGTCATTTGCAATGAACGATTTGCTACACAAAACTCATTGATTTAATATAGCGGGGCATGTTGTCTCACTATAAGTCATCGCAATGGGAACCTGCTGTTTATTGAAAATAATTTATTTTTTTTAATAAAAAAATTCCGTCTAAAATAAAATATCCGTATTTATAATAAATATAGAAATTGTTATGAATTTATTTTAATGTTTAATTTTTAAAGTTACAATCTTCTTTCATTACAAAGTTGGCAGTGTGGCTTTATTGTGTTCATTTGTTTATCCAGCAATAATAAACATACAAACAATAATAATAAAAACATAGCAATTACAAAAATATGATGGAATTTTAAATTATGATGACATTATATAGAACTGTGATTTTTGTATGTGTATTCATAAACATGAATATAAAAAATATCTAATTTTAGTTTGAAGGAATTTAATTCTTAATTTAAGACTGTCCAAAAATCATTACCAAAATGTGATTAAATGTGATCTGTTGTTGACATATATCATAAAAATATTATTTTTGTTTTCATATAAAACTATGAAAATGAAAACAAAATATGATATGTGTAATTTTAGATTAAAATACACAATTCACAAGATATCCAAATTTAAGACTATGTATTTAATACAAAATCAATATCTCAACTCCACTGATGATTTTATTTTATTATTATTATTATTATTATTATTTTAAACCCATCATACAAAAGCACTGCTCTGGAAAGGAAGCTATTGTACATTTGACTAGTTTCTAAGATATAGCTTTTTCACATGAGACAACTAGTACTCCTTTCACATCAGCAACATATTAGGTCAGTTTTAGTTGTTGTCTATTATTGTAGAACTTACAGCCAAGATGTATTTATGTATTTACAAGCACACGCACATGCACGCATGCACACACACACACACGCGCACACGTGGCACATGTGGTGTATGTGGTTTCTTGTTCATATTTTCTAATTTGGCACTTGTCACTGCAGATAATGAGCACTAATAGGATGTGACATCTCCGTCAGGCCAGAGGGTCTCAATATCTCTTTCATCAGTCCTTAAAGAGCTGCTGCTGATCTGGAATCAGGGCTTGTGAACTCCAAGATATTTGGAACACAAATCTGCAGAATCAGAACCAGGTGTTAATATATGACCATTATGACAGATTTATATGGCCCTGAGTGATCGCTGCAGTCATGTGACTCAGTGCTTCTAATGGCACAGGATAAATCAAAACATTTCATTTGAGCAGACGTGGACACCAGTGAGACTCTACAGGCACAATAGAGGTCCTATTATTGGGAAGAAGGGGACACTTTTGGTGCCAGTCACTGGAAGAGCTTGAGAAGTGGCAGACAGAGCGGGCAGTGCATGCTGGGAGTGTCGAGTGGTGCCAGTCTGTCAGCAGACCTCTGATCAAACCCCTCCAGAGAAGAGCAGCTCCGGCCAAACACACTGAGTCCTGATTATTATCACATACTGTATGCAAATGAGCTCGTAAGAGGGTTCAAATAAATGTTTTTTTTTTAAATTCACTGATATTTTTAAACCACTTTCATTGACATTTTTATGTAGCTAATCTCGCTGTTATCACGGCGATGTGGAATGCAGAGAGTAAATTAAATTTCAAACATGTAAGAACAGAATAATTGATCTTATTTATTGATGATATTTATTGATCTGTTATGCTCTCTTCTCTTGTACTATATTTGTGAATGAGACCAAACAAATTTTAAAAAGCAAATCATTATATTATATTATAATTTTATATATATAATATTTATATTTACCCAACCTCCACTGATGATTTTTTTTTAAAAAATGTATTGAATTGTTACTTTCTTTTCTCTTGTAATATATTTATGTATGACAGCAGACAATCTTTGAAATGCAAATCATGCTGTCATCTTGCCTTGCTTTCATGATTATTATTGTTTACTTTTAATTTCATCGTGCTGTTTTGAAATCCAGTATTTCCCAATTCATATTCTTAGATAGAAGTCAAATAATTGTACTGATCTGTCAGATCTGATCATGTTATCTCATGCAGAGCTTCTTCTGGTGGGCGTCCTGGACGATGAACATGAAGACGATGTCTCAGAGCAGCTCTGGTATCCCTCTGCCTCGAACCCTCTCCAAACACGACACCAAGAGCTTGAGCGACAGTTTACGAGGTCCAGCCGGTGGAAGAACCGTGTTATCTTCCTCAACCTCATCCACATCTTCTCTTTCGGTCTCAAAGGACTTACTCAAAGGGACAGGGTTGAGAAATCAGTCTTCACTGAGAGCTCAAGGGACGTCCGGTGGCACAAACAGGCCTTCGTTTGCTCCCCGTTCAGCCCAAAACAGCCCACGTATGCTTGAAAGAGAGACCATCCGTTTGAAAAGCACCCGGGACCTGCGGAGGGGCTCGCGGCCTCAGGATGGATTCAGAGACATGGAGAGACCCTCCAACCAGAACTGGAGATCTGGGCATCATCACCTCAGGAGTCTAGACAACGAGGAGGAATCGGGTCAAGCCCTTCGGAAGCCGAGTAATGGGAACGTCATCTGGGAAACGTCAGCTGGCATTCAAAGGGACTTTCATAAGCAGCGTATGAAAATGCAGGCTCGTGGTGATGGAGACAGAGGGAGGATCGCATCCAAAGCCCAGATCGGTGTCACAGACACGTGTCCTGAAGGCAGAGGGTCTCCACGGATGGCACATGTGGCTCCTTTCAGATTCAGGTGAGATTCTTCATTGTTTGCGGTTGGTTTATGTTGGACATATGTTGCCGATATTTTATTGTGCGTGCTCAATTTCTCTCTTTTTATCATTTAAATGACTTTGCCATCCTCTGATGCTCACTTGAAGTTCAACTGTCATGCTTAATAATTTAATAACACTAGCATATCTTAAAAGATATATACATTGTATATATAATGTACATAATGTATAATGCTGTGATGCCTAAATTCACTTCTAGCGTTTAAAATGATTGATTTTTTTGCTGTTTTATTTTCTTTTTTATTTAATAGAAAAATAATAAAGAGTTCTTATGTGAATAGTATTTTTTTTAAGGCTCAGTTTATAGGTTTATGCTTATGATTGTAAATCGTTTGTATTGGTCAGAATTTTAATTTTGGTTCATCAAAGTAAAAAAAAATGTCAATGTGATTTTTAAGACATAAAATGTATATATATATATATACAATATATATATTAAACTTATGTTAGATGCGAGTAATCTTTTTTAAAGCTATATATATATATATATACTGCATTTTTTTTTGTACCTGTATTTATATATTTTGGTAAGAAACATCTGAGACACAAGCTGAAATAAGGTCTCATCCTTTAAGTTAACATGCTATAAACACTAAAAACTGGTTGACCTTTGGTGCGTCCCTCTGTCTCCTCAGGCTGCAGGTTCGAGAGGACACTGAAGCGTCTCTGGAGGATCTGAGTGATTGTTCCTCAGACTCTATGGAAATGTGCTGTGAGGATTTGAGTGAGTCTCTGCTAAAATATTCAGTATTCATGAATGCTACGGCTGCGTCCGAAGCCGCATACTCTTTTGAGCAGGTACTTATATTGAATAAGTGATTACTTTACGACCGCTAAAATATGAAAGTAATCTAGGCGTACTGTATTCACCATGCTGTTGTCATCATCATGTGATCTACCAGCATCAGTCGCGTCGCTTCACTGTCATTCACAAATCCTCTCCCGTGGCCTCATGGGATAGCAAAGTGTCCAAACTGTCCATCATATGCAAACTGTCCTCTTTTATGAGTACTGTGAATTCAGACACATACTGTTTTTCGCCTACTATATAGTAGAGAAGTATGTGATTTCGGTTGCAGCCAAAGTCTTTTTTCTGTAATTAGCTTTTCCTTTATCATATAGGACAATAAGCTCTAGTGAGATTGTTTGAGATTTTTGTTAGTGTCTGATATTGATACTGTGATTTTTGATATTTTTGTTAGTGTCTGATTGATACTGTGAAGCAGCTTTGATACAATCTGTATTGTGAAAAGCGCTATATAAATATATTTGACTTGACTTGACTTGACTTGGTATCATCACGGTACTTTTTTTGTGAGGGATGCTATTATTCAGATTGATAAGAACTAAAGAAGATGCTGGTGTTTTAAATTATGAATGCTAGTCCATGTGAGGAGATTCATGGCTTTGCTGATTTATATTCTCAATGTCTGAACTCTGAAGCTATTTTCAAATAGATTTTAGCAGACCACACGGCTCTATATAGACCATCTCAGTGAAATACTGTAAATACTGTAATGTTGCCCATGTGAGAAGCAAATTCTGAGCTAGTCTTATTACAGAGATTTTCATATATGAGAATAATGTGCAACAATATGAGTCTTTACAGAGGGTGTTCACATGTTTTACATTAATATACAGCAGATGTGCAGCGGAGACGTAAGATTTATTTTCTGTCACTCGGTAATTCTTCAGAGGGGTGTGATTTTAATGTAAGAATGATGGCACGTGAACAAACAAACAAACAGACAAGCACAGCCATATGTTCCCACATCCGCACACAAACACTGAACGAAACGCGCGCACATTTGAGTAATACATCAGTGTGGGGTAATGGCAGCAGCTGACCAGCTACAGATGCCAGCAACCCATGGGATGTTCTCATGTCTGCAAACATCTGCACTGCTGGCCAACCACAGTCTCCGGATGGGATCCAGATGTTTGGAGAACCTTTGGCTTTCTCTAGAGAGAGGGCGGTAGTCACACCAGAATGTGTGTTTCATATTTTATCAAGAGAAAACGGCGAGGTCTCTCACCTAATAAGTGTCAAAATCCGGCGGTGTTTTGTGTAAGCGTTGGACCACAGTGATATATAATGTACATAAGAATATATCTCATGGAAGAAAAGAACAGATCTTTTTATTCTTTTTTCTTTTATACAGCAGTGAAATGTGGAGACGTTTGAGCTCTCTATAATATATCGAATTGTTTCTCTTAGACCTAACTTGGATTAATCGGATCCAATTAATCTCAGTTAGGTGAGGTCTGTATTATATAAGATCTTATGTATATATATATATATATGTATACTTTTTTTATATCCCTTTTTAATATTTATATCTTAGTTGTTTCTTTTAGACCTTATTGAGATTATTTTTAATGGTATTTTTAATATCTGACAAATTTTTCTTAGACATAATTGAGATTAAATGGATCTCTTTTTATACCTTGCTTTTTAAAGATATTTTAATATCTTGTTTCTTTTAGACTTGATTACGCTACATAAATACTTTTCAGATCTTTGCAATTGACAATTGTAATTGATTGATTTTAAATTGACAACAAATAGAGACTTTAGCTGGGATTAAAAATAACAGCTCAACGACATCTCAAACTGTGCTTGGATTTCGCTGAGAAACCGTCAGCAAATTAAATATCTCGGTATGAACTCAAACATGTCTCATTTCGCTTCTACATTTTCATAGCGCTATACTCATGCTGTATGACAACAATTGACAACAGTTTGACTATTTTTACCCCCTAAGAAATCTTAAGAGAAACATCTGAGGCTAAATTAAATTAAAACACTGAATGAAAGCTCCAATGAAAGAGCGATATATATTTTTTTGCCTTTTTTTCTAGAACTTTTTATTGATGTAACTAAAATGAAGAACTTTTCAGTCTTTTTGTGACCACTGTGCAGTCCACAGGAAGTATGTTCTTCTTTTAATGATGTCAATGGAAAAAGCCCCCACAGAATGACACGGCCACTCATGACCAGTTCAAACAAAAGACCTCATTCTACTCAGAATTACCCCAGATGCCCCAGGACTAGCATGTGTTTGGCCAAGTGTGCCGACCCCCTGCAGGACAGCGCTGAGGTCTGGATTAAGTCATTGAACCAAACTGGTCAGTTGCATCAGACTGGTTCTGGGTGATTCGTTCAAGTCAGTGCCAGGTTCCTGTCAGGGCTCATTTGCGAGCCGATAAAGACGAACAGAAAGTGTATTTGAGGCTTGCTGTTACCTTATTCACGCTGGAGATGTGATGCTTTGTGCAGTGCCGTGTGGAGAGACACGGTCGTCCTAGTGTGTGTTGTGATGTAGGTAGCAGCGTTGCCATGGTGACGGCTTCTCCAGCGAAGCATTGCGGAGAAGTCCATAGAGAGATGCGTATGGAATATCATGAACGATGATGCTAGGGATCATCTAAAAACAGCACGGCGGTTTTATGAAGTGTAGATATATGGGTTGAGGGAGGTGTGATGGCAAACATCTGGACTCTATTGAATTATTATTGGCCAAGTTAAAGATTTATTCCTACACTGCAAAAAAATCATATTCTTAATTTATTGGCTTGTTTGGTCTGTTTTCCAGTATAAATATCCTTGAAATAAGAACAATTTATTTGAGAAGCAAAATTGTTTTTAGAGAATATATCATTTAGTAATTGTTTATTTTGTCTTTGGCAGTCTTTTATTTTTTCACTTGAATGATAACATTACTAAATGTTTTTAATTTCTTTTCTGACTGTCTTTTTTAAAGGTTTGCAGATTTAAGCGACATTTTGACCTTCAGATTTGGTTTGAGAGGTTGCACAGGTTAAGTTTGCTGATCAATATATCTGGATTATCTCCAGAACTGTATATAGCAAAACAAATCCTCTTGTTAATCAATATCTTGTTTTGTTTTTCATCAAAACACATACTAATTATTGTTCTATACATAATACTATATACAATTATTTAAATTATTTTAAATTATTTAGAGAATGTATCTTGAATATAATTGATCTTTTTCTATTTATTTTTTTGTATGTTGTGTAGAACTGAATAACTTATGTATTCTTAATGTTTGGGGGGAAAGTATGATTATATTGCATTATTGTATTATAGTGCTTAAAACTATGTACTACCATATCTTTGCAATAAAAGAGCAAATAGATACATGGATATAAATAGAAAATATACTTGTTAGGACTTTTTTTCTTGTTTTGTGTTGGATTTTTTTTTAGATAATATTGCTTTATTATATTATACCACTAAAGGCAACCTATTACAAACGATGGATGGAGGGATGGATGAATAGACAGATATATAGATGGATGGATGGATGGATTGATTGCATTTCTTCTACAGGCACAAAGTGAATAGCTGTTTTATCAAATGTGTTCAGCACTGGACACTGGAAGGGGGAGGGGAGAAACAATGTGGATGCAGAAATAATGTGTGTGAAAATACACTCTACGATATACGGGATTCAGTTTACATTCTGGTGTTGCAATTTGTCATCTCCCCTAACAGATCACACTTTCTGCTGAGGCAGGGAGAGACACACCGGAAAATGCGAGAGAGAGAGAGAGAGAGAGAGAGAGAGAGAGAGAGAGAGAGGGAGAAAGGGGGGGAGGGACTGTTGTTGCGTGCAGCACTGCTGTCATTTGGCTGCTGCACGGCTCAGCGGCAAGACGGTCTGGTGAAGGGAGGAGAGAAAACGAGTGAGTGAGAGAAAGAGGAGAGAGACAAGGGGAACCAGGGCGGCAGCAGCTGCAGCCTGACAGGAAGGCTGAGGGAGGGACGGCATTTTCTTCCCGTGCAAGAGAGAACGAGCTGCACATTCAATCTCTCCTCCATGGTCTCGCTCTTCTCTCATTTGGTCCTAAATGCTCTCCAGTAGAGGAAGACGCTTGGGGGTCAAATAAAAGGAGAGAGACAGAGACAGAGAAAGGGGACGTCAAGGAAAGGTGCGGGCATGGCTGCCAAGAGGGGCAAGTCTGGCGTGCCACAAAGCGTGGCCCGGAGCGAGCTGAAGGTGTACCGCGTGGGAAGCACAGAGGGACGTATCCCGGTGCCGTCCAATCTCCGCAAGCAGAGGTCTCTGACCAACTTAGCCGTGCTGACAGATGCCGAGAAGAAGATGCAACTCTATGAGCCCAAATGGTGTGACGACATGAGCAAAGCTGCCTCAGGACACCTGAAGATGGGCAAGCCCAAACCCGCAGCCGGTGGAGGGGCTGTTGGTTCCCAACTCTCCCGCAACCTGTCCAAATCGGACCACTCCCTCTTCCAGGGCAAACCCAAGACGTTCACTCCACTTGCGGCACCTGGTGCTTTGGGAAAAAGCCAAAGTCGGATCCCTCGAGGCCCTTACGCGGAAGTAAAACCCCTGAGCAAGACATCCGACGACTGCAAGTCCGACGACGATATCCTTTCCAGCAAAGCCAAAGCGGGTGGGAAGAAACCTGCGGCTGGGAGCTCTGGAGACCCGGAGGCTAAAGGTCAAGGTGAGGAAGGTGGTGATAAACCCTTCCTCAAGGTGGACCCGGAGCTGGTGGTCACTGTTCTTGGTGACCTGGAGCAGTTGCTCTTCAGTCAAATGCTCGGTGAGTACGGTTGAAAACCTCTGCGACCAGTTTTCACGCCCACTTACTACCAGCTGCCATTGGCAGCATGGCTGATGAATGGCGTGGATTGATTGGAAAAACTCCAACTACCCGTTTTTTTATCCATATTTGCACTTGGAGATCTCTCGAATGCATGTTGCATGTGATTATAAAGGTGGTCTCGGACAGCTGGACAATGCAGGGCTTTGTTCTGAGTAGCATGTGCATTGTGCATCCGCCCTCTCTCACACTTGTGGGATAGAAATTGCGCTCATGGATTATTCCCCTTGGCGTATATCCAATATCGTTCAATGATTGAATGACAAAATGCTCTGGGGTGATGCTCGGCACACAGATCTGCTTTTCAACGCCTGTCTGGTGCTTGTGTGTCTTTCCGCCTGTGTGTGCTGGTGTTGCCACTCTTCTCTCATTTGTAATGAGGTAATGGCTGCTATCAGGGACGCTGGTAGTACGAGGCAAGGAAAAGGCTGTGGAATACAAAAAGGGGTCATAATGAATTCGGTTTTTAGTTTGTCATCAACCCTTTTGACGGTGTCTTGATCTGTAGACACTGATAAATGTTGTTGTCGAACACATGAACAAAAGCATGCAAGATCACCTGTCACACTGGATATTTATTTGTAGGGACATGGGATGAAATACAACTAGGCTTTCTAAGGGATAATTGTCAGTCTGTACACATACTGTATTTGATTATAACCACCTTAGCTTGCTTATCTGGCTACATGAAGATTGCATGAAATTCTTTGAGGTATGCTTGTTATGGTTAGTGAATGTCCATTAGGCAATGTCAATGGCATTAATCAGGAAGTATGCTTGTTTCACTTAAAACAAATATCCCATTCAGTTTGTGCCATCCTCTAAACACAGCATGCCCTGCATTCGTGCATCAGGATGACCTCTATTTCTACCGTTTCCAGAGCTCATCTGTTTGAATGACCAATTTGGGCCTGAATTCTTGCGTGGAATCTCATTTTAGATCCTCGTCCTCCTTGCATTGCATTGTTTAAGATGGTACAATTCAGTGGTGAGTTTAAAGGGTAATAAGAGTAAACGAATGACCTAGATTAAACTCCTTATTAAAATGCATAGGTCATCTCTCCATAGCTATTGTACATGAATCCATACAGCATTCTGATCGGATTTATAATTTGAAAACAATCCCAAAAGATCCAAATGGGAATTTTCTTAGAACCCAGAAACAAAAAGTAAGAACAGAACCAAAAAAAAAAAACACACAAAAAAACATCCTGTTGGAATTTCTCTATTTCTTCACACTGTATTCCCATTAGCATCCTTTTGGGATTGATTCCAAATTATAGTAGAAAATGCTTGCATTCTTGGATTTTTAGCATGCTTTCACATACAGGGTATAATTACAACCAACACTAGCTTTTCTTCTCTAAATTTAGAGAGAAAACAATGTGGCATAGGGTAACTTTTTTATGCAGGAACATTTAATCACAAGGACTCTAAGAATAATTAATCGGATCTCTATATCAAAGTTCTTTCTTTTTATAGTCATAATTACACATAGCAATGCTCATCTGTTCTGCATAATAAACTTCCTTATAAGACGCTCTGTTGGACCGTATGTGGCACACTACTTCTGCTTACCACTCTTGGTCACAGGACTGAATTAGAGCTCAGAATGGAGTATTTCTCTCCTCTGTGCATTCACAGTTTCTATTGTACTGCACAGCTGGAGGAAGGCTTAAAATATCAATTAAAGACAATAGTTCAACTCAACAATTTGAGTTGAGGAACAGTTATATGGAAACTTAAGGAATAAAGGGCTGAGGCCAAATTTGGCTTCTTTGTGACCGTCTATAAGTAGAGCAAGTTATGGCGGATATGTAAGCTTTTACGAGGGACTGTGATCATGTTTGTTTCCTTGACTGCGCTATTGGACTGATATCAACTGATATGGACTGATATCAGGGTGACTGATAGCTGACGTTACATTACATTCACTGTATAATACGTTTTTTTGACTTGTTTTAATGTAAAATATCTTAAAATCCTTACAAAAAGATAAATATATCTGAGAGAGTATTTTGTCTTTCTGCACTAGCAGCTTTTTCACTCATTTTCAGTATAAACTGGTTAAAACAAGTTAAAAATACACTTATATCCAATCTTTGAATCATTCTTATAGCATTTCTTCAAGTAAATGCATCTTGTTTTCAGGATTTTTGAATGTTTTAAAATTGAAAAACAATTTTAAATAATTATTATATCATCTGATTTTAATTTATGTAAGTATACACAACATTTACAAAACTGTTGGTAGAGTTTGGAACGAGAGCACTACCACTTTTTTAATCGGTTAAATATATTTTATTTCACACACACACACACACACACACACACACACACACACACACACACACACACACACACACACACACACACACACACACACACACACACACACACACACACACATATATATGCGTTTCATGAAAGAATCGAATGAATATTCACAAACAGCATTGCAATCTTACGTGGTTGGAACTATAGCTCTCAACCTGTAGTTAGAAGCATAGTTTCTTGTTAAATAACATGTGTACTTAAATAGATCATGCTCTTGGGCACATTAAGCAATCTAACACACAGTACATTCTATATCTTTCATTCTATTTAAATATATATACATTTAAATCTATATATTTTAGTGTGTCAACACTACAACCAGGGCCAAATCTGAAGAGTGTGCATGTGTGTAAAATGCGCAAGGGAACTCAAGAGTATGACGTCTGCGAGATCCCGCTATGAATCAATTATCAATAAAGCAAAATGACATGGAACAAAAACCGTGAAGTAGTCATTAGTTGCCATGTTTGTTACAGCAGCATCTCTGAGTTCTCGAAAAGATTAATTAGTTATTCCTCCTCCACCTGCGTGTGAAGTCATTAAAGACAGTCCTGTATTGTTAAACCAATGTGGTTCAAATGACAGAGGTGAGACCATGTTACTACAGTTTCAGGAAACAGTCGCGACTAGTTGGTTATTCTCCAACGATGCATCGTTCTGTGGTTGTTAATCAGCGAGTTACAGTACATTGGTGTTCAGGACATGCAGCCCTGGTTGTTCTGTCTTTCATTAAACTGCACCAGTGCTCACATATGCAGCAGTGATGCACAAAATCTACACATGAAGCTGTGGTCCAGTCTGCCCTTTCAGATCAAAGCATGCGGGGAAAAGAGCATATATTAAAGTTTAATCTCACATGGAGCTGGAGATTGCATTGGAGCATTGCACACTACTATTTTAGTTAGCAATGTAGAATATGAGGGTGTTTGTATACATAATGTAAATGTATCAATTAAAAAAAATGTATGCATGCTAGCTTTTTATGTAACCGTACAGTATCAAAGTGAAGTTTTTAGGAGGTTTTCAAGAGATTGTGTGGCAGTTTACAACTGCTTGAACAGAAAACAGTTTCTTGGGACAGAAGAAGGCTTTCATCCTTTGTTCTCAAATAGGCGATGGAGTGGTATGAGATCTGGTTCTTATAATCTCATTGTTGGCATTTGGCTCATTTAATGCTGCCTTTGGGGTTCATGTTGAAGACTGTTAGCTTTCACCTTTAGTGGCTTTGACGTAAATGAAAGGCTGTTGGCTACTTAAAAACAGAGACAAGCTCTTTGAAATAATAACTTCCTGTTTCTGTGGATGTCAGGACAAATCACAGGTGATGCTCAATTGTGTCATCTATGTGAGCACCACTGCTATACTTTGCAGCGAAAACGAGTGAAATACTGTCATCTTGTCTCCTCATTTACTATTTCCACCCTGCAAGTCTGTCTAGTGATGTAATTAGCTAGAATTAATACTCTCATGGGAATAGACTTGATTGACATGAGTTATCTGCTGTAGAGTAATGCTTGTAAACCACCTCTCGTCGTCTGTAAAGCAGTCCAGCCGTTAATAATGTCAGGGCAAGCGTCGGGCCTAACTGCACCATGGGATTGATTGGACATGCTGTTGACATGCTGACCGCCAGCCAACTGCAGGTTTTCAAGAAATTGTGTGGCAGTTTACAACAGCTTGAACAGGCAAGAAATCACTTGGGACTTTCACTCTTAGTTTTCATTTTCTTAATGTAGGTGATGGAGTTAAATTATTATATCTGGTTGTTGGCATTTGTCTAATTTTTTGCTGCCTTCAGGGTTAATATTGATGAGTGTTGAAGACCTTTGAAGGCCTTGACGCGCAGTAAACTAAAGGCTGTTGGCTATTTAAAAACCAAGACAAGCTCTTTAAAAGGTCAACTTCCTGTTTCAGTGGGAAACCTGTCTTTATCAAACTCTTTCATGGGTCTTTAAATTCTCAATGTGATCGAGAACTTTTGCCATTAGCATCTTTGAATAATTGAGGAAATATTGGTAACTCATCTTTTTGAAGATATAGTTGAAAAACTATTTTATGTTAGATAAATTTGGTTACACTTTATTTCGATGGTCCACTTTAGTCAATCTACTAACTATATGTAACTTTGCAACTACATGTCAACTAGCAGTCATTAGAGTATTAGTAGACTGTCTGCTTAATGTCTGCTAACACTTTATTGTGATGCTCCACCAACAGACTTTCTACTGACTATAAGTGACTTTTCAGCTACATGTCAACTTATTCTACTAACCTGAACCCTAACCTAAGTCTACTAATACTCTAATGAGAGTTAGTTGACACGCAGTTGCAAAGTTACTTATAGTAAGTAGAATGTGAACCATTGGAATAAAGTGTAACTAATCTTTTTTCTTTACATGAAAACACCACCGTTCAAACGTTTGGGGTAGGTAAGATGTTATAAATGTTTTTGAAAGTAGTCTCTTATTCTCACCAAGACTCAAAAGTACAGGAAAAAATAGTAACATTGTGAAATATTATTACAATTTAAAGTCACTTTTTTCTAATGTAATATATTGTAAAATCAAAGCTGAATTATCAGCATCATTACTCCAATCTTCAGTGTCACATGATCCTTCAGAAATCATTCTAATATGCTGATTTGCTGCTCAAGAAACATTTCTGATTATTATCAATGTTAAAAACAGTTGTGTGATTCTGTGATTGATAGTAAAAAATGTCTTTACTGCTAATCCATTTAATGCATCCTAGCTGAATAAAAGTATTAATTTCCTTTTTTAAAAAGAGCTTACATACTCCAAACTTTTGAACTGTGGTGTATATGCATTTATATGACATACAAGGTAAATCCTATGATTTGATGCTTGATTTAATACAGCTCCTTGATGGAAACATTTTTTTTGCATACTCACTGTTCATTGTAATTTGCTTGCTAATTATGTGTGCAGATCCCGAGTCTCAAAGGAAACGGACGGTTCAGAATGTTCTGGATCTCAGACAGAACCTGGAGGAAACCATGTCCAGCCTGCGAGGGGCTCAGCTCAGCCAGAGGTGAGAGAGAACCAGCGCATGTTTATGGCATGAAAAATCACAGCCAAACTAATTCACGAGGATGCAAACTGCTGCTTTTTCACTGAACCATGGGAGAAAGCACCACAATGTTCTTTGGAAACAATCTTCACACACATTTGTGCCACAAAGAGCATGAATATAAAAAAGGCTTTATATTATACACAAACGATTACTTTTTCCACAACCATGCAGCCTCCCACGTCTTTTGGGAGAGTTTCCACTTCAGTCATTCAAACACCTGGCTGCCACATTCATAAATACACAATGAAACACTTTCCATCACCGAATATTAACAAACACACACAGAAATCAGCTGCTCTCCAGGCTTTACAGACTCAGATGTACAAACATTAATTCACAACTAGAATATATATACAGTATATATAATTACATGCAGTTAAACAGGTGTACCGATAAAAGTGGCCGATGAGTGTATGTGTATGTGCATATGAGTGTATGTGTATGTGCATATGTACCTGTTCAACTGTTCAACATTAGTCCAAATATCTTATCAGCCAATCACATGGCAGCAGTATTTAGGCATGTAGACATGAAGACAATCTGCTGAAGTTCAAACTGAGCATCAGAATGGGGAAGAAATGTGATTTAAGTGGCTTTGAATGTGGCATGGCTGTTGTTGCCAGATGGGCTGGTCTGAGTATTTCAGAAATTTCTGATCTACAGGGATTGCTGATTTTCACACACAACCATCTCTAGGGTTTACAGAGAATGGTCCAAAAAAAGTGTTCAGTGAGTGTTAGTTCTGTGGGTGAAATGTCTTGTTGATGCCAGAGGTCAGAGGAGAATGACCAGATTGGATCAGCTGATAGAAAGGCAACAGTAACTCAAATAAGCACTCGTTACAACCGAAGTCTGCCGAAGAGCATCTCTGAACACAGATCATCATCTCTGAACGCAGATCATCATCTCTGAACGCAGAAGAGCATCTCTGAACGCAGATCATCATCTCTGAACGCAGATCATCATCTCTGAACGCAGAAGAGCATCTCTGAACGCAGATCATCATCTCTGAACGCAGAAGAGCATCTCTGAACGCAGATCATCATCTCTGAATGCAGATCATCATCTCTGAACGCAGATCATCATCTCTGAACGCAGATCATCATCTCTGAACGCAGATCATCATCTCTGAACGCAGATCATCATCTCTGAACGCAGAAGAGCATCTCTGAACGCAGATCATCATCTCTGAACGCAGAAGAGCATCTCTGAACGCAGAAGAGCATCTCTGAACGCATATCATCATCTCTGAACGCAGAAGAGCATCTCTGAACGCAGATCATCATCTCTGAACGCAGATCATCATCTCTGAACGCAGATCATCATCTCTGAACGCAGATCATCATCTCTGAACGCAGATCATCATCTCTGAACGCAGATCATCATCTCTGAACGCAGAAGAGCATCTCTGAACGCAGATCATCATCTCTGAACGCAGAAGAGCATCTCTGAACGCAGATCATCATCTCTGAATGCAGAAGAGCATCTCTGAACGCAGATCATCATCTCTGAACGCAGAAGAGCATCTCTGAACGCAGATCATCATCTCTGAATGCAGAAGAGCATCTCTGAACGCAGATCATCATCTCTGAACGCAGAAGAGCATCTCTGAACGCAGATCATCATCTCTGAATGCAGAAGAGCATCTCTGAACGCAGATCATCATCTCTGAACGCAGATCATCATCTCTGAACGCAGATCATCATCTCTGAACGCAGAAGAGCATCTCTGAACGCAGATCATCATCTCTGAATGCAGATCATCATCTCTGAATGCAGAAGAGCATCTCTGAACGCAGATCATCATCTCTGAACGCAGATCATCATCTCTGAAGGCAGATCATCATCTCTGAATGCAGAAGAGCATCTCTGAAGTCTGAACGCAGATCATCATCTCTGAACGCAGATCATCATCTCTGAATGCAGAAGAGCATCTCTGAAGTCTGAACGCAGATCATCATCTCTGAACGCAGATCATCATCTCTGAATGCAGAAGAGCATCTCTGAACGCAGATCATCATCTCTGAACGCAGATCATCATCTCTGAACGCAGATCATCATCTCTGAAGGCAGATCATCATCTCTGAATGCAGAAGAGCATCTCTGAACGCAGATCATCATCTCTGAACGCAGAAGAGCATCTCTGAAGGCAGATCATCATCTCTGAATGCAGAAGAGCATCTCTGAACGCAGATCATCATCTCTGAACGCAGAAGAGCATCTCTGAACGCAGATCATCATCTCTGAACGCAGATCATCATCTCTGAACGCAGATCATCATCTCTGAATGCAGAAGAGCATCTCTGAACGCAGATCATCATCTCTGAACGCAGATCATCATCTCTGAACGCAGAAGAGCATCTCTGAACGCAGATCATCATCTCTGAACGCAGAAGAGCATCTCTGAACGCAGATCATCATCTCTGAATGCAGAAGAGCATCTCTGAACGCAGATCATCATCTCTGAACGCAGAAGAGCATCTCTGAACGCAGATCATCATCTCTGAACGCAGATCATCATCTCTGAACGCAGATCATCATCTCTGAATGCAGAAGAGCATCTCTGAACGCAGATCATCATCTCTGAACGCAGATCATCATCTCTGAACGCAGAAGAGCATCTCTGAACGCAGATCATCATCTCTGAATGCAGAAGAGCATCTCTGAACGCAGATCATCATCTCTGAACGCAGATCATCATCTCTGAACGCAGAAGAGCATCTCTGAACGCAGATCATCATCTCTGAATGCAGATCATCATCTCTGAAGTCTGAACGCAGATCATCATCTCTGAATGCAGAAGAGCATCTCTGAACGCAGATCATCATCTCTGAACGCAGATCATCATCTCTGAACGCAGAAGAGCATCTCTGAACGCAGATCATCATCTCTGAACGCAGATCATCATCTCTGAACGCAGATCATCATCTCTGAACGCAGATCATCATCTCTGAATGCAGAAGAGCATCTCTGAACGCAGATCATCATCTCTGAACGCAGATCATCATCTCTGAACGCAGATCATCATCTCTGAACGCAGATCATCATCTCTGAACGCAGATCATCATCTCTGAACGCAGATCATCATCTCTGAACGCAGAAGATCATCTCTGAACGCAGATCATCATCTCTGAACGCAGATCATCATCTCTGAACGCAGATCATCATCTCTGAATGCAGATCATCATCTCTGAACGCAGATCATCATCTCTGAACGCAGATCATCATCTCTGAACGCAGAAGAGCATCTCTGAACGCAGATCATCATCTCTGAACGCAGATCATCATCTCTGAATGCAGAAGAGCATCTCTGAACACAGATCATCATCTCTGAACGCAGATCATCATCTCTGAACGCAGATCATCATCTCTGAATGCAGAAGAGCATCTCTGAACGCAGAAGAGCATCTCTGAACGCAGATCATCATCTCTGAACGCAGATCATCATCTCTGAACGCAGATCATCATCTCTGAACGCAGATCATCATCTCTGAACGCAGATCATCATCTCTGAACGCAGATCATCATCTCTGAACGCAGATCATCATCTCTGAACGCAGATCATCATCTCTGAATGCAGATCATCATCTCTGAATGCAGAAGAGCATCTCTGAACGCAGATCATCATCTCTGAACGCAGATCATCATCTCTGAACGCAGATCATCATCTCTGAAGTCTGAACGCAGATCATCATCTCTGAATGCAGAAGAGCATCTCTGAACGCAGATCATCATCTCTGAACGCAGATCATCATCTCTGAATGCAGAAGAGCATCTCTGAACGCAGATCATCATCTCTGAACGCAGATCATCATCTCTGAATGCAGATCATCATCTCTGAACGCAGAAGAGCATCTCTGAACGCAGATCATCATCTCTGAACGCAGAAGAGCATCTCTGAACGCAGATCATCATCTCTGAAGTCTGAATGCAGATCATCATCTCTGAAGTCTGAACGCAGATCATCATCTCTGAACGCAGATCATCATCTCTGAACGCAGAAGAGCATCTCTGAACGCAGATCATCATCTCTGAACGCAGATCATCATCTCTGAACGCAGATCATCATCTCTGAAGTCTGAACGCAGATCATCATCTCTGAACGCAGAAGAGCATCTCTGAACGCTCAACACGTCCAACCTTGAAGCAGATGAGCTACAGCAGCAGAAGACACACACTGGTGTCACTCCTGTCATAGAAGAACTGTAAACTAAGGCTACGATTCACACGGACTGACCAAAACTGGACAATAAAAGATTGGAAAAACATGTCCTGGTCTGATGAGTCTGGATTTCTGCTGTGACATTCAGATGATCGGGTCAGAATTTGGCGTAAACAACATGAAAGCATGGATCATCCTGCCTTGTATCAACAGTTCAGGCTGCTGGGGGTGTGATGGTTTGTTAAATATTTTCTTGGCACACTTTGGGCCCTTTAGTACCAATTGAGCATCTTTTAAACGCCACAGACGACCCGAGTGTTCTTGCTTACCATGTCCATCCCTTTATGACCACAGTGAACTCATCTTCTGATGGATACTTCCAGCAGGATAACACACACGTCACAAAGCGCAAATCATCTCAAACTGGTTTTGAACATGACAGTGAGTTCACTAGACTCAAACGGCCTCCACAGTCACCAGATCTCAGTCTAATAGAGCAGCTTTGAGATGTGCTGGAACAAGAGATTCACATCATGGATGTACAGCTGACAAATCTGCAGAAACTGTGTGATGCTCTCATGACAATATGGGCCAAAATCTCTGAGGAATCCAGAACCTTGTTAAATCTATGCCATGAAGAATTAAGGCAGTTCTGACGGCAAAAGATATATATTCATATTCAAGTGACAGAGTAAGCTAGAGAGAAGCTACAGACAGTTTCTATGCTTCATCCTGATGAACATATTCTCCTTCCCCAAAGGTGTGCTAGATGTGCTTAGCATAGCAATTGTGCTAACTTTTATCTCAGTTTTGCCCCTAGAGATCTCAGCCTGTCCTTTCTTCTAACATCAAACCTTTCCCTGCAGGATTACTATTCTCTACCCTACTAAGTTTAAGTAAGAGTAGAACATTTTTGTAGTTTATAAGCATGATTTCTTGACCTGCAGCTAATGTACCCTCCATTTTACCAGCAGCACTTGTATAAGACTGATGATCTTCCAAAGACTTGATGGTGCAGGCGTAAAAATGATTCATACTAGATCAGCCACACTCCACCCACAGATTCACAGCCACACTAATGGATGTGTGTATAAAGCCCTGACCTAATGAGCTTTTCTGTAACATGATGCTTCTGTTATCCTTTAAGACATGGAGATTCATGGACTAAAACAACTCACGATGACTCAAAATAGAGGTGCAGTGTTTGTCTATTCACATTATACACCTGCTGCGCTAGAGTATATCTGGAGTCTATTATTGTCAAGATGCATTTGATGGGAAAATCTGATTCATTACTGGACGCTTTCAAGTTTTCATATGTTTTTTTTTTGTTTAGAAAAACAGCTTGTCATGTGTTTACTTCTGCAAACAAGCCTTTTATCAATTCAGAATGTTTTGGTAATAATGTGTGATGAGTTTTTAATCAAAACCGGCAAATTGTTTAGTAGTATTTTGTTATAGCATAATGATTATTAAAAAAAAATATGGTTAGTGATTTGATAAAACTCTTAAACTATATAATAGTAATAATAGTATACTTGTACATTGCAATATTAAACTAATAGTAAGTGCATTTGTGCTGATGCTACAGATATAATTGGCACATCAAAATGTGATAAAATTGTACAAAGGCAGACCTAGTGACCAGCTCATCATGAAGACTTAAACACGTGTACATTCCTAGTAACATCCTAACAATTGCATAATGCATTAGCAACCTCTCACAATACTATGGCCTTGTGGTGGTCACTTTTGCATGGGCAAACAGACTTTTTCAGATAAAGAGTAGTTTAAGTCTGATCTTGCCCTTACAGTGCTTGCTGATTTTAGTAATGAGAAGAACTCTATAAATAGTCTTGCCACACAGTGAATGACTTGGAGAGAGCAGGAACTTTGCTTTGGCTTCAAGTAGGATGTGATGTGGCACTGTAAGAGAATGGAAAAGCAGGTCATGAGGTTTGGGAGTGGCTGGGCCGTCAGTTTGTCCAATGAAGTGAAATAAGACTGTATGTGCGTATTTTCAGTTGTTTTTTGAAAAGTACAGAGAAATAAAACATGTATTCTGACTAGAAACTCCCACACGGTCCTTTATCTCCAGTCCAGGTCCTCTGCTATAATGCCAGATTAAAGGTTTGAAAATGTCGAAATTTAGACATAAGCATTAGTATTTAAATTTTACATATGTATTATCATTAATATTAAATGCTCAATTTTTATTTTTACAGTACAATAGGATCATTACAATAATAATACATTTATTTGAGATATTTTATTTAATAATTATAATCATAATACAAATTATTATTATTTCATAGCCATATTGATCATATCATCACAATATCATTTTATTGGCCTACAAACAAGCACAGCAAACCTGGAACAATTTTTTTAAAGCATTTTAAAAACTTTTATTAGAAAAATTGCAACTAAAAACATTTTTAAACATTATTAAAGTTGGTGATCAGAGAAAGAGAAGAGATGTTGCTGCAAGAGGAAGAAAAAGTTATTTTGATTAAAGATTATGACGGCACAATAAAATAATGATGTGCACGAATAAACTATTTGTAATAAAACCTGCAATATTCCACACAAAAAAAAAACAAGTATTGTCAGTTTTGATTTCATGATGACTTTAAACCAAGTGAACCACTTGCATGAATAACATGCCAAATTAACAGCCCTGGGTAACACTAACCGAATAACCCAAAGCCAACATGTTTGTGTGCATTTTATGCCTTGATAGCATCAAATATTTCAAAGCACTAGTGCATTTCTGGTATTTTGCAGCTGTCTGATGAATTGTCCTGAGAGAAGTGGGTAAAAATAGCTACTCGGTGTTTATGTGGTGAAGGAAGCTGTTATATTATTCATTTGAGCCGGTGCATCTGGTTATGCAATCTGCATTCTCAACCGATGAAGATGATCATGCATCCTTTTCTTTAGTAGGTCATGAGTTCCTGTGGCCTTCATCGCATCCCACAACCCTGTTATGTTGAGTTTTGGATGCATCAGTAACTCTCTCTTTCCATCTACAGTTGTTTGGACAGCAGCGTGTGCTACGACAGTGATGAAACCAACGCTCGTAGCATCTCCAGCCTCTCCAACCGTTCCTCGCCTCTCTCATGGCGCCACGGCCAGTCCAGTCCTCGTCTGCAAGCCGGCGATGCCCCTTCCTCAACCGGATCCAGCTATCTGTCGGGAAGCAAAGCCTCGTCCCAATACACCTCTCACACGATGCCCGCTCGCTGCTCCAGCCGCCTCAGCCACACGGCACGCAGCGAGTTCATCGAAGGCCTGGACGCTGGAGATGGCGACCTCAAGTCTGGTTACCTCAGTGATTCTGATGTACTTTGCAAGAGCCTTAATGACGACGATGACGATGACGACAATCTGGCCAATGGGTGAGTGTCTGCATGTTTGTTTGCTAAATATTCTCAGCCTGTCAACTTGAAAAAGATGACACCACTTATGAAGAGGATGTCTGATTTGAAGTATTCATAAGAGCTACTATAATGTCAAGAATGAGACCAGGAGACGCAGTACGGCTGTTAACCTGCCATGTAAGTACACTAGATTAAAAAGGCAACCGTGAGCAGCGCATCAAAGAGGGTCATGCTAATTATCCACATTACCAGAGAGACCCGCAGGGACGCTGTGAACGAAGCCCTCCTGGTTCTGCCGCGGCTTCGTAACATTAATACGGGGAGTTCAGACTTGTACAGGACACTCGAAAATGCAGAAAAGTTACTTCAAGCTCAATGAGTCATATTTTCTTTGTGATATGGGATTAGTGACCATGCTAATGTACAAATGATTTATTTACATTACCGTTCAAACTTTTGGGGTTTCTTCTGCTCACCAAGGCTGCATTTATTTGATTAAAAATACAGTTTTTTAATACAAATTTTATTACAATTTAAAATAACTGCTTTCTATTTTAATATAATTTAAAATGTAATTTATTCCTGTGATGCAAAGCTGAATTTTCAACATCATTACTCCAGTTGAAAACGGTTCATATTTTTGTGAAAATCGTGATTTCGAAGTCAGGATTTTTCAGAAAGATCAAAAGAACAGCATTTATTTGCTATAGAAATCTTTTGTAATGTTATAAATGTCTTTTCTGTCACGTTTGATCAATTTAATGCATCCTTGCTGAATAAAAGTTTTAATTTCTTCTTCTTCTTCTTCTAAAAAAAAAAAAAAAAAACCTTTCACTTTGAGGTGAAGGTAGTTTCTAGTCATAAGCGTTTCAAAATCTGCCGATAGTGCTGGAGTTTCTGGTGAATTTAGTGTTTAAATCACATTGTTTTATATTTCTATTTTTAAATTAGATTTCAAATGTCATTTAGCACTGGCTAGATTAACAAAAATATGAAACAGACACCATATATACTCTGGACAGTGGACATGTGCTGTCCATCTAAATGAAGTGGTCACATACTTCACAGTGCTTGGCTTTTAATGACATCTTCTGCAACCGTATCTTTATATATAATCCATGTTTTTTGTCATCCCGGGTCCCGTCAACATGCTTCACTAGGGCCAATGCAAGCTGATTGTAGCCTATAGTAACTGTTCATTTTGCGGTTGTAAAACTAATAAATACAGTTTTTTCACGGTCTGTAGTTTGTCGTTCAGTAGTAGTTTGATAGTTAGCAGCTTTGCAGATAGCAAGATTGCACACACTCCAAAATAATAGCAAGTAGGCATTTAGCAGACGCTTTTATCCAGTGATTTGCAGCTCAGTGACAATCCCTCTGGAGCAATTCCAGTTTAAGCGTCTTGCTCAAGGCCACATTGGTGACGGCTTGAACTAGCAACCTTACACTTTCTGGCCCTTTGAATTTTACTTCTTGAAGCCAAACTTTTTCTGTGCAGCTATAACAGCGATTTGCAGCGTTTATATATAACAGCCCAGTCACTATTTGTGTCTTTTTGCAAAGTCAAGCCATCTGTCAGGTCTCGATTTCATTATAATCATTATAATTTGCATGCCATCGGAGTGACCTTGTGTTCCTCTTGGACTCAAGGAAGATCTGATGACTACTTTACTGGCCTCGATCGTCTTTCTAATTCCTCTATCTGCTCTTTTCCTACTGAGAGTTTGAAATGATCAGCACACCTCATTGCTCGGTCTCACACCCCCAAATACACACGTTGCACGTGTATTCAGATGATGAATTCCAGGCCAGTTCTCCTGGGCGTGAATCTGGGCTTTATCTGGGAAGCTCATGCAGAGGGATTTAGAGAATGCCGCATGACGGTGGGGTGATCAAACCCAGCCCTCGTTCTCACTTTCTACTATAGAGAGAGAGAGAGACTTACATAAAGAAGAACAGGCCTTAAAGGACAACTCCGGCGCAAAATGAACCTTTGGTCTAATAACACATTGGTACCTAGTCAACCGTTCTCTGAGATTTGTTTTCATGATAATCGAATGTAAAGAGTTTCATCTCTAAATACTGTTTAGCGTATAACGCTAGTATATAGGGCATAGAGTAATGAAAAATAAAAATCGCTAGTTAATACCACTAACCAGGCTCAAAATAACCCCACACTAACACAGTAACATAATGAGGGTCCCTACATGCAACCGAAGCATTGAGAACTTTGTAAGTGTACAGACCGTTTAATAAGAAGATATTTTATAAAGACAGTCCACTTCGCATATACAGGCAGGAGCCATCTTTGGAAAACAGTCTCGACAAGTCGAACCACGAACGCCGTGCCAAGTGAGCTGAACTGTATGAAGTTCAGCGAACTTCTGCACTGTATGAACGGCGCTCGTGGTTCGACTTGTCGAGACTGTTTTCCAAAGATGGCTCCTGCCTGTATACGCGAAGTGGACTGTCTTTATAAAATATCTTCTTATTAAACGGTCTGTACACTTATAAAGTTCTCAATGCTTCGGTTGCATGTAGGGACCCTCATTATGTTACTGTGTTAGTGTGGGGTTATTTTGAGCCTGGTTAGTGGTATTAACTAGCGATTTTTATTTTTCATTACTCTATGCCCTATATACTAGCGTTATACGCTAAACAGTATTTAGAGATGAAACTCTTTACATTCGATTATCATGAAAACAAATCTCAGAGAACGGTTGACTAGGTACCAATGTGTTATTAGACCAAAGGTTCATTTTGCGCCGGAGTTGTCCTTTAACAATACGGATGGTCAGAGACAGTTTTGGGTCAGTTGAAGGAACTGTCACTTACATAATTGAGCCATTATTGGGTCTTGCAAATGCAAGCATTTATATTTTTGTCAAATTGTGCTGATTAAATTTTTTTAATAAAAAATGTTTTGCTGCTTGTTCAGTTTACTTACTTAAAATGAGCTAAAGTAACAGAATTGCGTACATTTTATCACAACTTAATTTCATTGTGCTGGGACTACATTACTCATTTTTGTTGCATTAACTGAAACTGCATGGGTGGATTTTTAGTTCTCGGCATTTTCGAGTAAAGGGAAATGTTAGTTTTTAATGTTCGGTTATCTTGGAGTTTCTATTGTTAAAGTTTCTGTGGTCACCATAGAGTGCAAGGTGAATTTTAACATTACAAACTGTTTGAAAATATGAAGCACTGCGAACAGCATAATCGAAATAAAAACGATGAAGAAATATAAAACTACGCATTTAAACAATTTTTTTTTTTTTTTTACAAATGTTATAAAGATATAAACAATATATTGTATGTTTATTACAAATTTTTATTTATATTGAAATATTGAAATATTTTGAGAGCGTAGGGAGATCGACTTGATTACGTCATTCGCAGTGCTTCATGGGAGTGGGCGGGGCTAAAGAGATCTATTGGCGCATTTTGCTTGTTTCGACTCTCTGATTGGTGGAATTTTCTGTACAGCATCATGGGTAATGTAGTTTTCTCCAGGAATTCCACTGTTAACAACTATTTTAAAACTAAGTTGAAATAATGCGGGGACTGCTTCAGCAGAAGCAAATATCATTGATTAACAATCTCGTAGCTCACAGTAGGTCTCTCTTTAAAGATTTGTAAGTTATCGTTAAAAACGTTTTTACTTCTGGAACCTCACTGTTGCGCTGAAGAGTGGGACTCGTGGTGAGGTTGTGGGATGGTTATATGTTGAATATGGTAATTGTTGCATCATTCAATAAACATAAATATGCGAATGTCAGTGCTGTGGCAAACTAAACGTGTTAAAAATTAAGATAAATTCTTTTAATGTAAATACTTGTTTATTCACTTTATAGTTGCTTTAAATCTATGCATTTAAGTTCAAACTACAAAACTATAGGACAAAATAATCAGATCAAACTATTTGTTCAGTTGAAAAGGCTTAATTCAATTGCATAGTAGTAAGTTTTCCTGCATTTAATTAAGACTAAGTGGGGTTTTTTTTATCTTTTAAGTGCAAGTTTTGTAATACAGGCCTTTAGTTGTTTTGTTTTGTTCCTTTTGACAGCTAGTGGCATATTGGTGATTTGTGCAGAAGAATTGCACAAGTCAATTGAGGGAAGATGAGTCTGAATCTGGTAACCATGGAGATGAGCTGATGAGGAGAGCTAAGGTTTTCCCTCGCAGATGCTTTAGTTTTCCTCGATCGATTCCATGTTCTTGAGCGATAGTGTTTTGAGTGTGCATGTGATCTTAATACCACAATACTTTTGATTTGTAATATGTAGTGAATGAGGACCATATTGATATACTGTATAAAGACAGTAGAAGTGCTGTGATTAGTTTTGAGATGTGTCATTTGAACCGGACAGAACAGCACAGCTTAGCACATATCAAATCTGGAGGAGCTAAGCTGGAAGATGATAAAATGTTAGCTTTTGCAAGCTAAACTAGTTGAGCTAAGTAATG
This sequence comes from Tiaroga cobitis, assembly GCA_030578255.1. Classification (NCBI taxonomy): domain Eukaryota; kingdom Metazoa; phylum Chordata; class Actinopteri; order Cypriniformes; family Leuciscidae; genus Tiaroga; species Tiaroga cobitis. The sequence goes on along the minus strand of CM060596.1, from coordinate 3,659,468 downwards.
TTTTTTGGTGCCAACTGCTGATGGGCTGCAGTTTGGACTCGATTTACAAATATAGGCAAAAAGCTAAGTCTGAAGTTAGACAAATATTGTGTATTGATTGTGTCTGGCCCGAGGCTGTAGCTCCTGTGTCTGTTGCCATGTGCTCCAGCGCGGTGTAGGACTGTGTCCCCTGAGACTCACCCATCCTGAATCTTTAATGCTAATGCAAAGGGATTCACAAGTGCTATATGTTTTGTTATAGTTGTCTTTAGGACCAGCTGCATATTTTTAGCATCATTAAGATTGTGACATTACTTTCTTGATAATGAAACATTTTCCCCTAAAATTCTCATTACAGGTATGAAAAATAATATTATAATACATATATAATACATAATATATGAAATAATATAATAAATAATATTATATTATATCATATTATGTTATGTTATATATTATTTGTGTATGTATTTATATATAAAATATAATGATATATAATATGAATAATATTATATATTATTTGTGTATGTATGTATATATAAAATATAATGATATATAATATGAATAATATTATATTAAGTTGTTATGTTATATATTATTTGTGAATGTATATATATAAAATAAAATGATATATATAATATGAATAATATAAAATAATATAATAAATTGTATATTATAATTTGTGTGTGTGTATATATATATATATATATATATATATATATATATATATTATAAATAATATAATATATAAAATATTATAATAAATAATATTATGTTATATATTATTTGTCTATATTAAAAATGGTGTGTGTGTGTATATATATATATATATATATATATATATATATATATATATATATATATATATATATATATTATATACACCATTTTAATGTATAGTTAATAAAGTAAATAAATAAATAAAAATTGATACATGGCGGAAAAAGTAAAACATTCAGATGCATTTCAATAATGAGGATTTCAGGGTAGAATGTGCTGTAAAAATTAGCTCATAAATGCAGAACATCTTAATTTGCCTAAAAATATTTGTATACAATTTTATTTCATTTTTATCTTTCTTAATTTGAGGGTGATTTTGTTTTTTATGACATTGATACTTGCACATTTGGACACAATGTAAATAAAGATGATGAAGGTTACTGTAACCTCTGTTATATTATCTCGTCTTCAAGGCTCTAAGTGCCAATTCATGTTCTCGTCTCCATATGTCCCTGTGCCACTGATATTACGCTCTCATGTTTCACCCTAAAGCTCGACCATTTGCGTAAAAGGACGTTTTCACAGGGACTCAGAAACATCTGAGATTGTGAAGTACTGAGATTCTAGTCTCCTAAAGAAACACATGGTTGGGTTACACTGTCAATTATGGTCAGTGCTCTCTGGGATGCTGAAAGATCAGAGGGTGAGCGCTTTGGGCTTGACCTGAATACATCTCTATCTGCCGCCTTCCTCCAACATTTCAAGATCGATCCATCCAAATGCAGCTTTATTGAGACAATCCAGAATCGTAATCCATATAACAGGCAAAAGGTCAAACAATCCAAATAAGCAACAGGGCAGCAAACACTGGCAAAAGGGTAATTCAGAAAACGGCCAGAGAATAAAAAAAACAAGAAACAGGAACGCTCAGAAATGCAGTGTAACAACATACAAGACTTTGCAAAGAATGACTGGAAACACCGGACTTAGGGCCTGTTTACACGACCCCGTTTTCAACTAAAGAACGTAAAGCTTTGTATGCGTTTTGGCCGTTCATTTACACGACAACAGCGTTTTGGGTGCCTGAAAACGCAAACTTTTGAAAATGGGTTTCAAAGTGCAAGTTTTTCAAAACGGTCTCCATGTAAACAACAAAAACATGAACCTCTGAAAATGATGACGTCATGCACATGTGTATTACATGTTCAATCAAGGGTTTTATCGCCATCTAATGGCCTGGCAGCAGATTACAGCGTTTTTAGTCGTTTTCGCGGATCGTTTGGACAACGGTGTCGTCTACGCGGAAAACTCAAGCGAAAAGCTTCACAGTTGAAACATTGAAAGAGGAATTGGATAAGTAAGGGGTGTTGCTGTTGTTGCTAGGGTGGTTGATTACAGGCTTGTGTCCTTCCTCCAATTGGATTTTTTCAACAAAAAAAAAATTCTTCCACTAGTAGGGGTGTAACGATACACATATTCGAATTGAACCGTTCGGTACGAGGCATTCTGTTCGGTTTTCGGTACGCATTTTGAAACCGAACGGTTCGTTGAACCATTATTCCTGCCCACCAACATTTCGTTATTTCAAATGTAGGCGCGTCACGCGTGGCAAGCGCGCTCATAATGTAAGAGATGCTGCGTGACCACAACATTGCCCAACATCAAATGGCAAATGTAATGTAAGCGGAACGAAACCACTCGTTATTGTGTGGTTGACGGACCGTTTATCAGTTTGGACCAATGCAGCGCGAGCCGATCTTAATCATCAGCACTGTTACTACACAGCCAAATCCAGTAAAGAAAGCATTTGAATTCGCCACTGAAGTGATAACATCGCTGCGAGATCTAGTGAGAAACATTCGCATTTCTCCGTTATTAACGGATCAAACAGCGCTGACTTGGAAACCAGGAAGAAACATTGTGCCATGAATGAACTATTCAGTGTCCACAGATCAACAACATTCACCATGGATTTACTCTAGTAACACTACTAACTGTAACCATCGGAGTTTGGCAGGAATAGTAGGCTATGCTTTCAAGTAACATCACGCCGGTTTTATTTTGACATTATGAATACAATTGCTGCCCTCAAATGTTAATCTGAACTAAAATAAACCTTTGTTTATAACTATAGAATATTACATTTCATTTTGTTCAAGGAGCTGTTTTGTTTTATAAGCTCCTAAGAAAAGTCCAGTATAGCTCCATCATTGCTCAAAGTTAAAAAATATCATACTTTATGATGTTAGTTTTAATAAAAAATATAATTAAAAAAATTAAATCAAGGAAATTTCTCTGGCATTTCTTTCTTTTTGCTGTATCGAAAACGTACCGAATCGAACCGTGACACAAGTGTATCGTATCGAACCGGACCGTGAATTTTGTGAACCGTTACACCCCTATCCACCAGGAATAATTTTTTTGGGTGTAAATTGTTGTAAATAAAACAGCGATTACTGAAGTACTGTATGTTTTGTTTTGCAAGAAAATACTATTTCAATCTTTCTACTTCAAAATGCAATGTTTAATTAAATGTGCTGCTACTTTGTAATTATTTGTGAAATTTACTAGCAATTTCTGAGTGAAAATGGTTTGAAAGGTAAGCATATCTGGTGATGCACAGTACGCTGGCAATGGTGTGTATCCTCCCAGTTATCCCTCCTCCCGTCCCTCTCCATCTTTCTCTGTGTTGCAGCGCATGGGTCGTGATGTGTTGCCATAGTAACCCCCATCAGCCTGACTCTGTGTGACCCAGTGAAACATGGTGTGTCAGTATAAGTGTGTGACTGCGGATGGAAAATGGCTGCATATTACAATGCAGAGCTGGAGTGAGAGGCTAATGAATGGATTCTCTGTGTGTTAGTGATCATTTCAGCATTTGCTTTTCTTCCTGTTTCTTTTCAGGCAGGGTTTTCACGGGATTGGATACACAGTGCAAATCACATCAGAGAAGTTATTATGCACATTTAGAAACTGCATTGAGGTTGTATTAGCATGCATGATTATTAGAGTGAGGCTTATATAAGGAATGTGGGTTTGCTGATGGTTTATTCTGAAATTAATGTAAAAGTGAAAACTGTATGCTATCTCATCACAAAATTGTATTTAGAAAAACTGTACATGTAGGTTTAGTATAGAATACTGTTGTTTTGAATTTAATAAAAGTATGAATTACCACATACTACATACTTTATGAAACATTTTTTTAAATGTATGTTATTAAATAAAATATATAAAATTACATTTAACAAGGCAATGCATATCATAATAAAATGTTAGCATATTTATTTTAATTATAACAATAATAGAATAATATTTCTCTAAAAGTAGAAAAGGATGGATCACTTTATAATATATGGAGAAAAAAAATACTATTTAAATGTATATTTATCAAGACTGCATGTCATAGTAAAATATAAAAATATTTATAATAATGATGATACTTTCAAACAATATTTCTTTAAAATCAAAAAGTATGAATCGCTTTGTAATTTATGAAAAAATATATTTGTTTAGTTGGATTATAATAATGATGATAATAATAATAGAAAATGAATCATAATTTATGAAAAAATATATGTTTAATTGGATTATTTAAATGTATATATTACAATACATGCAATTTTTGGGTAAAATCATTGATCATGATATTTTCGACGAGGAAAAGAGCATCACTCATCACATGTAAAGAGTTTCTTTTTGTGCTAATAGTTATGTTCATTTGAGCATTTGTGTTGTTTAGTTTAGTGTAAAACCCTTACCGTGTTTTATTTTTGTATGTGTAACATTTTAGAGTATCAAACTTTTTTATTTTTTGTAGTTCAACTTGGTTTATTGACAATTTCCATTTTGAGCTTGAATTCTCCACAGTATTAGAAGCCATTCTGTCTGAAATGTTCCATTCTAAAAAACTGAAATTTTAACTTTAACTTCCAGCCAGGATCTCAGGATTTAATGCAATTTGTGCGTGCAGTAGGTGTGAGGTTTGCGTGTAATTCAAGGCCTCGTTCCCAATACGTTTTCACAGGATGCAATCCATTAACCGCAAGCGGAAGAGTGACCAGTCTAGATCTCTGAGCATGTGGACATCAGCTGTCCTATAGACAAATAAACACACACACACACACACATCTGGAGAGGTGTCCGGGGTCTTGCGGGATATTATTCTAGGACTCCCATTACATACACAAGCTCTGTGTGTGGTCAGGCTGAATGCTCTTCTGCATGACAGCTTCACTGAGTGTGTGACGGGGCCCTGCTTCACACGCTGTGACCCCTGCTGGAGATACCCTGGAACTGCAGAAGTCTGCAGTGTAGCATTGGTGCCATTTCCTCACTGCTGTGGGTGTTTCATGTGGGTGTCAGTGAATTATCTCTATTATTAGGTTCCCTTTGTGGCAGTGCAGATAGGAATGCTGTGCATTGACATTGGATTTCTGATAAATATTATGTACACTCTTAAAAATAAATGTTCAAAAAGGGGTTTTTCGCAGTGATGCCATAGAAGAACCATAATTGGTTGCCCAAAGAACCAATTTTTTCTTAGTGTTAAGAACATTTTTCCATGAATGTGAAAAGTTCTTAGTGGATATACCATAGATGCCAGTATATAACATGTGTTTTAAAGAGTGTAAGTAAATGTTTTATCTCCATGCAAAGCTCTCAAAATGCTCTCATACCCGTTGAAAAGGAAAACAAAAATTAGACATTTATGTGTAATATCTCAATATTTCTTTTGTTAATATGTCAAATGTTTTTCTTAACAGCAGTGAGATGAAAATGAGAGCAAATTGAGAGGACTTTTTGCTTAATTCTCCTGTTTGTCAAATAAAGCAATCTGAGTTTCAGAAGAGATTACTAAAACACCAGTATCAGAGATCTCAATGCAAACCTATTTTTCCTGGAGCAAAAGATCCGGTCTTTACACTTATTTTATGACAACTATTGACTTTTGTCTGGTGATTTTGTTTCTAAAAGCATCTTAAAGTAGCATCTGAGATTAAGTTGATACGTAAATGATTAATAATTAAGCCGTCTCTTGAGCTGTGAAAGTGCAACCTCTGAGCAATTACGTTTTCTTCTGGGCTTATGCATGGAAAGTGTTTGGCTTTTATTAATGTTTCAGGCTTGAGCTGCTGTTTTGTGGTTTGTTTGAGAGATTCACATCATTTGTTTCCAGTTCTGTGAACATAACTCTTACATCTTAACAGATGCTTGGTGTAAAAGACTCTCTAAAGCACTTTGTTGTGTAAAAGTCGCTAATTTTCTGACACGTGCAGCATTTGTTCATGCAAAAGCAGTTTGATGGGATTGAAGTCATTTGATTTATAGTTTGAAATCTTCATTTAATAGTTGTGGCAGAAATGTGTTCATGACACAAGGATATAAAAGTGAATGATGTGGTGTTATTCATGCACTGCATTGGTCTAAACCCCAGAGAGCCAGTATTGTGTCTTTAGGAGCTTGTTGCACAAGTAAACTGCGTTCAGCTCATGCTTTTAGTCGATGTGATGACTATGAAAATTGGCATTATGGCAGATATTCATGTTAATTATAAAGCCAAACTAAAGAAATGTGCACGCACGGGTTGTTGGTTTTACTTTATCCTATGGATTTTGTAACCCATTTAACTTCCATAATATGCTGTATTTTAGACTGAAACAGACTTTGAACTTTAGTCGAAATAACTGAGTGTACATTGACCTAATCCTACTGTAGATTTCATCTTGTACTGACTGTCATAAATTTTGGATGCACAATGATGAGTTAGAGGAGTGCTTTCAGTGTTACTTCTATGCTCTTAGTTATTGCATTTTGATGAACAAATATGAACATGCATGTTTTTATAAGGTGTTAAATTTCTGGTAACACTTTATTTCAATGGTTCATTTTAGACTAACTATAAGCAACTAAATGTCAACTAACTCTCATTAGAGTATTAGTAGACTTAGGTTAGGGTTTAGGTTAGTAAAATAAGTTGACATGTACTTGCAAAGTTATTTACAGTCAGTAGAAAGTCTGTTGGTGGAGCATCACAATAAAGTGTTAGCGGATATTAAGCAGACAGTCTACTAATACTCTAATGACTGCTAGTTGACATGTAGTTGCAAAGTTACATATAGTTAGTAGAACATTTAAAGTGGCCCAAATGTCTAATTCTGAGGTTTTATGCAACTTTTATGAAATTTCTGAACCTTTTATAGGCAGCCGGGACCTTTAGGGCTGAAAAGATGCATCCATTTGCTATTTACGGATACACACTGTGCACATGTTATGATTATCCGTGTTTCCAGATGAGGTGCGTACATAACCTCGTAGCTAAAGGAGCGCAGGCCACACACAGTGTGTTTGGGAGATATATCTGTGTGTGGTTACGTGTGTGTTTGTGTATATGTGTAGACATGGTTCGGCACCACTGGAGCCACATGAAAGAAATGAGATGGACAAAAAGAGATTCAAGCTTCATTTCACTCAGTAACTCTCTCACAGCTAATATATTCCAGCATGTCCCTGTCTTTCTCATGCTCATATGGTGCTCGTCGAGTCCTTCCCCGCCGGACTCTGGCGTGAACCTCAGAAGAAGCTCTCGACATCAAAGGTGAACGGAGATGGATGTGTGCGCTTGTGGAGAGTTTGCTGGTGTGGAAAAGCCATCAAGGGGTCTGTCATGGGAAGTGTGTGTGTTTCTGGCGTTTCAGACACGTAGCCAGAAGTTTAACTCACCAGTTTTGTCAGTATAGATGAATGGTGTTGTAAATCTCACAACACTTTCCACGAAGCTGGATATATGTAATGCATTATATTACCCTTATAAAAAGCACTGTGTTGATAATGGTGCAGTAATCCGATGTGCTTTGATACAATACCGTTCAAAAGTTTGGGGTCAGTAAGATTTTTGTAAGAAATGTCTTCTGCTCACCAAGGCTGTATTTATTTGGTTAAAATACAGTAAAAACCGGAATATTGTGAAATGTTATTACAATTTAAAATGAGTGTTTTCTATTTGAATATATTTAGTAATTTATTCCTGTGATGCAAAGCTGAATTTTCAGCATCATTACTCCAGTCTCGTGTTTTACATGATCCTTCAGAAATCATTCTAATATGCTGATTTGCTGCTTAAGAGTTATTTTCAATGCTGAAAATAGTTGTGCTGCTTCATATTTCTGTGGAAACTGTGATATATTTTTGAACAGATAGTTCTAAAGACTAGCATTTATTTGAAATAGAAATGATTTGTAACATTATTAATGTCTTTACTGTCACGTTTGACCAATTTAATGCATCGGTGCTGAATAAAAGTATTGATTTCTTTCAAACAAATCTAACTGACCCCAAAATTTTACTGTGTGTGTATTGTACAACTATCTTTGTGAGGACCGGTTTGAGTTTTGGACCAGCAGAGTGAGGACAAAGAGAGTAAAGTGAGGGCATTTTGTCCGGTCCTCACTTTCTGAGAGCCCTTTAAAGGCCTGTTTGAGGGCCATGACTTGGTTTTAGGGATATGGTTATAATAACTGTAGGTTATGGGTAGGTTTAGGTTTAGGGTAAGGGTTCGGGTTAGGCACTTAGTGGAGATGGGCAGGGTTAGGGTAAGGAGCTAGAGATTACATTGTGTCAATGAATGTCCTCACAAAGATAGATGTACAAGAGTGTGTGTGTGTGTGTGTGTGCGCTGTGATTTCACTGAAAGAGTAACTGTAATGAACATGACCAGGTCCAGTAATGCAGCTGTATTTGTACACGCTGGACGCTGCTGAACATCTGGACACAGTTACTGGCTCTCCGGGAGGTGGGGGTGTTTTACGGGGGTGTTGCCTGTGAAAGAGGGACTCCTGATCTCAGTCGGATAGTTTCAATGGATGAGAGTTGGATTAAGCGTGAACAAAGACCGGATGACTGTGCATGATTTTGCGTGACTCAGCGATGAATGAAGGATTCTCGCGCGGGGAGTTTCGCCCTCTGACGACATCTGCGTGTCTGAACAGAACCATGTTCTTTTCAAAGTGAGTAAAGTGTTTTTTTTTTTTTGTGATTATGAAGGGAAACATCGTTTGACAGCAGGATGTTTTATTTACTAATCCCTGAATTTTTTTTTAAGGATTATCAAATTGGACGCTGTTCTGTATTATTTATTATAGAACGGATGGGTTTGGTCCCAAATTCTGATTGGATAAGTCGTGTTCGAAGTGAAATAGCCAAAGTAAACACACCTCTGATTAGTTGAATGATGTATAAATGAGCTCGCAACCATAATAGCATTCATTACTATATTACTGTTTCTATATTGTATACTGTTACTATATTATATTACTGTTACTGTGAACTATATTACTGGTGAAAGATTGTGTTATTGTTTTTATTAAACAATTATAAAAATAATACTGCCAATAATAAATAAATAATAATTTACTGTACATCAGTGTCTTAATGATGTACAGTGTTGTTGAAGTAGTATTTATTCATATTTTGAATTGGATTTTATATTTTCAGTTTTCATTTTAATTGCAGGCCTGGTTTAAGTTTCATTAAGTTTATTAGTTTTGGGGGTTTTATAATCCTTTTTGACTTATTTTTCAGTTGTAGTATTTTCATTTCTTAGTAAATTACTTCAATGCAACATTTTTCATTTTCGTTCACGTTCCAAATTGGATATTGCAATTTTTTTTTCAGCTCTATTTTAATGACCAAAAATAGTTTTAGATAACAATAACAACACTGCTGATGTAAATATGTACTGTGCATTACTTTCAGTAAAACCTATAGTGCAAACAGATGCTGTGTAATATGAGAAAAGGCTCTTTAACGTTCTCTTTAAAGAAGAAACGGAGTGGCTCCTGTTAGTTAGAGACTAACCAGAAACTGCAACATCGCATGCAAAGTGCATGTTCATGTTTACAGAGGTCAAGATTGAGTCTAATTAGGATTTTTTCAAAGTGTTTTTCGTCCTTTTGAAGTGGAAGGATATTTTATTGGTCAGTTTTATGTTTGAGTAACGGTGCTTGTTTGAATCGGTCATCTGGTAAATAGCTCAAGAAAGACTCTACACACTCTTTTTTTTTTCTTCCTCTCTGCGTATTGTGTCACTTATGGATTTTTTCACCAATATGGGTGTAACTCAAAATATAGTCACAGCTGATATGAGTGCTGAATGCTGGGAGTTGTCACAAAACCCCACATGCTTTTCATATGGAATAAAGTTGGGAGGAGAACATAATTGCTCAATATTTCAAGCCCAACAAAACCTCCCCACCCAAAGTCATTCCTCATTTTTTTAAACACACAGAATACAAATCAACCAGCCAATTTGAGCTATAGCCAGAATAAACAATGGTTTAGTACTCTGTCATCAACTATGGGTGTTTTAGTCAAATTTGGTAAAGTGATCTGAGTTTTCTTAAGTACAAGCACGATCCGTTCTTCATAAAGACCCCAAAGGACCTGTTAAAGTTATCGGCACCACTGCAGCCTTTATTCCTGTCAACACTTGAGGGTTTTTGTGAGAATGAAACCTAGTTTAGAGGTAGTAGACCAAGTTATTTGGACATTAATTCCACTCAAACTCCCATTGTTGAATAGTCACAGTTCAGACGTTTGTGGTGCCAGACTGCCTTAATTGTCTCTTAGCCACACTTCTGACTATTTACATAAAGACTAGTCCAATTATATAAGTTAAATGTTTTGTGCAAATGCTAACAATATAGCATTACTTAATAATTGAAATGCCTACATTGTAAAATTACAGTGCTACAGTAAAACATGTTAATTGATTAACATACCATATACAGTGGAAAAGTTGTGAATGGTTTTAATGTAATTTTACTATAAAATAATGTTGGTGTTGGTGTTACACGACAGTAATCATCTTGATTACTGCCACCTGTTTGTCATTATCTCATTTACGTATTTAAACCCTGTGTGTTCATTCACTCATTGCGAAGTCTTGTTTGTATTACACTGCAATTCTGAGCGCTTGGTTCCCGTGTTATGGTCTCGATCTTCTGCCTGTTTCCCTGGATTTCCCTGTTTGCCTGCGCTTTGGACTTTTGTTATTATCTGATGGTGTTTTGTCGTTGTGTATGATTCTGTGCACCGTCTATATACATGTTTTATGGTTTTACAGGTTACTTACAGTCACTTACAGTACACCAAAAGAGTAGTATGTCTGAATACATATTCGAAAAACAGTGGGTGAAAAGTCCTCGGATGACCTACTACTTTCACTGAGATTCTGATTTGATACACACTTTACTATCCCATGAGGCCATGGGAGGGATTTATGAAGGGAATTGAAGCGACGCAACAGACGCTGGTAGGTCATGAGACACTAACAACATGGCGGATGTAGTACGTACCAATCTCATTCATACAACCCATATTCATACTATAGAACAAACTTTTTTTATGGTCTCAAAGTAAATAAAAATTTTACTTAAAGTAACCTGGTTGCCTAAATTTTAAGTTGAAACTGTAATTGAAAATTTGACTTAAAAGAAAGACACTTTGTTGATCCCACTAACATTTAAAGGTTTTTTTTTTGGATGGTTGTCAGTACATTTGATGGTAAAAAGCCAATTGTAGGTAAATTATACAGTATATTAACATTAAATCACTTAATGAAAACATGCTATATTGTATACTATATGTAAAATATAAAAGCAGCAATGTCGTAATACCTGAAACATTGTCACAATCACGTTGAATTTCTGGCAACCACATCTGCCGTTTCTTTACTGTAAATCTAACGGGATCTTTTTCACAGTGTGCAGCTGTAAAGCTACGAAAGTAACTAGCTGTATTTCTTACACTGTCGTCTTTTTCCATTTTAAACTCGTACCTTTTGGGCTGTGTTTTCACAGTGATGAATGATTTCCTGAGTTATTTGGCGGTTTCCAATGTTCAAATGAGATTGATGGTACCGTTGCCCATTCTGGAGACCACCGTGGCTCTTCATGAATCGTCCCTCAGCCCAATATAGAGACAGCAAGCATTTCCTGAGAGACTGAACAGAACAGGACTTTTTTTGCTGAGGGTGAAACACTGATGAACCAAAACTTTCCTGTTCTGAGACATCAATCAGAGCGTTTGTGTGAACAATGTCATCTTGTGTCTGTACAGTATGTTTGAGCTTGATCTGCATTGTTACTTTAGTTTCGTATCTATATAGTCTACCATTATAGTATTTATTCAACTGAAACTCAACCTTAAAATCTGATATTTATATTTTATTTCTCTTTTTTTTTTTTGAAAACCACCACAAACACCTTAGCGACTGCCTTGACAAGTTATACCCAGAATGCTTCAGTATTATGGAAGTGAGTTTTGCACATGGCAAGCACACAAAATCTAGTTGTTTGCTCTTTTAATGATGTAATATCTCAGTATGGTAATCTCATAATTCCCGTTCAAACGAGACTAAAACTAGCTGACGCAGACTTTGGCCAACTTTTGGCTCCAGAGTGCCACCATTACATTTTTAAATGGGTGGAAATGGAAACTGAAGTGGAAAAGAAAAGCATTAAGAAACATCCTTGCGGGAGTCGTCTCTAACCGTTGAGACATGTAGGCAAGTCCATTCTCTCCCCTCGATGCCCGCACAACCTGTAATTAGCACAAATTGCTGGCTCCCTAAGTTGTTCTTCCGAACATCAACAAGCCATTTTTGTCCTCTGATTCTTTGGCACCCATAATTCCCTTTTCCATCTCTGTAGTCTCTGCTGAATCCGAAACCACAAAGTACTCTAGAACTGACATGATAGCAGAAAGAGATAGACAGACAGACATCTACAGTGCTCATGACTCAGGTTCATTATTAACATCCCACTTGTGTCATTATTAACATCAACATCCCACTTGTGTCATTATTAACATCCCACTTGTGTCATTAAAGATTCTTTAATGGCTCTTTGAAGAACTTTTGTTTCAGCAAAGAACCTCTTCTGGTCCAAAACCATTTTCACTGTATTCTTGAGTTTTCATTTTCTTTGACAGTATGTTTTCCCTGTTTTCCTTTAAAAAGATCACAACACTATAACCCTTTGATGCATGAATTATTAATTTATTATTACTAAATAATATAAAATGTATTAAAGTTAATATTTGAAATATTTTTTTTGTTTATTTATGTGTAGGTCTATGTGTATTATTTTTCTGTTAACTTACTCTTCTTTTTACTTTTAATTAAGGATATAATCATTCATAATCCTTTTTTTTTCTCCAAACTTTTATTTTGAGAGAATCATAAATCTGTTTACTGCATCTTTTTATTAAGAATGTAATTATCCCATTTTTTATTTATTTTTTATTTCAAGAAAGTTTTTATTTAAGGCCCGTTCACATGAAGGATGATAACTATAACAATAACGATAAAGTTATAGTTATAGTTCCTAAAAAAAGTTCTAAATATAAAAGAATATCATTACAACTTTATAAGGATAATGACACAGAGAAACTAAATTGTTAGAATCACTTTCAGAATGATTTTTTTCCTGATAATGAATGATAACAATTCTGACAGCCAATCAGAATCCATCCTGCTTTGGAGACCTCGAGCATTTAAAGCTGCAGGCGACAAAACTGCAACTCGCATGTAGAATAAACACAACGATATCGTCCGCTGGTGTGGACGCTAATATAGTTATCGTTTTTATAGTTATCGGTGTGAACGGGCCTTTACACCTCTCAATAGCAGACAGATAATGTGGAGTTACTTAATGTATTATAACTGGTTGAATTTATGTTGTTGTGAATAGAAAACACAATGAAAATGAGTTTTAAAATGCAAAGCATGCATAGCGTTTGTGTCTCATATCTTTTGGGCTTAAATCACATCTTTTTCAAAACTGAAGACGAATTATGATCCTAGTGTGGCTTTCCCTCTTTCAGAACAGAGTTTGCCAGAACGGCCCGTCCGTAGTTACGGGACTGAGGCTTTGCCATTCAGAAACTCACTGACCTTAATCTTTACCGTTCCAATTGCTACCCTTCATTCAGTCTTGCATCTACATCCCCTAGAATGTTTTTTGGGAAGTGAATGCAAGCCTGTTTCAAAGCCAGAATTGAGCTTGTGTGGTATGAGTCTCTGGTCATATGGTGAAGACATCTGTTTCATTATGATACTCCCATTGAGATCCTGCTGTCTGTTCCTAGGTCAGGTAATGGAGCAGAAAAGTTTCCCCTAGGAAAGACAAGTGACAAATAATTTATATCTACTCTACACTGTTAAAGTTTTTTTTGTTTTTTTTAAAGATAAACCATGTGCAAATTCATGCAACACCATGGCTGAGTATTTTCTCCTTAAAACGGCAGTGAACCAAAGATGGTCTCAAAAACACGGTTTTAAACCGCCTCAGTTTCCTACCGTCACAATGAACATGTGACCAATCCTGTCAACATGTGTGCCGGAGAACACCTGAAGAAGGGACCGGAAAAATTGGGTACATATAGCAATATAGCGAGTCAATTATGTAAATGATGTATATATTACGATGTTATGATGAACTATATGCCTTTCTCCAGTGTATTGGATAAGTACTGTACAGTATATAATGGATAAGTACTATAATGTTCAAAGCATTTCTAAGGATGCTGATTTTTAGAAGACAGCTTTCTGACTCTAAGATGGCGAACGGGAACATGGTGTGTTTAACATTATACATTATTAGGTGTTTACTAATTGGCATATTCATGAATCTGCATATACTAAATGAAGCAATGGAGTAAAAAACATGTCAATATGTAATTTTTTATGATCTAAGATGAGTTTTAAGGGTTATAATTATTGACTGCAGGGGGACTTTAAAAATAAAGGTTCCAAAAAGGGGTTTTCGCAGTGATGCCACAGAAGAACAATGTTTGGTTCCCCGAAGATCCTTTCAGAGAAAAGTTCTTTAAAGAACCTTTTTTTTTTCTTAGTGTGAAGAACATTTTACGCATCTAAAGGACTTTCTTTACTATAAATAACCTTTTTTCACTATAAATAACCTTTTGTGCAAATTGAAAGGTTTTATGGATCTGAAAGGTTCTTCATGGAACCATCGATGCCAATAAAGGACCTTTATTTCACTCTCTCTAGACAACGCTGAGATGAAATTGAGATCAAATGCTACTCAGATGTAGTTCCTCCTGAGAAAAAGACCTCTGTAATCTCACAGGAAAGCTTCGTAAAGAGATCTCAAAATATACTTTTCTTCAGTTCAAATCTAATGTTACTGTATTTCAACTATTGACCAGAGGCGGACAGAGTACACAGCTTCATTACTTGAGTAAAAGTACAGATACCCCTTGCTAAATTTGACTCAAGTACAAGTAAAAGTACTACAGTCAGATGTCTACTTAAGTAAAAGTACTGAAGTATTTGTTTTTAAAAGTACGTGAGTATCAAGAGTACAAGAGTACATTTTCTAAATATTGCATTACTACTGCCACAGTGCTTACATTTATGTACAGAAACGTCCTACATGGAGTTATGAAAAATGTTAATGTTGGAGAATGTAAAAGGAATTGAAAGTAAAATCAAGTCATTTCATCTTTTAACCATGTTGCTTTATTTAACATTTAAGAAAATTTCCGAAAATTCAGAAAATTGACATTTTGAAACCACGGGTTGGCACATTCCCGGGATGGACCTGCTGCGTCTTCATCCATTGTTTCATCCATGGTTTCGTCTCTTATCTAAATCTGACCATGGAGTTGACTTTGGGGGAAAGCTGAAGGTGATTGCTGATAGGCTGTCCCAATCAGTGGCGCCTGCACAATCCAATCACGTTTGAGAGGAAACAACTAATTGTGGGGTGTCCGAGATTTTTCTTTTTTCCTTTTATTTTTTTTAAGAAGTAGTAACGGGTACTCACGGTTATGGATAGAAATGTAGCGGAGTAAAGAGTACAATATTTGCCTCTCAAATGTACTTGAGTAAAGTCATGAGTACTCCCCAAAAATGATACTCGAGTAAAGTACAGATCCCTCAAAATTGTACTTAAGTACTGTACTCAAGTAAATGTACTCCGTTACTGCCCGGCTCTGCTATTGACTCATTTGTGTCTATTTTCTAAAAGAATTTTAGGGGAAACACCTGACACAAAGTTTATGCTAAAGGTGAATAATGTCTGAGAACTCCATGAAGTCTTCTGAGCCCTGATAGAGCAAACTGAGCAATAACATGTGCCCAGGGTGCGGTACTGTGGTCTTTACTTCTCTCTCGCATCATTCATCCTTTCTGTGTATCTTCTAAACATCTTTATCTGTGTGTGTGTGTGTGTGTGTGTGTGTGCGCAGTTGGGACGAGAGCAGCTCCATCAGCAGTGGCTTGAGCGATGGTTCTGATAACCTGAGCTCAGAGGATCTCAACGCCAGCTCTTCTCTTAACTCTCTCCCCACCACACCTGTCGGCTCGCGACGCAACTCCTCCGTCATGGTAAGCACTTCTCAAGGTTCTTCAGCATTGCTTATTTGGATTCAGTATAACTTGCATGTCAACAAGCAGGTTTGAGACATCATATACAGTCAATGTTGCACTAAAAGCACCACTGATTCAAGGGTTAGTTCACCCAAAAATGAAAATGATGTCATTAATGACTCACCCTCATGTCGTCCCAAGCCCGTCAGACCTCCGTTCATCTTCGGAACACAGTTTAAGATATTTTAGATTTAGTCCGAGAGCTTTCTGTCCCTCCATTGAACATGTATGTACGGTAGACTGTCCTTGTCCAGAAAGGAAATAAAGACATCATCAAAGTAGTCCATGTGACATCAGTGGGTTAGTTAGAATGCTTTGAAGCATCGAAAATACATTTTGGTCCAAAAATAACAAAAACTACGACTTTATTCAGCATTGTATTGTCTTCCGGTTCTGTTGTGGATCCGCGTTCACGAGTCCACAGTGACGCCGCTGACGTAAGACGCTGCTGACGTGTGTCTGGTGCGTCCGTGTATTCGGGTTCAAATAAATATGGCTGGGCAAAAAAATGCAAGTCTTCCTCTGTGAAATCCTTAGACATGTTTGCAAAGATTGTTTTGTTTCCAGCGTGCGTCTCCCTCAGACTGTAAGCGAAGCTCGGGCGCACCAGACACACGTCAGCAGCGTCTTACGTCAGCGGCGTCACTGAACGCGGATCCACAACAGAACCGGAAGACAATACAATGCTGAATAAAGTCCTAGTTTTTGTTATTTTTGAACCAAAATGTATTTTCGATGCTTCAAAGCATTCTAACTAACCCACTGATGTCACATGGACTACTTTGATAAAGTCTTTATTTCCTTTCTGGACAAGGACAGTATACCGTACACACATTTACAATGGAGGGACAGAAAGCTCTCGGACTAAATCTAAAATATCTTAAACTGTGTTCCGAAGATGAACGGAGGTCTGACGGGCTTGGGACGACATGAGGGAGAGTCATTAATGACATCATTTTCATTTTTGGGTGAACTAACCCTTTAAATGTTCTGAATGGTATTCAACTGAAGCCTTGCTGACAACATGCTACAGATTTCAGCTTGTAAAACATGCTGACAGTGGAAGTCTATGGAGAAACACACCTCACTGCATCCATTAAACATGAGTGGATTTCTGTCAGGATTTCTGTCAACACACTTTTTCTGTTTGCTTTTGGAAAGTGAGGTATAAGAAATGATTTTCTGTGGTAAGAAAATAGCAGAAACTCATCCATCTAGCCAAGTCACTCTCGTTTGTGGTTTAGGTAATAATACAGGGATCTAGATCAGATGTAAATCAATCTACAGCTGTAAATAACGTGACAATTTCAGTATGAAGTTGACCATATTCTGTCCATGAGGTAGAAATTTAACCAACCATTCAAAATATTTGGGGTTTGTAAGATGTTTTTTAAAAGATATTTTAAAATAATTCCAGCAAGGATGCATTCAATTTATCAATAGTGATATTAAAGACATTTATGATGTTAGAAAGGGTTTCTATTTCAAATAAATGCTGTTTGTTTAACGTTTAATTCTTCACAGAACCCTAAAATAAAAATTGAAGCGGCAAATATGAATGTTTTCAACATTGGTAATAATCAGAATTGTTTCTTGAGCAGCAAATCATCATATTAGAGTGATTTCTGAAGGATCATGTGACACTGAAGACTGGAGTAATGAGTCTGAAAATTCAGCTTTGATCACTGGAATAAATGACATTTTAACAGTTATTTGATATTGTGAAAATATTTCACAATATTACTGTTTTATTTGATCAAATCAATGCAGTTTTGGTGAACAGAAGAGACTTCTTTCAAAAAAACAGACCCTGAATTTTATTTCTAAACTGAAATATGAACCACTGCTTAAAAACTAAAAACGGATGAAGACACCAAGGCACATATTAACATGACGTCCGTATCTGTTTTTGACATTGTTTTTCAGTTCCTGCTCTGGTAAACATTGGCATAAAATAACCTCTGAGGATTTGTTTCGTGTCAAGACAAGAGAACGCAAGGCGTCTTGACAGTTTCAGGCTCTTGTTTCAGACTGTGGTTTGGTGTTTGCTGCCATCTTCAATTTAATGTGTCCCTGGTTTGGAAGTCTGGTGTTTTTCTTCAGAACTAAACGTTTCTACTGTTGATAAGAAGTTATATTGCAGTCACAATGGTGGCCTAAATTAAACAATTCTTAGTTTGTGGGTCTGTTTTTGTCTCACCAGGTTAAGTAATGTTATAGAAGCATCTTTTAAAATGATATTTTGTTAAGACGACGTCACAAATAATGATTACAAATGATGCAACATAACCAAAGTATGAGACACTTGTATCATATTCACCCCCTACAGTCAAAGTCAGGCCGGGAGAGCTTGTTCTTACATTTAACCAGCTCAAAAGCCTGGCTTTGATTCTCCTGGATGAATGAAGAGCAGCTGTTTTCTATCAGGCACGTCATTTGCTTGTTTGAAGCACTTGCTATCAGTTCTCGATGAAATCACACCATTGTTTTCCTCGTCATTAAAGCGGCGAATGTCAATAATCAAGCTCGAACAGACAAAAAGAGGAACAATATGACTCGATAGACTTTCTGTGCTGCTTTAGCAATCATGATTACATTACATTTTGAAGATGTTTTCAATGTGCCATCTGGTCTTTACTCAAAAACAGTGTGAAAAGAGAAAAGTCATGTTCTTGGCATTATATTTTTGAGCACTTCTATTTGTGAAAGATGGCATGTTAAATATAATGCAAAGTTATTCGCATTAGAGGAATGTGCTCTGTGCCCATGCTAAAGCTTCACAGAATAAAAGTCTTTGAGGTTTAGTCTTTTAGAGCTCAGTTTAATCAGCTTCAGATAATGCGAGTGTGTTGTATGAGGCCTTTATGCATTTAATTTAACTTGGAAAAATGTTCAGTCATAAATGACAGGAAAACTAAGTCACGAATAGGCCTGCATGGAATATGCATAACTTTGCATATCACGATTCCATGTGGGTTAAGTCATAAATTACAGTATAAAATAAATATAGTAAGTAACATAAATAAATTCTAATAAAATATACATTATGTCAAATATGTTATGGTGTGAAATTAATACATACGTTTTTTTTATGTTTAAAGGGTTAGTTCACCCAAAAATGAAAATTAAGTCATTAATTACTCACCCCCATGCTGTACCAACCCCGTAAGGCCTTTGTTCGTCTTCGGAACAAAAATGAAGATATTTATGATTAAATCTGAGAGGTTGATCACTCCTCCATAGGCTCCCTAAGGGAATGAATCCTGACGGTCCAGAAAGTCAATGAAGAAAATGTTTAAATATTCTATGTCACAACAGTGGCTCAACTATAAGTTTATCAAGCGACGAGAATACTTTTTGTGCGAAAAAACAAACAAAAATAACGACTTTATTCGACTATTCCTTTTCTTCCTTGTAGGCCTGAAACGAGACTTCAAGAGATTTCCACGACGCGCGAGAACTGAACTGAAGTAGTTGAAGGAGATCGCAATTCTCGCGCATGCGTCGTGGAAATCTCTCGAAGTCTCGTTTCAGGCCTACAAGGAAGAAAAGGAATAGTCGAATAAAGTCGTTATTTTTGTTTGTTTTTTCGCACAAAAAGTATTCTCGTCGCTTGATAAACTTATAGTTGAGCCACTGTTGTGACATGGAATATTTAAACATTTTCTTCATTGACTTTCTGGGCCGTCCGGTGTCATTCCCTTAGGGAGCCTATGGAGGAGTGATCAACCTCTCAAATTTAATCATAAATATCTTCATTTGTGTTCCGAAGACGAACGAAGGCCTTACGGGGTTGGTACAGCATGGGGGTGAGAAATTAATGATTTAATTTTCATTTTTGGGTGAACTAACCCTTTAAGTGTCTCATTCTCACAAAGGCTGTGTTTATATGATCAAAAATACAGTAAAAACACTAATATTGTGAAAAATTATTACAAGGTAAAATAACTGTTTTCTAAGTGAATATATGTTAAAATGTAATTTATTCCTGTGATCAAAGCTGAATTTTCAGCATCATTACTCCAGTCTTCAGTCACATGATCCTTCAGAAATCATTATAATATGCTCAAGAAACATTTATGATTATCAATGATGAAAACTATATTAAAATGTAGTATAGCATGATTTCTCATACTGAATATACTCTTCTAACAGATATCCTCTGCTGTGTGTGTGTGTGTGTGTTTGTGAAGTTGCGAACGGATGCAGAGAAGCGTTCTCTGGTGGAGAGTGGACTGGCGTGGTACAGCGAGGACTGCAAGTCCTTACGGAAGGCTGATGGAGTTTATGACACCGGGAGCCTAAAAGCGGAGCCGTCCTGCAAGTGGAGGAAAACTCGGCTACCGGATGGTCCCGCGCAGGACAAGATGGGGAAAGGAGAACTGAAGAAACCTCAGAGTCTCGGACAACCTGGGAACTTCAAAAAGAGCCGCAATCCTCCTGTGGGCGTCACCTCACCCATCACACACAATTCACAAAATGTGCTAAAAATCGCAGGTATGAATTTTATTTATTTTATTTATTTTATTTATTTTATTTATTTTATTTATTTTATTTATTTTATTTATTTTATTTATTTTATTTTATTTTATTTTATTTTTTTTTATTTTTTTTTATTTTTTATTTTTTATTTGCTTTATTTGCTTTATTTTATTTGTATTATTTTATTTTATGAATATTTGTTATTTAATTTAATTGTATTTATTTTATGCTACCGTTTAGGCTTTAGCTTTGACATAAACAGACTGTATTTTCTGATTTGGACATATTTCATACATTAGATATACAAGACATAAATTCAAGAGGTCTCACTCTTGGCAGCAAAACAAAACGTTTTTGTTCTCCAAACATGCAACTCCAAAAGAATTATATATTAATGGTACTATATCATGATTTGGAAATGAATCAGTTGGACAAACTTAGGTTGTTTACGTTACGACTACTGTCATCCATACTGTCATCTCTTGTAAATGAAGACCATGTGTGATACAGAGACTGGTGAAGTGTCTCTTCAGCAGATATCAAACTGATGACACATTTGTGTGGAAACTTTAAAGGAACCACATGAATAGTATCCAAACTCAGTCTTAACTTAAACAAATATCAAAGTTCTGTCATCATTTTACTCACCATCATATCGTCACACACTTTTGTATACAATAAAATGCAGTGGCCAGAGGCTGTAAGACTCTAAAAAGGACAATAAAGCACCATAAATGCACCATAAAAGTAGTCTATTGTGCTATATATATATATATATATATATATATATATATATATATATATATATATATATATATATATATATATATATAAAGTAGTCGTATATACTGTATATAAAGTCTTCTGAAGTCATTCTGTCAGATTCTGAGTAGTTGTCCAACAAACTCTCAAACCTCGTTCATCCATCATGTCACGCTGGTTTGTTATGACATGACAAACGATGACAGAACTTTTATTTTTTGGTGAATCATTCCTTTAACTTTCATTTACCATGTTTTCATAGAAGACTTCAGGAGAGAAGCCTGTCAGGTTTATCTTTTTACCATCTTCTCCTAATGCAGTCTTTCTGTCTGCAGTGTAACCTTTCTATGCTGGATCCATAGTTTAAAATGACATTTAAATGTCAGCGATCTAGTGCACTTAGAAGAAAACCAGCAGCCATGGTGCCTTATGCAATTTGTCTGTTCTGTTATTAAATAACCCTCACAAATGGCAAAAACATAATCACCAATTTAAGGAATAAAAAGCATAGAGGTCATAGCACTGAATAAAACTGTTGGTTTGAAGTAAAATTACACTATAATATATATTTATATGAAGCTTTTTTCAACATTGATAATAATCAGAAATGTTTCTTGAGCAGAAAACCATCAAATTAGAAGGATTTCTGAAGGATCATGTGACACTGAAGACTGGAGTAATGATGCTAAAAAATTCAGCTTTAATCACAGGAGTAAATTACATTTTACAATATATTCAAATAGAAACTGTTCTTTTAGATTGTAATAATATTTCACAATTGTACTGTTTTCACTGTATTTTTGTTTAAATAAACAAAAGTTTGGTGAGCTGAAGAGTCACCAGAAAAAACAGAACTGTAAGTGTGTATAAAAGTATTGCATACTGAGCACTGTATACTATATAATGCAGACGTGGTGAGAGAGGAGTATGTTAGCATGTAGTTTGGGAGCCAGAAAGTGCTCATCTTTAAAAGTAAATCAATTGTTTTATCATTACAAACCCAACAAATGTGCTTTTAAAGTGTCGTTAGTAGGCTATTAGTTCAGTCAATCTCCTCTATCAGTAATATTTAGTCAATTAAACCTCATTAGCAAGTTCACATATTCTTGGTCACTATTTTTCATTGTAATATTCATATATTCGTGTTGGTCTCGTCTGACACCTCCGCTGAGTTTATATCTTGTGTGGGCTGAGACGCTCTTTATCTTTGCAGTGTCTCTAATTAAACGCAGTGCTTGCCCTCGTCTCCATCCATGACTCACACACTGTAGATTTAAGCCACAGAAACTTAACCATGGCTTCAATCGGGTTCTCTCCATGACTTCATCTGATGTCATACCCCCAAGGCTTTCCTGCTCACCTTTCAAAGACACTTCTCTGACTCTGACCACACAGTGTCATCCTGGTTTTGGTCATCAACACTGATTCAGCTTTGTGTGTGTGTGTGTGTGAAAGGAAACTTTATTGATGTTGAGGCTGATTGGTGATTTCCCACAGAAAACCGCTGTCGTGGTATCATGGTATCAGATGGTAATAGCAGGGTATTTTGATGTATTTCACAGAGCTGAATGATTACCAATTCGTTTATGTGGTTTTAACATGACATTTCAGGATACTTCAAAGAATGCAGTGGATTATTTCCATCCTAGAGGAAGAGGTTTGCTCAGGTTGCTCTTTCATAGTTTATGATAATTAATGTAGCATGAACATCTCGGGTTTCTGGTTTTGGCTTTCATTGGGGTTTGGTGTGTTTAAAACTCTGTTTTAAAGATATGATGTTATTGTTAAATAAACCTATTAAAAAATATATTTTTTTGTTGAAATATAGCTGGAATAAAATATAAATATTAGATGAAAATCTTCAACTTAAAAAAAAAAACAATAATGAAAATTACAAATGTTGCCTTGGCAAAAGTATTATAATTACTAAAATTACTAAAACATATAAATTAAAGTGAAAGGGCAATGTTAAAAAGCTATAAAATGACAAAAGCATGTAACAAATTGAGACAAAACTAAGACCAAAGGAAAACTGAACATGCTAAAAATAAAAGCTAATTTCAAATATTAATTAATACTATTTAAAGGATATTATAATTACTTGATGAAGAGATTTGATAGAGATTGTGGTTAAAAATATTGTAGATTTGATTTATCTTTATGGATGACGTAGAACCAGGTCTCATTTCTTAGATAATATGATTTTAAAGAAATTTCTCTGAACAGTACATTGAGAAAATGTCCCCTGAAATCACACAAGAGCACATAAAAATACCAGAAAATATTGTATGGAGTGAAATTTAGTCATTCACCACCACTAATATTCCCCTCTGTATCTTCAAACACGTCCAGATGTGTGACACCAAACGTTGATGCTCAAGGTTTTAAATATGCACATGTACAAATGAGATATGATGCGATATTGTCAGTTTTAGTGACTGTTTCCTCTCTTTCTCTAAAGTCCCCAAAGGAGACTCAAAGGCAGTTGACAGGGTGAAAATGTCAATGAAGGCAACGGGTCTCCAGCGCTCCCGCTCTGATGCCGGCCGGGAGAACGCCGAGCACCGTAAGCCTCCCTCAGGTCTGGTGAAACCCTCCGCTGGCGGCTCCTTTGGTTACAAGAAACCCCCGACCACCGGTACCGCCACTGTCCTGACAGCAGGAGGCGCCACTATCACCAGTGGCTCGGCCACTGTGGGCAAAACCCCAAAGTCCTCGGGCATCCCCATCAAACCCGTCCCAGGTGGAGGTGTGCGCAAAAACAGCTTTGATGCCAGCGGCTCCGAACAGGGTTTCCTTGCGCCCAACGCTCGCGGTAGCATTCAATATCGAAGTCTTCCACGGCCTGCAAAATCCAGTGCTATGAGCTTAACCTCTCGCCCTGTTAGTGGCAGCATCGATGCCAGCCTCCTCACTCTTAAACCCGTGCCAGCTTTGCCCAACACCATGCCCACCAGAGGAAAAGAAGGAGGCAGCTTTAAAGCGGCTAGTCGCCCGAGCTTCACAGGACCCGTCAACCAAACGGATCGCGAGAAGGAGAAGGAACGGGCCAAGGCCAAAGCGGACCTGGAGATCAGCTGTCTGAAGGCCGAGAACAGCTGTGGAGAGACTGTGGAGAAGATCCATCGAGTGCGGAGGACGAGCTCGAGTAAATACCCTGAACTGAGCTCTCCGACCTGCACGCCGAGGTACGGCAGCTGCTGAAACACCATGTCAAATAACAGTCATTGCAACCATTTCATTTGTAAATAAAAGTAGGTGAAATAAAACATATATTCTTTTTTTTGAAAAAACTATAAAAATGGAAATAAATAACTTAATAATTTGTTTAAAAATGATATATACATATTTTAATGATATATATATGTGTGCTTCAAATCTATGCTTATTGAATTATATATTAAACATTATTAAACTTTAATGAGGATTTCGTTTGTCCTAAATTATTTATATATTTTATGTAATTATTTATATATTATTTTGTATTATTTATATATAATATTCAATTAAATCATCAGGTATAAAAATAACTATTTATATTTTAAAATATATATTTTCTGTGGGCTACACAGCACCTCATTCGTTTGAAATAAAAAAAATATTTTTAAAATATCATGAATTGATTATTATGAATGGTTAATTATTTAAATCAAATCGAATTGTTACAGCTAATGATTCTGATCTGTGGCTTTGTAATTAAAATATTTTAAATCAATTCATGATACTTTCAAATAATAATTAACAAATGGTAAAAATGAAGTGACTCACGTAGCGATGCAGCACTTAAAAAAATTAAAATAGGGGAAAATATATAAAACAGGTGTTTAATTTAGTAAATTAAGCGACTTTAATTGGCAACTTTTTTAGAGGAAATATTATGCTGATGCCTTGTGTGTTTATATTACGCAAGTTATGCTCCTCAATTATTTAAAAGCCTTTCTGGAACCGGACATAAAGAGCCTTTGAGGTGGATTTTATGGTTGGCAGCGTTTTCTTTATTTAGTTCCTTTGGATGCACTGAAATCCCTCGGCTTCATGCGGTGCTCGACTACAGAAGGGCTTTGAGTTCATGACGTCACTGATGCTGATTTGTGCGTTTACTCGAACAGGTTGCTGAGCGGGAAGTCTCTGGTTCACCCTCCCAGCCTGGCTCTCCTAGACAAGGTCAACTCCAACAGTCTGGACTCCTGTATCACCATCCAAGACCTTCCTCCAAAGATCCCTCCCTACTCCAAGCTCCAGGACCTGGCGGGCTCCCGCTTGCCCCCTCGACTCACCCCGAGCCCAGCGCCGGTGCTCCACATCGACTCTCCCAGCTGTTTCTCCGGCCAGGCTCTGTCTGTGAGCAGTTCCCCGATCCTCTACCCGAAGATGTCCGGCCTGCACCGCAGCATGGAGTCACTGCCTCTTCATATGAGCGTGCCCTTAAAAACTGATCTGGGAGACCGGGAAGAAGCCAGGAGTACTGGGACGTGGGGCGCAGGCAGTCGGACATCCATCACTTTAGGCGACAGGTGAGTTCGGGCTTGTATAATGGCTGTGGTTCAACTGAGCAAAGTACAGCAAAACTGTGATTTCATATAGAATAATGAATGAATGAACCTGTTAAAAAGAGCAGCATAACTGTCACCAGCCTTGTTTTTAAGGATGCTGGTGTGCAGGCCTCACTTAAAGTGCCTATCAAATCAATATTGTGGCTTTTAATCCATGCATGTTAGCCATTTTTTTAAATTATGAATTAATATTATTATTTTAACATATTTTGTAATCGCTAATATTATCATGTTAATTAAAATTATTTATATATGTATATTTTATATATTAAATTATATATAATGTATATAGATATATAGAATTTTATCATCATTTAAAAATAGAATTAATAAGTATATTGTTAATATAATATATATTCTCAATATATATATGTATAGGTATTCTCAACCTTCTCAATTTATATATATATATATATAAATATATCAATTGCGTACAGTTCTACTCCTGTACACACTTAATGTTTCAAATGAGCACAATAAAATATTAAAAGAATGCTCATGTCATCTGGTGTGAGCCAGTCGCCCCCTACTGGCAAAAGAGCAAACCGACTGAAAGAATAAACTAGACGAGGTACACCATCATCAGATGAAGATTGTGGACTGGATATCAGTGTAATGCTAACAGTGCTGGTTTGGGGTGAGGTATTTATATGTGCTGCTCTCTACCCCTCCCAGTTTACAAACTGATAGGAACACCTTACCCAAGAAAGGATTCAGGTACATTTATTTAATCGAAAAATGAACTAGTACAGCAATGCGATGTAAGGTGATTCTGACACATGTCGCACTGTCTTCCTCAGTCGCTATGGCAGCGGTCAGTCCGATGGCGAAGGAAGGGAACGCCGGCATTCCCACACCATCACTAGCATGACGGATTCGGAGAGCCCGCCTCAGCTTCCTTCACCCACACACGTGACACAGCCCTTCCTAGGAAAAACCCCGCCAACCAACGTGGGTAAGTGAAGTCTAACACCTTCTCATTTTACAGGTGAGACCTGATCACATGACTGAGATAAATCACTTGTGACGTTCTCCACAGTGGCGCCAATCCCGAGTTCCCAAATCACACGATCCAACAGCATCCCAGCGAATGACATGGGCTACGAGCTGTACGGGACCTCTCCTCTGGGCAGCTCTCTCTCTCTGGCCGACCGACCGAAGAGCATGATGAGATCCGGATCCTTCAGAGAGCCCAGTGAAGATGGTGAGGCACGGAAATGTTCTGTACCTGTCCCTCACTTTGATTGGACGTGCATAAATGCTTCACTTTGCTTATAAACTGTGTTCATATGCATGCAAACATAAAAACGAAGTCAATCTACTGTAACTTAAAAGTGTTACCTGTTGCTTTTAACGGGCATAGTGAGTTACACCAACCTGTTTTTTGATCTCATTTTTACTGATAGCTCAATAGCAGTGTTATTTTATTTTTATTTTTATACTGTTTTAGTATTGAAAGCTTTTTTAGTATTAAAAGCACTTGCAACGCCAAGGTCATGGGTTCGATTTCCAGGGAAAGCAAGAACTGATAAGAATGTAAATGTGTACCTTGAAATGCAATGTGAGTCACTTTGGATAAAAGCATCTGCCAAATGCATAAATGTATTAATTAAGATGTTGAAGCTTTTATTTTTATTGTTTCGTTTTAGTAATTTTTTTAGGTGTTTTTGCCCTTTTTTATTCATTTTTTTAATGTTCTATTTAGCTATTGTTTTCTATTTCAAATTATTTTGTAGTTTTAGTACTGAAACTTGTTTCAAATATTTGCCAAGACAACATTTTTTAAGTTTATGTTTCTCTTCACATATTTATATTTTATTTCAACTTTATTTTAAATTACCAGAACACATTTTAGATAATAGCAACACTGTTCAACGGCCAAACAAGACATCTAATAAATACTTGCCGAGCCGAGGCTATTTTCTGTCATGCATGATCCTGGTCCTAGTTTGAATCATTCTTCAGTGCGTGTTATTCTAAACATCAGTGAAGTCTCTACTAATGTTTTACTTGTTAAATATTATGTTTAATTTGAATATATACCATATTAAAACAAGTAATTGGTTGCAAACATTGTTTCATGTTTACTTAAATTATAAAGTAAAAATGCACTGTGCTCTCTTTCTCTCAGTTCATGGATCTGTGCTGTCTCTGGCCTCAAATGCCTCATCCAACTATTCTGTGAGTAGAAACTTATGAGGATGTTGAAATTGGGTTGATTTCTGTATTTTGTTCAAATGATGATGCTGAATGATGGTCAGATGGCTCTATTGGTCAGAGGTCTTTTTTTTTTTTTTTTTTTTACTAGAATAGAAAAATAAAAATTCACAGCTCAAAGTTCATCAATCTTGAACTTTATTATGTAGATAAATCAGAAAACTCTACACTTAAAATTGAATGGAGCACAAAATCGGATCTGACTGGCCCTTTAATTCTTGCAGTTTCTCTTAAAGTGATAGTTCACAGAAAAATGAAAATTCTGTCATCTACTCCCTCATATCGTTCCAAACCCGTAAGACTTTCGTTCATCTTCAGATCACAAATGAAGATCTTTTTGATGAAATCTGAGAGATTTCTGTCCCTCCATTGACAGCTACGCAACTGACACTTTGACACAAAAACTTCATAAAGAGATCGTAAAACTAATCCATATGAATTGAGCGGTTTAGTCCAGAGACTCGATCACTTTATATGATGAACAGATTGAATTTATGCTTTATTCACATATAAACATTGATCAACTCACATCAGTTGTGGTAAACGGAAGCTCAAGCTTGTTTGGTTCTACCTCATTGGTTCTACGTGTGAGAACCAATGAGGTTCTTTCTCGTGTTACGCATCACGTTTGAGCTTCTGTAAGAACCAATGAGGTTCATTCCCGTGTTACGCATCACGTTTGAGCTTCTGTACGAACCAATGAGGTTCATTCTCATGTTACGCATCACGTTTGAGCTTCTGTACGAACCAATGAGGTTCATTCTCATGTTACGCATCACGTTTGAGCTTCTGTAAGAACCAATGAGGTTCATTCTCATGTTACGCATCACGTTTGAGCTTCTGTAAGAACCAATGAGGTTCATTCTCATGTTACGCATCACGTTTGAGCTTCTGTAAGAACCAATGAGGTTCATTCTCATGTTACGCATCACGTTTGAGCTTCTGTAAGAACCAATGAGGTTCATTCTCATGTTACGCATCACGTTTGAGCTTCTGTAAGAACCAATGAGGTTCATTCTCATGTTACGCATCACGTTTGAGCTTCTGTAAGAACCAATGAGGTTCATTCTCATGTTACGCATCACGTTTGAGCTTCTGTAAGAACCAATGAGGTTCATTCTCATGTTACGCATCACGTTTGAGCTTCTGTAAGAACCAATGAGGTTCATTCTCATGTTACGCATCACGTTTGAGCTTCTGTAAGAACCAATGAGGTTCATTCTCATGTTACGCATCACGTTTGAGCTTCTGTAAGAACCAATGAGGTTCATTCTCATGTTACGCATCACGTTTGAGCTTCTGTAAGAACCAATGAGGTTCATTCTCATGTTACGCATCACGTTTGAGCTTCTGTAAGAACCAATGAGGTTCATTCTCATGTTACGCATCACGTTTGAGCTTCTGTAAGAACCAATGAGGTTCATTCTCATGTTACGCATCACGTTTGAGCTTCTGTAAGAACCAATGAGGTTCATTCTCATGTTACGCATCACGTTTGAGCTTCTGTAAGAACCAATGAGGTTCATTCTCATGTTACGCATCACGTTTGAGCTTCTGTAAGAACCAATGAGGTTCATTCTCATGTTACGCATCACGTTTGAGCTTCTGTAAGAACCAATGAGGTTCATTCTCATGTTACGCATCACGTTTGAGCTTCTGTAAGAACCAATGAGGTTCATTCTCATGTTACGCATCACGTTTGAGCTTCAGCAAGAACACCGAACATTCTGCTTATGTTCACTGATCAATGTTTATATGTGAATTAAAGCCTAAATTCAATCCGTTCATCATATAAAGCGATCGAGTCTCGTCAGAAAATTTGGACTAAATCGCTCAATTCATATGGATTAGTTTTACGATCTCTTTATGAAGTTCTTGAAGTGTCAAAGTGGTAGTTGTGTATCTGTCAATGGAGGGACAGAAATCTCTCAGATTTCATTAAAAAGATCTTCATTTGGGATCCGAAGAGGAACGAAAATTCTTATGGGTTTGGAGCGACATGAGGGTGAGTAAATGATGGCATTTTAACGCACAGGCTTTTTTCCTCTCTTTTTCCTGTCCTTGCTCAACCTTTCTTGGTCTCTATCTCCATTTCTGTATCATGCACTCTCAGAATGAAGAGAGAATTCAAGGAGAGGTAAGACTTTTCTTATGACGCTGTTGTCGGCTTGTCCTTATCCTTTGCTTCCTCTTATTTTCTGCTCAAGATATAAAACATTCATATTCACGTTTGAATCTGAGTCTGATCCACACTGCAACTCATTCTGGCCAAGAACCAGACATGTAAATCAACCAACCATAGTTCTCTTTTTTAAGTGACGTCATTCTTATACTAATTTCATTACATTTTAAGCTTAAACCATCTTTTGCTGACCATAAATATGTGTTTTTTGAAAGTACTATAGTGCTGTATATGATTTTTTGTTGTTTGCAACTCGTTTTCCATCTCAGCAAATCCGGATACTGAGGCGTGAGCTCGAGTCGTCTCAGGATAAAGTGGCCAGCCTGACCACCCAACTCTCAGCAAATGTACGTGCAAAAACACATACACTATTATATACCCAAAAAATGGATTATGCGTTCTATTTTCTTGGTAGTATTTTAAAGTAATACTTTTTTTATATTATACAAGTCACATTTATTGTGTCATAATAGCTATAGCAATTTGAGTCTTTATACATATTACTGTAAAAGGTAAAGTTCACTCAAAAATGAAAATTCTGTCATTATTACTCACCCTCATGTCGCTCCAAACCCATAAGACTTTCGTTCATCTTCGGATCACAAATAAAGATCTTTTTGATGAAATCTGAGAGCTTTCTGTCCCTCCATTGACAGCTACGCAACTACCACTTTGAAACTTCAAAAGGTTCATAAAGAGATCGTAAAACTAATCCATATGAATTGAGCGGTTTGGTCCAAATTTTCTGACGAGACTCGATCACTTTATATGATTAACAGATTTAATTCAGGCTTTTATTCACATATATACATCCATCAATCAAAAAGATTTTCATTTGTGATCCGAAGATGAACAAAAGTCTTACGGGTTTGGAACGACATGAGGGTGAGTAATTAATGACAGAAATTACATTTTTGGTTGAACTATCCCTTTAAATGTCCATAATATGTTGTCATAGCTGTTTGTTTATCTGACACTCTGTCATGTCAATGACATCACCGGCATTTCTACATTCTACCCTTTTTCTAAACTTTTCGATAATCATTGCTTGTTTCCCCAGTCAACCCAGGATTATTAGTTAATTAATGAGTGTTGCCTTGCAATGTTGCTCTTTTATAATCACAATATTTCTAGTGTTTTAAATCCAGCTGTCTCTGGTGTCAATAATTGATCACTTCTCACAGCAAACTCCCACTAACCTGCTTTTCAACTCACCCTGCACTGATCAGCAATACAGTCACACACTGTAGTGACGCTCATATGAAGACAGGATTAGTTTTCCCAGTGTGATTCGAACAGGATTAAATTCACAAAGAACATCTATAAAGCATGAATTTACCAAATCACCTCAGGGAAAAGTAGTCCTGTCTGAGTAGGGCTCTACATTGTGCTTTAAATGTGTGGAAACCGAAGGTGAGAATGCACCTGTAAATCCCCTCCAGAGGGCCCTGATTTCTGATCGCAGTGTATATATGAGTGTGTGTGTGGGATGGAGAGTTGTGGCCCTATAGTCCTAACAGCGCTCTCCCTCTCTCCCTGGCTGATGTCCTCTCCCGGCCTCTGATGACTGACTGGTTCCTGGGGTTGCTGGCTGTTGCAGGCAGGCCAGGTTTGTTGGACTGTCACTCGCTGTTGCATGTGTGTGTGTGTGTGTGTGTGTGTGTGTGTGTGCCTCTCGAAGGCCTCCCTGCCCTTAGAGTGGCGTTGACTGATGATGTGAAGTAGGACTGGGTACAAAATATCGATTTCTCGATTTTAATCGATTCTCATTTTTATGAACCGATATCGATTAAATCACAAGAATCAATCTTTTAGTCTATGCTGTTTTCAGATGATGGATGAACAGAACGTTGGATCCAGGGCTGGACTGGGAAAATTATTAATTATTATTATTATATTATCATAAACAAAAACAAACTTTGCACGCCCTTGAATATGTATACCAACTCCTATTAAAACCACTAATGCCATGTAATAAGTGAATAGGAGTGAGTAAGAGTTAACAGATTAAATAACTACGTTACTAACTAAGTTGAACTATACTCCACAGTAATCCTAAAACAAGCTATAAGCTGCATTGGGATAGAAATACCGATTTTTCCCACAGGATTTTGGGAAATCTGTGGTCAGTGCACCTCTGTCCCTCTAGGGGGTTTCGGGGGCATGCTCCCCCGTAAGAAAATTTTGTGCTTTTTAATGTTAAATTCATCAATCTGGTGCACTTTGAGAGTTCAAAATTAAGAGCTCCAACCCATATTCAGTGTGCAAATTGAACAAAGAAAAACTCAAAACTCGTTTATATAGTGTCTGCCGACATTACACTACTAGGCCTACATAATACTAGTTATAATATTAATCCCATGGCAGTAATAGCCATATGTTGTAAAACAAATGCACTGAAAAATAAAAGCAACTTTCATAATTAGTTTCGTACTAATTTCTATACTTGAAAGATCGATCTTTTATTTTGGCGAAAAACATGGTTTACAAACTCGTCTCATTACAATTCTAATAAAATGCGCAATCGTCAAATATGCAGATGTGGAAATAATGCGTAACTGGGTAGTGGGTTCCAACATAGCCTAAGTGTTCTGAAAGTAGACTAGTTCTGCTTACCACCGTTCTCTACACTCACTCATCTCTCTCCTTATCCTCCTCACTATCCTCATCAGCCACTTGAAGGGCATTTGAAGTTTTTTATTTTTTTCACGCTATTTCTCTGCACATTCCTTGCGTTTCTTCTCCATCACTCTGAGTATTTTGACAGATACACACTCACACTACTCGCTCACTCAGAGCTCAAAGGGGGAGGTGTTTAAAGATGTGATTGGACCAGCCCAGTGTCAATCAAGAAAATAACCAATGGGCCGCTGATCTACGGGTTTCATGTGCCGGTCTGTGAGAGAGAAAAAAAACCTACGCTTTGTCCAATGCATTACACCGGCACAAATATGGAATGATATTCCGGACATTATTCAAAAGGAATTGCAAATTGTATTTGCAATTGCGTTTTCAATTTGTGGATGCATAAAATGTGACATAATCCAAACGCAATTGCAAATCGCGCATTACCGTTTGCATTTTCGTTTAAGCGAACGCACACCGACTGCCAAATTTCAAATGAAAATGCAAAGTCCGTTTGCAACTGTGTTTCCCATGTCTTACGAGGTTTGTCTCCATTCCTATTTAAATAGTAATTTCAATTACCACGTCTGCTCTTTCACTTTCTCAGTGTCGCGTATGTAACCAGCCAAAACTCAAATGGAATCGCAATTCCCTTAGCGTTTGCATTTCCGATGCCTACACTGAAAGTTTTTTTTACATAATATATGTGGGTGCACTGTGTATAATTATTTTATATATATAAATACACACATATGCTTGTATATATTTAAGAAATATTTTCATGTATATACTGTATAGATTTATATATAATTTATATTATATATAAATATAAATATTTTATATATAAATAATATTTTTTTCTTAAATATACATGCATGTGTGTGTATTTATATATATACAAAATAATTATACACAGTGCACCCACATATATTATGTAAAAAAAACTTTTATTTTGGATGTGATTAATCGTGATTAATCATTTGACAGCCCTAATATATTTATATTCGTTATTTATTTGTACATTCCACTTTTTCCTCTCTCACTAATACAAATGTATTAAAATTAAGTACGCCCCATAGCATATAACCCCACCCTCGACACTGATTGACAGGTTTCAGTGTAGGCATCGGAAATGCAAACGCTAAGGGAATTGCGATTCCATTTGAGTTTTGGCTGGTTACATACGCGACACTGAGAAAGTGAAAGAGCAGACGTGGTAATTGAAATTACTATTTAAATAGGAATGGAGACAAACCTCGTAAGACATGGGAAACACAGTTGCAAACGGACTTTGCATTTTCATTTGAAATTTGGCAGTCGGTGTGCGTTCGCTTAAACGAAAATGCAAACGGTAATGCGCGATTTGCAATTGCGTTTGGATTATGTCACATTTTATGCGTCCACAAATTGAAAACGCAATTGCAAATACAATTTGCAATTCCTTTTGAATAATGTCCGGAATATCATTCCATACACAAAGACCCCACCCCCGCCAATTAAGCAAAACTAAACGCAAAGGGCCACCGATGTGCGAGTTTTATAGGCCGTTCAGACAAAAAAAAAAAAAAATTAAGTATGAGATGTATCGGCCCACCGGAAAAATGCCCGGTATGCCCGATGGCCAGTCCAGCCCTGGTTTTATCGCGCCTCCCATCAAATAAGTCGCAATAAGCTTTGTGCTTTGTTACTCTTGATATGCGTCCGAAATCGTGTACTTCCTTACTATATATAGTATGCGTAAAATAGTAGAAAAAAGTCCCTGGATGTCCTACTGAGATTCTGAAGTGCGCAATCGATGGACACTTTACTATCCCGTGATAATAAGTTGATTGTAGCCAAGTTTTATTTACACAAATGTAGATTTGTTAAAGTTTCTCCAGGTTTTGAGGCATTTAAACATGATTTTAAAATTTTATTTCAATCCTTAAAACAATTAAAAAAGAGGAGTGCCTTAAAACTCTCTAAATTACTGGCAACATACAGTACATGGATTAACCCCCCTGAAATTTTATTTAATCTGTAATTTGATATAATTTGCTTTACGTGTTTTGGTATTATTTTCATTTTTATTTATTTATTTTATCTTATTGTTTTCTTTCTGTTTATGATATGCTGATTGAAATTATTGTTAATGTGTTTAACAATATGATAATGCCTGTTTGTTATTTGAAAAAATGTAATAAAGTAAAAAAAAAAAAGTTTAAAAAAAACTTTACTATCCCATGAGGCCATGGGAGGTGATTTATGAAGGGAAGTGAAGCGACGCAACTGATGCTGGTAAGTCACGTGACAGTAACAACATGGTGAATGTGTAGTACGTACCGTACGAATTTCATTCAAACTACCGGTTTTTACAGTCGCGAAGCCAATTCTAATATACCTACTCAGACAGTTTGCGATTTCGGACGCAACAAAAGTCTCAGATTTCAAATTCTGTCCATTTTATTACAGAATTTAAACAATAAATACTGTTTTGGCACTGTTTAATATGGCTTGAAAGATCGCTGTTGCTGTGCTGCCTCAGATCAGATCAAGCCTTCAGATCAAGTGAAACAGGAATGCACCATCTCTTCCTCTTTACTGCGTTTTACAGCGCGAAATAAACATGAATGAACATCAGAAGGTATGTTGAAATATACAGTACAGCTTGCCGAAATCCTTATCTTGTCTCATGTAACTTAATCGCTCAGTGTTTCAACCGTGGAAAGGCATCAATAAAACAGCTTGAGAATTATTCACAGCAGTGCCATCTTTGATTTTTAACACGAATGAAAGCGAGCAAACGAACATTGCAAAAATATCTTCCAGAGAAATTTCAGTAGACCAAAAAAAAAAAAAAAAAAAAACACCCGGTGTGTATGAGCTATGGAAAATTATAAGTGATCTGGGAGCTTTATACCACCTTTTATAGCGGATGCCATTGAAAACATGGCAAGTCTATCCCTCACAGCCTCGCTTTCATACCTGAATAAGGTCTAAGTTATTAGAAAAGAGAAAATTAGCCATGTATTATATATTTCCAAAATAATTTATATCGAATCGAATTTAATCGGAACAGAATTGCAAGCTTGTAAATCGAATCGTGAAATTTGTGTCAATGCCCAGCCCTAATGTGAAGTTGAAGTTATTTATGTTTGCTCTGTGGCGTTTTAGGTGTCATCTGACCTAATGCTGATGATGTCATAGTGTTGACCCTGTGTGGGAACCGTACCCGCAAACACTGACATAATCACAAATGCACTAATTGAGGATTAAATTGCATTTGCTTATTTGAACAAACCCATAACCCAGAGTATTCAATTTTGTGTGTGACTTGTATTGCATCATTTGTGCTTTTTATGTCCACCCAGAACACCTTTGGAACCTCTTACAATACCCTAGCAACTGCTTAACAACCACCCAGAACACTCTAGCAACCTAATATCAGTGTGCTAACACACCTTAACAACCACATAGCAACACCCTGGAAATCACATAGCAACACCCTGGAAACCATACAACATCCTAACACTATTTAGCAATGCTATTGCAACCACTTAGCAACACCCTATTAATCACATAACAATGCCCTAGCAACCATTCAAAACACTCTAGCAACCACTGAGAACACCCTAGCAACTGTATACCAAATCCAACGCACTAATAACCACTCAGAACACACCACATAGCAACGCCCTAGTAACCATACCTAACACCCTTGCAACTGCATAGTAGCATGGTAAAAAACACTCATCACAAGCGAAAGCATAGCAATACAGTGGCAATCTTCCATAACATCCTAACAACCAATTGGCAACCATTGAGTACACCTAAGCAACCACAGAGCAACACCCTGCTAACCACATAGCAACTATCCATAGCACCCTATCAACCAATGAGAAAACCCTAACAACTGCATAGCACACTAATAACCACTCAGAACACCTTAGCAACCACATAGCAATACCCTGGCAACCATCCATCACACCCTAGACACAGCATAGCAAACCTTTAGCAAACATGAAAACACGCTATAGCAACCACCTAGAAACACCCTGGTAACCAGCCACAACAGCCTAGCATCCCGCTGGAGAGTTTTTCCAGGAAATGTAAACATGTAGTTGTGATGCAGTAGCACGCGCAGCCGGAGTGAGAAGCATGATGGATATTGTATTTTTTATCAGGATGATTCCATAGTCTCGTTCACACACTCTGTCTTCTGTAGCGTGTGTGTCATCACATGGCAACCTCATGTTTTTGTCCTTTCCAGCCTGCAGGTCATCCTCTCTTCACCCTTCATCCATCCATTCATTTCAACAGCTGTTCTCGATTCCCGTCCTTTCCCGTCACTCCCGTCCAGATGTAGACACACACATCTGAGTGTGTGTTGTGTAATGATGCGTAGTGTACAGTATGTCAGACACTAACCTGTTCCTGTCTGCAGGCCAACCTGGTGGCGGCGTTTGAACAGAGTCTGGCCCTCATGACAGCACGACTACAGAGTCTGTCGGTCACTTCTGAGCAGAAGGTCAGTTTACAGCAAGACCGTAACTATGTCTTCAACATGGGCGGGGGGGATGTTATTGGTCTTTTTATTTAATGGAATTAAATAATTAAAGGATTTAAAGGTATTTAAGAGAATATAGAAAAATAAAAAAGAATGTAGTTTTTAAGTAGCCTAATTAATTTAAACTATTTGCAAATAATATGTAAGGAATTGATGATGGGCCATTGAATTATTAGAAAATTAATGCATTATTATTGATTCTGTATTATTTTCTAATAATTAAAGGTCCAGAGAACATTGTTCAGATGATGTATTTCAAGACATTTGTCAGGTTTTTGTCGTTAAAAACGGTCCTGTGTGAGGGACTAATTACTCACGCATCTCATCCCACGCCTCCGTTGCTAATTCCAAAACGTCATTTTAGAGCTAGTAACGGAGGCTTGAGGCTTTGATAGTAGACTAATGCAGTTATTAGAGAGAGAGAGAAAGAGAGAGAGAGATAAAGCGTGTGTGAATTACCTGAATCTGTGCGTCTCTCAACAGTGTTCGGGCAGCAGCGTCTCTACTAATAGCGAAACTGTAAGTTTATCTGCTTTAAGAACAGTGCCGTTATTACCTCGCTAGTGAGAAATGTCATGTAGCTTTAAAGTTGCTAAACTATTTTACTGATAAAAACGCAGTGCTAACAACACGTTTCTGTGTGAGTGTGTGTCCGTACTGTGTGTGTGCGTTTGAGCGGGAGAGAGAGACTATGTGGTTTACGTACATAATAAAACTTAATTAAGTGGGAAAAAAAACTTGAAATAATTTGTTTTTATTCTATTGTTAACTGTATTTATTTGCATGGTCAGTGTCGTTGTGAGTTTTGGTTCTTTTGCTGTTGTAGACTGTAAAGACCTTTTGAAATAACTGAAATCATTTGGCGAAGTGATATGGAACTGTAATGCGGTCAAGACCTGCTGGAACTACTTTAGCGGCGCGTTTCCCTGACAATAACTGCACACCTTAGAACGTTCGTCAGCCAATCAGAATCAAGCATTCAACAGCCCTTTATTATAATTTATTTTTAAATATGCATACATTTACCTTTACCTCGATGATGTAATGATGCTGAAAATTCAGCTTTGATCAAAGATATAAATACATTTTAAAATAGATTTCTATAGAAATTAGTTATTTTAAATTGTAGTAACATTTCACAATATTACGGTGTATTTTTGATCAAATAAATGCAGCCTTGGTGAGTAAAGTTAAGCAAGTTTAACTTTGCCTTGTAATTTCAGGATTCTGAGCTACAGGACCTGAAGGAAACCATAGATATCTTGAAGACCAAGAACACAGAAGCCCAGTCGCTCATGCAAGGGGCCCTCAATACCCCCGACACCACACCCAAAGGTTTGGAAGTCTGAGTTCAGAATGATCAAGATGTTTTAACGTACAATATTATTTTGTATTTACATTTAATCATTTCATGCATAAAGCTATTTTTCTTCTTATATTTTTCTCCCAGAGCTGCAGATGGACCGGCAGAACTCGTCTGAGAGCATCTCCAGTCTGAACAGCATCACCAGTCACTCCAGCGCCGGCAGCCTGAAGGAACAGGAGGCCAAGAAGAAGAAGAAGAAGAGCTGGGTGAGGAAAAGAGAATACCAGTCCAGACTGGTCATTTATGGGATATGTCTATACACATTATGTCTAATGTATAGATGGGCTATTTAGTGCAGCCGGTTCAGTTAACCTGGTAGATCTTGTTCAAGCTGGTTATCCACCTTATTTTTTACGTAAGAGCGAACGTAGCCATTTGTCGCTTGAATGTGCGAGGCTTCCGATGTCATTTGCTTCGTTATAGTAGCTGTACAAAACAGTCTGATATGCTGCTTGATATTGAAAACTAATATTTGTGGTCATATTATTCTGATGTATTGTCATAATTATAAACACACTGTTTTGTTTACAATTTACTGCATTACTGTTATTCTTCTAGTTATTTACCTATAAGCGACTAATGAATCGAAATTGTTGCACATTCAAAGAAAATAGCTTATGAGTTGCAAAATAAGGTGGATTGCTGGTCCAGCAACAAACTCAAAATCAGTCTGGCCACCCTAAACTAGTACGATCTGTTTTTTTTCCAGCAGGGATCAGATGTTTTTGTATATTGTTTATGTTTTTTTGTAACACAGCTGTTTATGAACATGCATCCATTAGCATTAAGGGTGTGTTCACACTTGGCATGCTTGGCAAGTTCAGTAAAAGCATCAGAACCGCGACTCCTCACAGCAGATCTGTGTGTGTGTGTGTGTGTGACGGAGGATTCCTGACGCTGTTTTTACTCCTTTACACATTTATAAGCTCTTCACGAGTTCTCAGCTGGTCAGAATACCATCATATGTAGCTACGCACATACAGCGAGCGCATTTAGCCCAGAACACAGCATTGTTTTAGATGTTAGATCACGAAATATACATCATAAAAGCCGACCAATCAGGTTGTGAACATATCCCTATGTCTTTAGGTTCAGTATCTTTAGGTTCAGTGTTAAAAATGCTATATGTAGTATACTATGTTGCTATCATCATGGGAACAGCACTGTTCCAACGTTGCAATTGAGTATGACTGTGCTCTCTTTCCTATGCTTCCCTGCTCCCTATTTTAAAGGTCTACGAGGTGAGTAATTTACCCAGCCCACCCCATCCCATCCAAATCCATCACAAACACATCAGCATCTAAAGAAACAATCAATATCTTCATCGTTTATGTATTATATGGACATAAACTCAGTCAATAATTCTGAAAATGATGCTTTCAGGTTTAGAATCTGACATATTTATATGATGAATTTGTGTGCAATACAATACACAATTATTAGACATATTGACTGAAATACTTAGCACATGATGATCCAAGTGTCCTACTACTCTCCATCATTTCATGCATTCTTCAACTGGTTGATATGTCCATTGTGAATAACACTGTCATAACTAAGGCCTGAGACAAGCATCACTTCTACTGTAAACTTTTGCAGGGTAAACACCATAAAATGTATATACTATTTAATTCATAATTCCTTTAAGTGTAGTTAACAATAACAACACTGCTGAGAAATAGACATTCATACATTCAGTTCGATATGTACTACTAGTGCTAGTTGAATGCTTTGCTTGAAAACAAAGAGCAAAAAATAATTATAAAGAGTCTTAATGCATACGCCATCACAAACACTTCAAATCATATACATGCCTGTCATGAATCCAAACCATCTACTACACTAACACTTTATATTTGTTTTTAAAGACTTCGGCTTTTGTTAAACTTTGATTTCTCCTCTGTAGTTGCGGAGCTCCTTCAACAAGGCCTTCAGTAAAAAGGGTTCCAAAGCTCCATACGCAGATATAGAGGAGATCGCGACCCCGGTCACATCCGCCCCATCTTCACCCAAAATACACCATAATGTGGATATTGTCCCCGCAAAGGCCTCAACTTCAACATTAGGGTAGGACATGCGATTGTTGCCACATTATAAACACCATGTCTTAAGAGATGATTTGAATTATACATTATGTTATGTAAGCTTTACTGGTGTTTACGGCAGATCGTGCGAAGGGCCTGAAGAGACTGAGCATGAAGAGAAAGTGGTGTCCGTGTTACGCACTGAACTATGGGAGAAAGAGCGCAAGCTGACGGACATCCGTTTGGAGGCTCTAAGCTCCGCACATCAGCTGGAGCAGCTTCAGGAGGCCATGACCAACATGCAGGTGTGTGTGTGTGTGTGTGTGTGTGTGTGAGGGAGGGAGAGAGAGAGAGAGAGAACTGGGGATGTCCCAATCAAGCTTTTTGTGACCCTGATCGGATCCAAGTCATTGAATACTGAGTATCTGCCGATACAGAGTCCCGAACAGAGTTTCTTAGGGGCTCAAATGTAGAAAAAGGAGCATTATTTCAGTTTGGGGAAAAGCTTTTGGCTTGTATCATGAGGCCACATGAGGGCGCAATGAGCAAAATATTATTGCAAAACACTGCATTCAATTGTTTATTCAAAGCAATGAAATAACATGACTGTCTGTACAAAAAAAGTGCATAACGTTTATAAATTAAATATAATTTCATAAATTGCATAAACAGCTATGAACATAACAGCACCTTGTATTTATGCATAGATTAATACAAAGAGACGAAGGACTGATCACACAGAGAACATTTTTGCTTTTAAAAACATGAGATGCTGTGGTTTTTTTAAACTTCTTTTAACTTTACATAACTTTCTAAACATGCGGCTTTAGTGTAAGGGTCAAGGATGTCCGTCTAGCGCCTGTTTGCATAGAAAACAATGGAAAAGCAGCACAGAAAACGCGTTCTGTGTGAACGGTTTGGTTAGGGTTTTGACGTAACCAAGATCTTCTCTGCATTGAGCTTCTCTATTTCTGCAATGTTTTGAATGAACAATGCAGAAGCATCGCATCAAGTGGGTTCAACTAGATAGGCTAAGGAAAACAGTAAAACATTCTTACATCATCATCACATCTCATATATACAACCTGTCACTCACATGAGATATCAAATGAGGGAAACCACCCAAAAATGCAATCAATTCTCGATGAACAAAATTTGTTTCCTTGTTCAAAAAGCTGTTTCATTCTGTCACAGTAGGGAAGAAAAAATGACTGCAACTTCCGTTTAATGCGGATTTTAAATCCCTCAATAAATGCATTGTCAGGTTACGGTAGAAAACCTGAAGGCGGAGAACGACCAGCTGAAGACGGGTGGCCCCTCCTCCAGACCCCCAAGCTCCGCCTCCCAGTCCTCAGGGCTCGGTTCATTGGGCGTCTCATCACCACGACAATCTGTATCATCTTTCAGCAAAACTTCAGGACAGAATGAGCCTTACC
The DNA here is from genome assembly GCA_030578255.1 of Tiaroga cobitis. NCBI lineage: Eukaryota > Metazoa > Chordata > Actinopteri > Cypriniformes > Leuciscidae > Tiaroga > Tiaroga cobitis. The sequence continues at coordinate 3,617,119 of CM060596.1, read as the reverse complement.
CAGGTGACACATTCTTACATACACATTTCATGCACAAAATCCACAAAAATTTTCACATCCATTCGGCCTTGAATTATGTACTCTCACTTTAATTTCTATTCATCTCATAGATGTCTTTCAAAGCCCCACCACGACTTTGCAGAAGGACGAAAGTCTCGTCAGAGTGTTGATTCGCATACCCAACCAGCACCTATTCAAAGACGTGAGTGCTTTACACAAGCATCTTCATACTGATGAATCAGCTGCTCATATACTGTACATTATAAAGTGGGTAGTTCAGATTCAAATTCTGATTGGACGAGCCACATACAGTAATGTACTGTAAATCATTGTTATATATGCCATTGTACTATTTTGATACTGTTGTAGTATTTATTAATATTTTAAAGCTTTTATTTTCGGTTTCAATTTTAATTTGAGTTTTAGTCAATTTGTTATGTGCTTTTGTTTTGTTTTTTGTATTAGTTTTTGTTTTTTTACAATATTCCTATTTATTAAAAAAAAAATGTTTTAAGTGTTTAAGTTTAGGTACTTCAGCGTATTTTAGTTCAGTTAGTTTCCAAAGCAACATTTCTAGCTTAAGTTTTTAATCTAACATTTATATTTTATTTTATTTCAGTTAATAAATCACAAATCATAATTCAGTGTTTAATAAAATAAAGAAAATATATATATATTTTTTTTTTTTCATATTTAAAAATTAAAAATAAATATTTTATGTAATAATTTAAATAAATGTGTTGTGTCACTGACCATAAACAACCTTGTGCGCTGCTCTAACTTTTTAAAACCTCATTCATAGGAGGTGAAACAGCTGGAGTTTTTCATCGGCGCGGTTAAAATCAGCGGGCGGACGGACTGGTTTGCTCTAGACTCTGCAGTTATCCGGGCTTTTAAAGTGAGTGCCACCTACAGTCTTCTGAGGGACAAAACACATCCATGTAGACGTGAAATTTAACATGCACATGCTTCTCCTCTCGCTGTGTCTCTGCAGGAGTATTTATCGGTGGTGGACCCGAGCTCCAGTCTCGGCCTCTCTCAGGACTCCATCTACAGCTACAGCCTCAGTCATCTGAAGAGGGTTCTGGGAGCTCATCCACCCGAGACTCCTCCAGTGCGCCTCTACACCACAGGCTCCTCCTGCATCAGTGTCGCCCTGAAAGGTCAGTGTGGGGAACAATCAAACGTACATGTTAAGTCTAATACTGGTCTTGTACTGTAGGTATAAAGGCACATGAATGTTTGATGAACTGAAATGTTATTAATATATATATATATATATGCATACATACACACGTACTGTATATATTTACAAACTTTAATGTTAGATGTGATTAATCGATTTGACAGCACAAATATATATATATATATATATATATATATATATATATATATATATATATATATATATATAGTGTGTGTGTGTGTGTGTGTGTGTGTGTGTGTGTGTGCACAATAATTATAATAATCATAATCATTTAATAATAATTTAAATGAAATATATTCTTAATTGGGGACTATATATATATATTTTTTTTTTTACATAGATTTCCCCCCCCCCAAATAGTATACATTTATATATATATAGTGTGTGTGTGTGTGTGTGTGTGTGTGCAATAATTATAATAATCATAATTATTTAATAATAATTTAAATGAAATATATTCTTAATTGGGGACTATATATATTTTTTTTTTTATTTTTTTTTTTTTTATTGATTTTCCCCCCCAAATAGTATACATTTATATATATATATATACATATACACTCACCTAAAGGATTATTAGGAACACCTGTTCAATTTCTCATTAATGCAATCATCTAATCAACCAATCACATGGCAGTTGCTTCAATGCATTTAGGGGGGTGGTCCTGGTCAAGACAATCTCCTGAACTCCAAACTGAATGTCAGAATGGGAAAGAAAGGTGATAAAGCAATTTTGAGCGTGGCATGGTTGTTGGTGTCAGACGGGCCGGTCTGAGTATTTCACAATCTGCTCAGTTACTGGGATTTTCACGCACAACCATTTCTAGGGTTCACAAAGAATGGTGTGAAAAGGGAAAAACATCCAGTATGCGGCAGTCCTGTGGGCGAAAATGCCTTGTTGATGCTAGAGGTCAGAGGAGAATGGGCCGACTGATTCAAGCTGATAGAAGAGCAACTTTGACTGAAATAACCACTCGTTACAACCAAGGTATGCAGCAAAGCATTTGTGAAGCCACAACACGCACAACCTTGAGGCGGATGGGCTACAACAGCAGAAGACCCCACCGGGTACCACTCATCTCCACTACAAATAGGAAAAAGAGGCTACAATTTGCAAGAGCTCACCAAAGTTGGACAGCTGAAGACTGGAAAAATGTTGCCTGGTCTGATGAGTCTCGATTTCTGTTGAGACATTCAGATGGTAGAGTCAGAACCACTGTGCAGGCTGGTGGTGGTGGTGTAATGGTGTGTGGGGGATGTTTTCTTGGCACACTTTAGGCCCCTTAGTGCCAATTGGGCATCGTTTAAATGCCACGTCCTACCTGAGCATTGTTTCTGACCATGTCCATCCCTTTATGGCCACCATGTACCCATCCTCTCATGGCTACTTCCAGCAGGATAATGCACCATGTCACAAAGCTCGAATCATTTCAAATTGGTTTCTTGAACATGACAATGAGTTTACTGTACTAAAATGGCCCCCACAGTCACCAGATCTCAAACCAATAGAGCATCTTTGGGATGTGGTGGAACGGGAGCTTCGTGCCCTGGATGTGCATCCCACAAATCTCCATCAACTGCAAGATGCTATCCTATCAATATGGGCCAACATTTCTAAAGAATGCTTTCAGCACCTTGTTGAATCAATGCCACGTAGAATTAAGGCAGTTCTGAAGGCGAAAGGGGGTCAAACACAGTATTAGTATGGTGTTCCTAATAATCCTTTAGGTGAGTGTATATATATATATATATATATATAGAGAGAGAGAGAGAGAGAGAGAGAGAGAGAGAGAGAGAGAGAGAGAGAAAGAGAGAGAGAGAAAGAGAGAGAGAGAGAGAGAGAGACATGTATTTATTTTTTTACATCAATTTTTTTCCCTAAACAGTATAAACATTTTTCCATATTATATGCTTCAGTGGCGGCTGCTGGTCTTTCAAAGAGGGGAAGCTCTTTTTTTTTTTTTTTTTTACTCGACTGTCAGGTGTGGGGATGGTGAAAAGAGCGAGGACTCAGGTGCAGAGTTGATGGGCTTTATTTTAATAATAAAATAAAAAATGCAAACAAAAACTACGAACCAGCACAGGAGAAGGAGAATAAATAGGGAGCAAAAAAGGCAGGTAACGAGGGAGGACAGGTGGGGCAAAATAACTAATAATCAGGAAACAAGATGGGAGTCGACACAATCGACAGGAGAGCACATGGCACAAGGAAAACACATGACAAGCCATGTGCTCACACCAAACATGACAAAAACACAAACACATGGCCAGTAAAACAAATTACAAGCAATTGTGCTCACACAAAATGAGACATGAAGAACAATGATAACACTCATAAGCCACGTGTTCCCACAGAACATGACAACATGAAAGCACACAGCTAGTGTAAAACACAATCTGTGTGCTACATGACATGAAAGCACGCGGCCGATGCAAACACGAACCACGTGCTACACAAAAAACAACACACCTGGACAGAGCGAACACGAAACCGCACGCGAACACGACAAGACAGAACGTTATGCTCGAGAACGACCATAAGCTCATCCTGTGCACTCACAACAGAAAACAAACACGCAGAGCATGCATGTCCGAATCCCGACACAAAATCGAAACCAAACTAGACAGATGTGCCGTGATTCAGACACCACGCCCGCACATGTAACAAGGCACCTGACATCGACGGAGGAAATGTGGGAATTAGGTTAAACTGTGAAATGTATGATAAAAATTGCAAATACCAAGAAATATGTTACAGCAGTTCGTCTTTCGAGTACACTTTCAAAATCCGCGATGAGACTGAGCTCAAAATCTCGAATAGCTCGAACAGAGTTTTTTTATTGTGCGAAATCGCTGTCAATCAAAAGGAGATGCAGTCCTCCAATCATCACGCAGACGCCCGGACTCCAGGCCAGCCCACTTCCCTATTCACCCCAGAGACGCTGAGCGCCTGTGGGCGGGACATAATCGCAGCATTTATCCAATGACCGTCTAGTTGCGAAGCACTGAAAAAAACTGTTCAAACAAGCCCCATTGAAGTGAATGGACGCTGAGCTTCAACGGGGAAATGCCATAGGGAAATGCACTGTGACGCTACGGGAATGAATGAGAAGGAGATCGAGTCAGCCGACCTGCTATATGTAGATGATTCTGAACGAATTCGTCTTCGAGATGACCGTGTTCTAACGCATTTTTAATCAATAAAATGTTAACACAATAGTACACATTTGACCATTATTTTTTTGACATTATAGGGGAAGCTGATGTTCCCTTGCAGTCTTAAAGAAATCGCCACTGATATGCTTACAATTGCTTACTGCTCGCAAGGAGTTTCAAAATATTAGTGTCTTTTTCTCTGACACTATCTTTCAGTATTTTTCCATTTGAGCTTCAAGCCATTATTTTCAGATTTCCATCTTCAATAACCATCAACAAAGAATGCAAATACCCACAGGCAACACTGCTGTGTAAATGATGCTTGTGTCTGTCTCAGCTGTGGCTGATGAGGTTTTTTTCATAGCTCACATCACCAGAGAAGAGCAATATACTGCTAATGTTTCACACTAACAGCAGCCAGCAGGACGTGTGATTGGTCCATGGCTCACCCAGAACACTACTGCCCTCCCCCAATCCCATCATTCCTGAGCCCTCCGGTCTGATATATGACCCTGGGTATTGGGGTCGTTACCCAGACTCCTCAGGGCTTGGTCTAGGTGTTATTTTAAGCACTGGCTGCGACTTTATGTTGTTTATTGAGGCCGTGTGATGCTATAGCCCACCCAGACAAATGCAAATAAAGCAATTTGACTGTTCTCTCGGGTAGAAAACGTGTATTCCCTCATTTTTGGGTGCGATTTCACCCTACTTCACATACATTTTTACGATTTAAAAACTAGACTATATTTTAATAAGAAGCATTAGAGCATGTATAACAAATTATTGGACAATATTAAAGGGATAGTTCACCCAAAAATGTACATTTTGTCATTTATTCACCCTCAAGTTGGGAGTTTCTTTCTTCTCTTGAACACAAAAGAACATATTTTGTAAAATGTCAGTAACCAGACAGTTGATGGACCCCATTGACTTCCATAGTAGGAAAAAAAACATATTATGGAAGTATGGAACCCCTTTTACATATGAAATAAAACGCTTATAAAGAGCTTACTTTTGAAACTTGGCATTGCAAATATTTTTTGTATGACATATTGCTTGTTAATATTCCTCATTTGTCCCTTTAAATGAAAGCATCTGCTATAAGACTAATTGTAAATGTAATGTAAAACCTGCATTTATATTGTACTGTCCTTAATATTTCATGGCACGGACTGTTGTCCCTGAATGCAGGACTGAAGGAGAAGTGTGTGGACGTTCTGGTGTTCGAGACGCTCATCCCTAAGCCCATGATGCAGCATTACATCAGTCTGTTGCTCAAGCACCGGCGGTTGATCTTATCGGGTCCCAGCGGCACAGGGAAGACCTACCTCACCTATCGCCTCGCTGAGTACCTGGTGGAGCGCAGCGCTCGAGAGCTCACGCCTGCCATCTCTGCCACCTTCAACATGCACCGCCAGTCCTGCAAGGTACGCTGGCTACATCAGAGGCAGAGCCACAACATATATACATGATGATATTCAAGGGTTAGTTCACCCAAAAATGAAAATGATGTCATTAATGACTCACCCTCATGTCGTCCCAAGCCCGTCAGACCTCCGTTCATCTTCAGAACACAGTTTAAGATATTTTAGATTTAGTCCGAGAGCTTTCTGTCCCTCCATTGAACATGTATGTACGGTATACTGTCCTTGTCCAGAAAGGAAATAAAGACATCATCAAAGTAGTCCATGTGACATCAGTGGGTTAGTTAGAATGCTTTGAAGCATCGAAAATACATTTTGGTCCAAAAATAAATAAAACTACGACTTTATTCAGCATTGTATTGTCTTCCGGTTCTGTTGTGGATCCGCGTTCAGTGACGCCGCTGACGTAAGACGCTGCTGACGTGTGTCTGGTGCGTCCGTGTATTCGGGTTCTAATAAATATGGCTGGGCAAAAAAATGCAAGTCTTCCTCTGTGAAATCCTTAGACATGTTTGCGGAGATTGTTTTGTTTCCAGCGTGCGTCTCCCTCAGACTGTAAGCGAAGCTCGGGCGCACCAGACACACGCGCTTTTATGGGATTGCGCTCACGCTAATTTGCCCTGTTTTGTAAATCTGGCCCTTTATATTCAGTAATATTATTGATTTGACTACACTAACCCTATCGAATGAGAATAAAAGCTGAATTGTCTTCTGTAGGCCTGATTTATGAATTTAAACTCATGTAATAATTGATGAACTTTGCAACATTGACACTGAATTGAATTAACACTGAACTTAATTGAGCTGAATAATTACACTATTGAACTAATGACACTATTCTCTAGAGCTGCTTTACAGCTGAAATTGAATTTGTTTCTTAATTGATTAACTTTGCACTGTTATTGAACTGAAATTACACCGAAATTAATTCAGCTGAATAAGGACAATATTGTCTTCTGTTGCTGCTTTACAGCTGAAATTGAAAATGTTTCATAATTTATCAATTTAACACTGTTGTTGTCTTGTTTATCACTGTGAAGCTGCATTGAAACAATCGGCATTGTATAAAGCGCTATATAAATAAATGTGACTTGACATAATCTCTTATTGCGTTTTGTCCCTTATCCCAAAAGGACCTTCAGCTCTATCTGTCCAATCTGGCCAATCAGATTGATCGAGAGAGCAGCACAGCCGAGATCCCATTGGTTGTCCTCTTGGATGATGTGCATGATCCAACATCCCTTAGTGAACTTGTTAATGGTGCTTTAACCTGTAAATATCACAAATGGTGAGTGTAAACTCTACACTCACATGACGAGTGGGCTTCCGAGTCATTTTAAAGGGGTTAAGAGCTGTTTTGTCTCTTTTTCAGTCCATATATAATAGGGACAACCAATCAGCCAGTGAAGATGACCCCTAACCATGGTCTACACCTCAGCTTCAGGTTGGTACTAACATGCATTTGACTACTACCAAGGTTGCTTCTTATTGAGCGTCAGTGAGGAACAGCTGTGACGTGTTGCTCCGTCCTCTTGAAGATCATGTGCTTTTGTTTTGATTGTCACTTTGGGTGACACTAACATGTGCTTGCCATGTGTTACCAATATGTGTGTTTTATTATAACCACATGGGTTGCCCGACTCTCTTTTTCAACAATTAATCACAAACCACAATTCTAGCCATTGATGTGCTAGTTTTATGTTTCTTGTATCACTCCTCAGTCCTTTTTCTCTAATTTCACTTCAAATAAATGTTTCATGCTCATTTATTCATTCATATGGTGAATAGCCTTTATAAGCTGGTCATTCTTATTCTTATACAAGACACTTATCATCCTGTCATGATTTATTTTATCACAGTGACTGGCAGACTGTTCATTCATCTCTTTCATATTTTTACACACACATTTATAATATAATTGGGTTTAATGTTATCAAATGGGGTATACATAAAGTTTATTTGTGGAATATTTAGGCTACTTGAGGTCCACTCAAATGGACGCATGTATGAATTACTTTATTTTACCTACACTACAGTTCAACAGTTTGAGGTCGGTAAGATTTTTTAAATGTTTTTGAAAGAAATCGTACTGAATTTATTTTATTAAAAATATAAACAGTAATATTGTTATATTATTAAATATTCTAAATATTAAATTCAAATATTATTTAAATTATTTTAATATTATTTCAACTTAAAATAGCCATTTTTTATGTGAATATATTTTTTTAAATGTAATTTATTTCTGTGATCAAAGCTGAATTTTCAGCATCATTACTCCAGTCTTCAGTGTCACATGATCCTTCGGAAATTATTCTAATATGATGATTTGCTGCTTCATATTTTTGTGGAAACATCTTTACTGTCACTTTGATCAATTTAATGTGTCATTGCTGAATAAAATATCTTACTGACCCAAAATGTTTGAACTTATATATAGTATATATATAACTTATAGTTATATATTTCCTCTATACAGGATGGTGATGTTTTCCAATAACGTCGAGCCGGCAAACGGGTTCCTGGTGCGTTACTTGCACAGAAAACTAATGGAGGCCGAGGATCCCAGGAGCATAAATAATGAAGATCTTCTGCGGGTTCTGGACTGGGTGCCCAGACTCTGGTACCACCTTCACACCTTCCTGGAAAAACACAGCACCTCCGATTTCCTCATTGGTAATTTTTATTATTATATCGGCAACATATTGGATGAGAATAAAGTGGCATTTGTTTCAATAACAAGCTTGATGTGCCTAATAAAGTGAGTATTTCCACCTATTTGTGTCCAATCTGTGTTGCCGTAGGTCCCTGCTTCTTCCTGTCCTGTCCAGTTACAGTAGAGGATTTCCGCACGTGGTTTATTGATCTTTGGAATCACTCAATCATCCCATACCTGCAGGAAGGAGCCAAAGATGGCATTAAGGTGAGTCAAAGTATCCTAAACTTGAATGAAAAAATGTCAGTCACTTCCTAACTTGTTTTTATCAAGAATAAGTGTGCATGTGTGCGTCTGCAGGTTCACGGGCAGAAGTCGGTGTGGGAGGATCCGGTGGAGTGGGTCAGAGGATCTTTACCCTGGCCGTCTGCTCAGCAAGACCAGGCCAAACTCTTCCATCTGCCCCCCCCGAGCACAGGCCCCGGCAGCCCCAGCCAGCCAGGAGACGAGCGGACACACAAGGAGACGCCACCCAGCTCCGTGGACTCAGATCCACTGGTCAGTGCTGTGTTTGAGAGTGTGTGGATTAGGGCTGTCAGCATAATACAACAAAAATTTAAGTACAGGATATCAATTTAAAATGTATTATATACATACAGTATATGTGTCTTTTGTGTGTGAGCGCACTTGTGTGTGTGTGTGTGTGTGTGGTCCTGGTAGCAAATGTTCCCACAAGGATTGTTATTCCAGAAATGTTGGTCCTTGTGGGGACATTTTTGATCCCCATGAGGAAAACTGCTTATAAATCATTCTAAATTATGTTTTTAAAAATGTAAAAATGCAGAAATTTTTCTGCAATGGGTATGATTAGGGGGTTGAAATGTACAGTTTACATATATATATATGTAATGTGTATATATATACAGCTTATAAATCATACGGGCGCTCACACACTTAATATGAACGCTTATTATGAGTCAGTTCATGCTTGACAATTCTTTAACTCATGCTTGACAAGATTAATAATGATAATATTTTTAGAACATACATTTTTATAGGAACACAAGTATTTTTGTACTCTCTTAATATATATATATATATACACATACACTGTATTTTTTTTGTCACCACCAAAAAAAGTATATATGTAATATGTGACTTTTATATATGCACATACGTAGTTCACAGTTCATTCAAACAACTAGTAAATATGCAAATATGCATATTTGCAACAAGTAAATATGCATTAAAGTCAACATGAAACTGAAGATCCGATAAGTCTTTTCTTCTCTACTGACGTATATCTGAATGAAAAGGCTTCTGGGATGAGAATGAGAAATGTCGGGCAGGATTTGCTTTCGTCCTTCATGAATTGATTGGATCGTAGGAAGTTGGGCGTTGCTAACTATAAACAGAGGCCGATCAGAATGTCAGTTTGATATCAGTTGTGGAGGATATTTAGAGACACACGGCATGAAGAGAACATTTACAAGGGCATATGAATTAAAAAAAATAATAATGTGCATGGATAAATCATTTATAATAAGCACTGCAACATTGTGCAAAAAAAAAAAAGAAAGAATTTTAAATTTTGTCTTTAAATGGCTTCCCAGTATCAGTACTTATTACATAAAAAATGTCTCGATATTTTCTTGTTCCTGAAAACTCTGCTCTTTTTCCAGATGGCTATGCTGTTAAAACTACAAGAGGCTGCCAATTACATCGAGTCGCCGGAAAAAGAAACAGATCCAAAACTCCCTCCTCTCTGAACATCCGATTGATGTTCCCATCATCCCCTCCATCTCTCCTGCCGCCCATGTTGAGGTCCAAACTCCCGACAGCTGCCCCACACCTGCAGATGACACTGTACTGTTACTAGAAATGCTGTTAGTGCATTTCACCCACTAAGTTATTATATTATCCATCCCACCTTTTTTCATTTCAATCAAATGTCCCTTGCAAAAAAGTACTGTGGCAGTACCATGGTTCAGTGATGCTATCACATGGTAATACCATGGTACTTTCTTTAATGGGTAGGTGACATGTTCTGCAGTATGACATGCTATTCTCCATCTAATACTGTTTTCACTGCAATTTGCTCTTTTAAAGTTATTATGCATGTGGATTTTAATGAGCTCGTATGAATCGAAAGAGTACATGGAATATCTGTACTTCTAAAAATGGATTTGTCACACCTCAGGACCTTTTAAAATGAACTAGTAAAGGCAAAAGGGGTGATTAAAGTGAAAAGCTTCAGAAAGAAATGGTGACCAGTTGCAGCACCTTAATCTACGCTTTTCCTTATAACATTTTTTGAAAAAAAAAAAGTTTACATATTGATGGTGAACTATCCATATAGTATGGTACTGAGTAAATAGCATGGTATTATCATGCTAGTGACCAAACCACATTTTTTATGCTTTTACCACAGTACTTTTATGTAAGGGCTTGCAAAAACAGTGTTTTGTCATAAGTAACTTTCTCCTAAAAGAGTGACAATATGGCAGATTCAAATAACGATCAATTTATAGCACTATTGTCTGCATATTTCTGTTTACGGATGTAAATGTACATACAGGTGTAATTTCTCTTTGCGGGAACCTTTACTGTTCCACTGCTGCCCATATTAACTCAACGTTACAGGTGCTAAAACCACTAGTCAAGTCACCCTCATTTATATAGCGCTTTATATAATACAGATTGTTTCAAAGCAGCTTTACAGTTATAATAGGAAAATGATGCATTTCGGCTGTTGTTCAGCTGAAGTCAGTTCAGTGTTGATTCAGTTCCATTGGAAAGATCATCAATTATTAAATTAGTTCATTTAATCTGTAAAGCAGTTCTTCACAAAACGATGTCACCTTCCAGCTCAGTTCAGTTTTCATGCAACAGCGTCAGTAAAGGCAGATCAATAATATTTTTGAATATTATGTGTGCACGCATTACTTCATCTTGCAGTCAAGCTCTCGTGAATTACAGCCAACATGGGAGATACTGGGAAATATTAAACGTCTCCACTCCGATGTAACACTTTAAAGGCCACTTTAGCCTATGCTGCTTTTTGTACTTTTCATTTCTTTTACATTTGAATATGGCCATAGCATAAGCTATAGCTTAACCCCGATCTCTCAGTGTCTCGGAAACACTTATGCAGACTTCGTTAAAGGGATAGTTCACCCAAAAATTAAAATTCTGTCGTGTACTCGCCCTCAAGTTCTTCCAAACATTCATTTCTTTCATGCGCTGAACACAAAAGAAAGATATTTTGAAGAATGTTGTTAACCAAACAGTTTCTGGTCCCCATTGACTCTATTAGTATTGTTTTCTATGCCATGGAAGTCAATGGGGACCAGCAGCTGTTACCCTCATTCTTCAAAATATCTTTCTTTATGTTCAACAGAAGAAAGAGCTTCATGCAGGTTTAGAACAACATGAGTGTGAGTAAATAATGACAGAATTAAAATTTTTGGGTGAATTATACCTTTTCTTCCTCTTTCTAACACAGTGAATGCCTTATAACAGATTTGAAGTGTGCTATCATGTTCCCTTGAGCAAGTTTCAGAACTTAATTGGCACCTTTCAATTAAAGTGAAATGTGAATCTGAATCGAATTGGCCACAACACACAGGATGTTTAATTGGAATTTGAATTATGAATTAATGTTGCAAATCAAAGAAATGTAACAATTTTGAAACAAAAACTTCATTAATTTTGATGAATTATGGTTATTTATTCAGTGGATGATTAGACAAACTTCATTTGATACTGTCAATTAACTGGAAGTGCATTATTAAACATGAAGTCTTTGAATTTAATTCCAATTTCATTTTAAATTACGATTCTGCATAAGGCACATAACCCTGGTAGGGGGCAGCATTCTCAAAACTGAAGCTTGTGTTCCCTATATATCTCAGTAACCGATTGTAAAGTTAATTTGTTTTCAGAGAGACGTCCCAGTCACAAACAAACAATTTTTGTGCACTTTGATTTACTGTAATGATACTGTAGAGACGTTTTACTTGGCTTTGACACTGATCTCAGCTCAGGGGTTTTGGTTATCTCAGGCCTCTAATTAGATTCAATACAGCTACTTTCTCAGTTACCTGCTCTCTTTGTAGCAAATGGTGCAAATGTAGAAAACCAAATAGTCAGTGCTTTATTCGAGCCTTTCATTCGGAGTACGATTGCCCCCAACAAAGTGCACACGGCCGGAAGATGAAGATTTTTTTTTTTTTTTTGATTATTTGGTGCTATCTGATATCACTTTAGGAAAAAGTTTCCAACATAAATGTCTTGGTTTAGCTAAATCCGCACTTGACATCCAATAGCCTTAGTCTCGTGGCGTTTAAGGGCACCTGTAGGTACAACCAAGTGATCATTGTATTTATATGATCCTTTTTAGTGGTAGTTTTAGAGCTGTAAGCATTACGTTTATTTAGATGTAGTTTAATCACATTTTGCCTCACTAAAAATCTAATTGTTATGTCAAAGTAAATCAACCTCCTTTTTTAACTATGGTAGTAAAAAAAAAAAACATATCAAACCATACAGCATTTCTCTGGAGCTTACAGTTAATATCAAAGCCGGATGACAGTAGTGTCCACTACATCTGTATGTCCTCAACGCAGGTATCTCACATAGAAGAGGATTTGCTCACAGAAAGCAGTGGTGGATCAGTAATTTCCCATCTCTGTACCTGAAACTAGTATCCAAACATGCATGTAGGTAAAATCTGGGCTATGGAAGTCAAAAAATTCAACTCAAATCATTTCATTCCTTTCTACTCATCTTATATATTGCATTATCATTACTCTACTGTGTAAATATGATTTTCGTAGTTCCTTCTCCAAGAAATGAGGGTTTGTGGAGTTTATTAGCCAAAATAGAGACTCGTAATGCTCAAGATGGAAAAATGATTCTGTTTTCTTTAACCTTCTTCAGTTGCGCTGCTGCTTCAAGTCTAATATTTGATTACATTCCAGACATAAGACAGTGTCAATGGCTTTTGTTGCTTATCTGCTGGAGATCGGCCCATTTGCGGTTTCATTTTACATCACTGAATGCTACTCCAGCAAAACCGCAGCACAGTGTTGGTAAATTACCATTGATATTGAATCTGGATCAGTGAGTAAAGCTAAATGAATCTCATTTACGTGAGCAGGTAGAGATACATTTGGCGGACCGTTCTAATCGTCAGACGTTTTTGAAAAGACGTTTATTAGTGTGACTAAAGCCGCTGTACACTGTCTGCATCATGTTTCTGGTTATTGTGCCTGTAACCGTGTGATAGCTGTGCTGTGTTGTGCAAAGTCCCATTTAACGTGACAATTCAGCAACTTTTTACTGTCTACTTTGTCCAGGAATTGTAATGACAGCACAAGGATGGTGACTGTTAAAACTGGATTTTTTTTTGCTTTTTTGTCTGTCGCTCATGAGCTTTGGTTTCTTTCTGTTTTGTTATGTCCGTCTGTTTCTGTTTTTCACTTTATAGCTCTTAAATGCACCTTTTTATGTGGACTATATTATTGCAATGATTTGTCATGTGCGTTAAACAGGTCAGGAACTGCATAGACTCGTTTCATCCCTGGCTTTGGGTGATTGTATGCCTTGATGGTGCTGTCTTGAGGTCAGGGTCAAGTTTGGGCAACTCGTGAATGATGATGGATCCTTCATATCAGGTGGCTTAGTTGTATGTAAAATGTTACAAAGAGGACCAATGAAAATGTAAAATATTACAGATACAAAGTGGTGAGAAGTTGCTGAATAGTCCTTTCACTTCATGCAATGCTTGATATTGATTCAAAAAACTCAATACTATTGCATAAAAGGTAATATGATGGTAGAAGATGTAAGTTACAATGTGCAATGGGTTTCTAAATGTCGTAACGCATGTGTGAAGCAGAATTACGGATTTGTTCTACCTAATTTGGGGTCGTATAAAAGGAATGATATTACGTTCTTTCTTTGTAAGTTTCCCCCAAATGATTGTTTGTACAACTTAAGTTCCATTTTGTACATTATAAATGTAAACATTGTACATAGCGTGGCCCTGCATTTGCAACAACAATCATTTAAGAAAAGAAATGTCATTAACAAATGTGGTTTGAAAGGAATAAGACTTGTGCTTTTGTTGGCGATGGAGTGGCCCAGTACGCAAGAACTGGCGTGCTTCGGATGTTCGTAATATGACCACCAAAACATTGTCCATCTGTCGAAATAAAAACCACAACGTTCGTTAAGTGTGTTCTTATGTTTTCACGTGCTGGGGTTAAAGTACAAAGAGCATGTTAAGCGTGTAATGCGTTTCTAAATACTGAGAGTTAAATCTATCAAATAACTTTAGTATCCTGTAGAAAGTCATGGGGACACAAATGCCAAAGCTTCACGAAGATGAGCTGAGACATATGTGACCCTTGACCACAAAACCAGTCACATGGGTAAATTTTTTTAAATTAGATATATACATCACATGAAAGCTAAATAAATAAGCTTTCCATTGATGTATGGTTTGTTAGGATAGGACAATATGTGGCCGAGATACAACCATTTGAAAATCTCGAATCTGAGGGTGCAAAAAATCAAAACATTGAGAAAATCACCTTTAAAGTTGTCCATTTATGTTCGTGATTGAGCTGCATTCACTCACAAAAATAAATGTTTTATATATTTACGGTAGGAAATATTCGACCCCGATAATTTTGACCCTTACGATGTATTGTTGGCTATTGCCACAAATATTCCTGTGCTGCTTGTTTTGTGATCCAGGGTCACATATAAACTAAACTAGATGGACAGAAACACATTGTTATTGTTGGGGGTTACGCATTACAAGTAATGTGTTATGTAATCAGATTACTTTTCCCAAGTAACTAGTAAAGTAGTGCATTACTTTTAACAAAATGTCTGTGTTACTTTTTCAAATAAGTAACCTAATTTACTTTGATTTCCCATTTATTGACTGACAGCTCTCCTGTCCGCATGTTGAGAGAAATCAGGAGTTAAGTGCAGGGGCGTTGTGTTGTAATTCCTCAAAATCAATTAAAACAGTGAAATACAAACTCACAACATTCAATATTATACAACCTGTACTAATTAAATATCTTAACACAAATATACTTTATGTATTTAATCTCACTTTATTAACTAAGTCTTTAGTTAACTAGGTCAGTCTTTGCTGCTGACCTTCGATGATCCAATTCATCCATACTAATAAGCAAAAATGACTTGAGATAAACATCACATTTGTGCTTCATTTTTTGTTTTTATTGTTGAACTTTCTTGTTTGAACCATCGAACAAGGTTTCTTTTGTCGTTACTGAACATTTAAATGCCGTTGTTGTCTTCATTATGTAATTTGTGTAGTTAAATCAGTTTAGTTTGTAGGCCTACTTTTCAAGACACCCTTCCCCCCAACCCGCACACTTCTTATCTGCAGTCAGTGGCACTCTGTACATACAGCTGAAGTGACCGTGATGTTGAGAGGTCCGTTCACTCCCTCACTAGTCACTTGAAACTCTTGAGGGGAGGAGTTGACCAGCGCCACATGGCCTAGGCTATAAATTTGGGGTGACCCCTCTTCAGACTGAGCCGAAGGACTTACTAAGTCAGAGGGATCCCTGAAGCGGACAAACATGCCGGCGAAACCAGCCCCGATAAAGAAGTCGGCCAAGGCCGCCAAGAAGGAGGAACCCGCGCCCGCACCCGAACCAGTGCCAGAACCCGTACCTGAGCCCGCACCCGCCGAACCCGCACCCGCTGAAGCTGCTCCAGTGGAGGCCGTCCCAGCAGAAGGGGCTCCGGCCGAAGCCGTCCCAGCTGAAGGTGCACCGGTGGAGGCTCCTCCTGCTGAAGCTCCACCAGCAGAACCAGCACCTCCTCCTGCAGGTACATGAGTGCACATGTGGACCCCAAACTCTTCCATGTTCTTGAAATCAAAGTGCAATTCTATGGGTGGATCTCTCCAAGATAGTTCTGCACATAGTTTTTTCTTATTCTAAGAGGAACATTTTTGTCATATTTCAGTCAGAAATGATAAATTATAATTTGCATATTTAAAATCACCACGTATTAAATAATTAAAAAAATACTGCCATGTAGAACCATTTAAATGATAAAAAAATATTTTTAGCATTATATTTTCGCATGTGCTTGTCATGAATATTGGTACCATGCATGTAAAGAAAACGTCTTGATGGTTGTAAAAATAGGTGTCATTTCTTTATGCAAAACACAATTTCTTATCTTCTATCTTTGTTGGTGAAATATGACCCTACTTTTGTGAGATCCACTCTATCATTTGCAATAATAAATGCAAACAAACAAGCAATATTAACACCGATGCATGCCATGTAACAATTAACCTTTAATGCGTGAGAACTCGGTGCACATTACTGCTGGAGCCAAGAACTCCTGGTAGCTACTGGGAAAACGCCTGACTACAGCTGATGGTTTAAAAAAAACACCAGTGAGCGTTTACACCTGTTAACCTCTAATGCTGATCATACCAGCTGTTCGCCCTGACCCACCCTGTTCTGCTCAACTACTCGACTTTATTATTTACACTTAAAGAAGACAATAAAACTTCAAATTAAAATACATTCTTTTTCATTTCATGGTAACCATATTCTTCTAAAATATCATATTACTTCTGTTATTTTCCCGTAGAGAAATGTACTAAAGCAGTACCATGGTATCAGATAGTATTCATTGATTACTATATTTATTTACATGCTACGAGAATATACAGGCAATATATTGATATTTACTTTTCACAAGAGTGCAGAATAACACACCGTTCCTTTGAAAGCTTTTGTGAAATGCAGACAAAGAAAATGAATTTAGCCACCAATGCAATATTCAGAGCTCATGCATAAAACTACTTTTTTCATAAACTCAATCTTTCGCTATAATCTGCAATAATTTACATGATAATCTGTGTACTTTACTCTCTGACAAGAACAAAGCATGCTTTTCATCACCTGTGCAATTATTATTTTAACCCCAGCTATATCTGCTGAGGCCTTATAAGCCAGAGGTATTTAGAGCTTGTGACAAACACAGACGTCTCTATTTACAGTTCCACAGAGAGCTAATATTAATAATTAAAATAATAATAAATATTTAACCATGACGTTTCGATTAGCCCAGTCTTTTCCAGTAAGAAGGTAAGTTAATGATTATGGGGAATGCTTCAGTGATTGTTGGTTTTAGAAATATTATTTTGCATTAAAATAATGATACTAGATAGACACAAAATTAATGAATATAATTCATATATTCCATATATGAATATTCCATATTCATTATTTATTTGTGTACAGTTTATGTTATCATTAAATTATTTAATTTCTTATCATTTTAAACTATATTCACTCAAGATTAAATATACTAAAATGTATTATAATACAGATAATGTGCACTGTCCATTATCTATGGATGCCTGTAATCTCAAAACGACCAGATATTGTTTGATGTACCGTTCTACGACTACTTGTTTCTGTTTTGTAAACCATATTCTATGCATGCAAAATGGGCCATTCTAACATTTTACTAACATTTAAAAATGATTAGCTGTGCACATCGCTAAAGGAGCCGCTGCACACGCTGCTGAGGCCTTGCTGATGGTAATAGCCATGGTGAACCAATGCTAAACAGCTACTGTACTTTTACTTGACGCTCTGCATTTATACCCGATGCTTCAAGTCAACATGAAAGATGGTTTTCGCAACCCATTTTACTTTGTGATATTCAACGTGAAAACAACTTGATCTTGATTTCAGCATGCCAGTATTGATTTCATGTTGACTTTAAAACGCATTTGTCTAATAAAGACTTCAAACTGGGCTATGATTCCATAATTGTTAGACTAAACTAATCCCTGAAGCTCTATTTAAATGCTGCTTGTATTAATGTGCCCTGCCTATTTAACACCAGCTGATGCTGAAGCTCCGCCTGCCGAGGAAGTCAAAGCACCCACACCTCCTCCACCCCCCCCACCGGCAGGTAAACCCACGGGATACCTTCAGATCACCTCAGTTTCACCCATGCTTTGTGCCATTTCCAGTTGTGACATTAAATGGAGAGTCCGATTTTACTTTCGAAAATTGAATGTGTGTTTGCTCTCCAGAGCCCACCAGCGAGCCCCTCGAGCTCGGCGTTGAGGATGTCAATGACACTTCAGTCACGATCTCGTGGAGACCTCCAGCCACCATTGGAAACTCTGGTCTGGATGGATACACAGTGGAAATCTGCAAGGAAGGAAGTAAGTCTGCAAATCTAAACAAATTCAGCCTTCTTTAGAGGTAGGGATCAAGACACGTCCAAATCCAATGTTCCATAACCTACTAGAACGTTTGGGTAACACTTTATTTTACAGTGTCCTTGTTACATGTAGTTACTGTAGTAATAACTATAAATTATTCATAATTACATGCAACTAATCCGAAACCTAACCCTATAGAAAGTACATGTAGTTACTCAGTACTTAAATGTATAATTACAGTGTAACACGGGCACCTTAAAGGGATAGTTCACTTTGAAATAAATTTTTGGTATGTTTTAGCTTACCTCAAGGGCATCCAAGATGTAGGCGTCTTTGTTTCCGCAGTGGTTTCAATTTTGATATTTTTAGGTCAACCCGTTTTTGTCTGTCAGTCACATAATGCAGGTCTATGGTCACCACCTCAAAGAGCATGCACAGAGAAGTCCAAATTAAACATGATTTAATGACTCGTAAATGTAGGTACACATTGATGGCCTACGACACGAAACGAGCGGTTTGTGTGAGAAAACGAACAGTATTTATATAGTTTTTACCTCTTGTAACCACAGCCACGTCCAAGTGATCTGAGGGCGCGGGCGCTTCGGTCTGCGCAAGCGCCGGAAGTGATCTCTTGCGCGTGTACGTCACTCATTGTTTACACAGATGCTGTGTCCCAATTGGCCTACTTATACTACGCCCTAAAATTATGTACTCTTTTTGTGAAGAAAAAGTACATACTTTTGAGTGTGTAGCAAAAGAGTAGGCAAGCTTTTGGACATACTACTTCGTCATTTTTAACGGACAGATCTGTCGCGTGCATCCTGTCACCGTAAACTGCCCTGTCAATCATCTCGTCACAGTTAAAATCCTCCATTCAATCTAATATAACTTCTTACCATTTCAGAGAGAATTGTTGTCGCACGTGCATCTGCCGGTCATGGGTCTTTCATGCCGAGACTCTCCTCATGTGTTTGGAATTTGAATATAATAATGCATTTAAAAGTTAATGGCTAAACGTATCTTTGCAAAAGTTCACAATGCTGCAGATGCAATATAATATAGACAACATTGAATAAATACATTTTCGTGAGCTTAAATACTGATAATTAATCAATATTAATACTTATAATTAATTAATTTATATAATTAATTAATACTAATAATTAATTAATTTATCTAAACCTCTCTACATAACCGTCGGACTCGCGCGTCCTCCATGTCTGTAGTTTTTCAACACTTTTCAGTCGTGTTTGTAGTTCTAACCGAATCCTCGTCCAACGCGCGATGGGTTGTGGGCAATATCAGCCGTTAGAGTGCGCAACCATAGACATCATATAGACTCTATGATGTCTATGGCCCTGTCCCAAATGGCACACTTCATGCAGACTTTCGGTCTCGTGGACTTAAATTGCGCGTGCTCGCCGAGTCTACGAGTCCGTAGACCGTCCCATTTAGCATTTTAACGGTCTGAAGTGTGCTCAGCAGCGCCCCCTTTGTACCCAAGGGGGTAATCCATCGACCGGAAGTTGAAGTCGGCCGGGTGCCGCCATCTTGTAGCAGAACTTCACTTGCGTTAGCATTTCCATTGACTCCCATTCATTTTGGCGTCACTTTGACAGCGAATAACTTTACATCTGAGGCATTTAAAGACTCCATTTGTCCATTATTTATTTCTAAAGAAACACGACAATGTATAAAGGGCTCCATTACCTTCTATGTTACATTATGGCCCCGTAGAAACAGTTTTGGTAAAAATAGGCTAACGATTGCGTCATAACCACTCGACTCTCTGTCGCGCTGTACAGAAATTACCGTACAGACAGGAGGAGAAGCTCGCAGGCAATCGGGGGGACGTCCCGTCAAGGGAGAAGCCCATAGATAATGAGTCCATAAAAGCAACGGAATACTTACTCCTGCTCACTCACGCCAAAGAACTCTTTGCTCAAGTTCCCCGTCTCTGCAAGATTAACGTTGGCAATTTTCACGCACAGCTACTAGAAGATTAACGTCTGTCAGACAGGTTGCTCACGTCATCAAGCTTAGTTTGAGTCGGTCTGAGTCTGCGCGTCAGGAACGGAAGTGCTCAAAAATCGCTAAAAGTGGGCTTCAACTGTCTCAACTGAGTTCCAATGAGATCGCTCTGTCCATTTCTTTTACTGTCTATGTTTGTACCCTTGAAGCGGTCTTCCGTGAAGCCCGCATAGATGCAGGCTCCATGCACTTCAACTACCCAGGAATCCTTGCGAAAGGCCAATCAGACGACGGATGGGAGGAGATTTCGCTCACGGACAATTGTTAACATGGCTGAGAAGAAAATATTTAAGTGTAATTATCATTACGGTTTTTATGACAAGTTTATACAAACATTGTGATCATCGACCAGTGGTTGATGTCTCAAACATAGGCTAATGATAGCAAGCTGAATAATACGATCGCATTATGATTCTTTAAATAAATAGAACAGAATATAAGGGCTTTACTGAGACATATGTAAACACAACAACAATAGGCAGCATATTTCCCCGAACCTGTAGCTCCTGTCCATAACAACAATCAGACCGTCTTCCTGTTTCCGGCGTGACAATCGAGTCTGTCCCAAAAATACCTCTCAATGCGCCCTCGCGGACTCGCACTAAGGGCCCTATTGGTCTGCACTACATGACGTCACCGAAGTGTGGACTCTGAGGAAGTCCACAAGTCCGGAGTGTGCCATTTGGACAGGGCCTATGTGTGCAACGATCTGCACTTCGGATTCTGACCGGATATAGTAGACCATCCGGGTCTCTTTGGGACACTCATTTCAACATACTACGATTTGGGACGTACTAATTCTATTTTCGAATACTATTTGGGACGGATAGCATGCGAATTGGGACACAGCAAGAGATTTCGGAAGTGTTACCTTTCACTGTGAAGATCTAAACATATTTAGATATACAGGAAATCGCAATGGAAGACGATTTCGATATATCATCATCAGACAACGTTGAATTTTTTTTTCGCAACCGCGCGAGAGATCACTTCCGGCGCATGCCCTGACCGAAGCGCCCGCGCCCTCAGATCACTTGTCTTGGACGTGGCTGTGGTTACAAGAGGTAAAAACTAGATAAATACTGTTCGTTTTCTCACACAAAGCACTCGTTTCGTGTCTTAGGCCATCAGTGTGTACTTACATTTACGAGTCATTAAGCCCTGTTTAATTTGGACTTCTCTGTGCGTGCTCTTTGAGGTGGTGACCATAGACCTGCATTATGTGACTGACAGACAAGAACGGTTTGACCTAAAAATATCAAAATTGAAACCACTGCGGAAACAAAGACACCTACATCTTGGATGCCCTTGAGGTAAGCTAAAACATACCAAAAATTAATTTCAAAGTGAACTATCCCTTTAACTTAAAGTGTAACCGAGAGTTGTTCTAGATATTGAGAAAAAAAACGCTGTTTTCGTGTAAAACTCTTACTGGGCAGCTGCTTTTGGTTTCAGACAAGCTTAATAAAACCCTCAATGAGGATTACATTTAAAATCTAAAAGCTTTTTCACTTGATTACAGTAGCCCGCCAAGCACTTGCATCTTGAAATGCCACCTCACAATACTGTACCTTAAATTAAACACGGCACAACATTCAAATGTGCATTATCATTTTATTGGCTGGTCAAAACTCTCAGTTGCACCTGTCCCCAATGTGTCAACGGCAGCTTGAACACCCGCCCACCGAAGTTGTGTCCCTATATGGAGTGAGGCATTTCTAGAAGTGCTACACAGAAGTCTGCCAGCAAAACAGGATCACTGTTGCAGTCATGTCAGTCGCACATGTAAAAACAGTTCAACTTGCTCACTCAGCTGTTAAGAGTGCAAATAAATTCTGGGGGGGGGGAAAGGATATATCCACTCACATATTGATTTGTTCAGGAACAGTGTGAGGAACATAATTTGCAAAATCTGTTCATTTTTTATTTCAATATATATATATAAAAAATGTATATCCATTTTTGGTAGCACTTTATTTTACAGTCCTGTTCCCCATGTACATACTATGTACGTATTATAGTAATTACAGTAACTGGGAACTAACCCTGAACCTACACCCTAAACCTAACCTTAAACACGTACTGGAAAATAAAGTGCAACCTATTTTTTAAATAATAATCCTTGCATTTTATTTACATATCACCTTTACTATCAATGTGCAAGTATTCAACAATCAATCTTAGATTTTTTTTTAATAATAGTACTTAAAAATAATAATAATAATGCTTTTAATAATTTTATTAAAATATGGCCTTTCTAAAAAGCAATGTACCGTTAATCAACAATACATTTTTATGATTGCAAATGGGATGCAAATCTTAGATCAAAACCTCTAATTATTCATTGAAAAATGTTTCATTCTTTTTTATTAGTTTTATTATTTAAATATGGCCCTTTCAAAAGCTTTACAATCAATGTGCAATTAATCATCAATCAATTTTTATGATAATTAATGAGATGCAAATCATAGATGATCACTTGATACAGATGCTGACCGACTGGATGCTCTTCGTTTTCCTCTCTATTGCAGCGGCTGACTGGAAAGCCGCTAACGAGGAGCTCACCGTGTCCTGCCGTTATGTGATTAAGAACCAGACCACTGGTGATCGGCTGAACATCAGGGTGGTGGCCATGAACCCCGGCGGCCGCAGCCCCCCCGCAGCTCTGCCCGACACCGTCCTGGTCAGAGAGGTCGTGGGTAAGCCGAGCTTTTACTGAAAACACATACACTACTGCAGGCTCAGTAAGAGTCTCTTCTGCACACCATACATTTGATTAAAAATGCAGTCATTTTGAGAAATATTATTTCAATTAAAAATCAATTTTGAATATATTTTAAAATATAATTATTCCTGTTGATGCAAAGCTGAATTGTCAGCATCATTACTACAGTCTTCAGTGTCACATGATCCTTCAGAAATCATTCTAATATGATGATTTGCTGCTCAAGAAACATTTCTGATGATTATCAGTGTTGAAAACAGTTGCTTCATATTTTTGTTGAAAACGTAATTAAAAAAAATGCAGGATTCTTTGATGAATAGAACGTTTGTTTATTTATTTTTTAACTTTTGATCAATTTAATTCCGCACCCTTGCTGAATAAAATATGAAAAAATCTTTAGAAAAAACTCTTACGGACCCTAAACTTTTGAATGATAGTGTATCATAGCAACCATTGTAACAATTTCATCTTTTTTCAATTTCACAATGAAAAAAGTGCAACTGCTGATGTAAAGCAAAAACCAAAAGCTTATTCACCTTGTTCTTAATGTAAGAGCAGGCTCCGCCATTGTAACTTGATTGTGTCAATGCTTCCGCTTCCATTTATTTTAGCTGTACAAAAAAATCTGTTATGCACAAACTGTTACTTGTTATCATGTTATTTTAATGTATTATCGTAATCATAAACACGTAAACGTAATTATTTCACCATTTTCAGCATTTTGTTTTTCTTCACATTATTTAGGCTACCTATAGCGACATTCACAGAAAATGAATTGCATTACTAAGATGACTTTCATTGATTAAATTAAAGCAACACTAAGTAAGATTTTTTACCTTGAAATAATGTTCCCAAAATGGTTTCAGTGGTTCATCAAGTCGTAACAGGGTGAAAGGCTCTTATGCCTCCGCTTTGAACTCCTATATCTGCTATAACCACGCTATGTAAGATTGCCAGATCGGGTCGCGTTTCTGTAGTTCTAACGAGACATAAGAAAACTACAAATTTGACTTGCTTTACGTCAAGCGTTACAATAGTCATTATTTTGTTTTTCTTCGTTTCTGATGTCGCAATGCATCATACTTTCATGAAATCATGCAACATACTCTACCTTGTCTGTGGACATCGTTCATTCCAAAGCCGGTGCTGGATAAACAGCGAGTGTGTGTGCGACGGTAGGATGCGCTAGGCTATATTATTTACCACAGCGGTAATGGACAATTCCACTTCCAACCTGTAGGGCGACCGCTGAGGAAAAGTTACTTGGTGTAGCCAAGCCGAGAAGTTTCATAAATTGTACCCACTCACTTTTCAGATCTAAGCCAGTTTTCTTTGGACATAATTGCTGTAAATTTTGGTGCATAGAGTTACCCTGCTTTTTCCTGCACATGTAGCCGCTCTAAAGATCGGGGGGCAACCTCTCAAATCTCAAGTATCCTAGATCTCAGAGCTATCTAGAGAGGTGAAACTGGTACCGCGTAAGGCAAACTCCTCATGCTGTTCTACAGGGCCCCGTAATTGGCTCTGAGTGGTTGCCAGTTGTGAAAAATAAATCTAAATAAATCTACCTGACAAGAGTGGCTTTAGCGTGAAGAGATGTTGCCTTACAGACTTGCTCAGATCAGGCAGAAGTCTTCTATCTACAATGTAGAATTATCTGTTGCTGTCGCATATCATAAACGGCACAGTGATATTTTTGCTTTTGCATTGTTGTTAGTTGTACTTTAAGTAGCTTTCAACATCTGAGATATTAAACATTGTGAAGCAACAAGAGGCAGTTAAAGTTGAAGTACTCTACATTCGACCGCATTATCGCAGCCGTTGTTTAAACCAGTTTTTGTGTCCGAATGCTTGCAGTCGCTTTACATACTCTAAGAGTGTCCAGCGTCTAAAGAAAGAAATCATAAATGTAGAATGGAAAGTCAAGCGGGATTGGAATGTAACTTGAATCCGGTCTGCGCAAAAGAGGGGGAGGGAAATTTTAGCAGATCTCCCGTTAAAGGTCTTCATGCAGCGAAGCATGTCATGAAATGACTTTTCCAATTAAAAAAAAATATATAAAATGGTTAGTTGGTAAGTGTTGTGCATTAGCAAGGATTATGTGGAGGGGGGTTTACATGGCTTCAAAGCCATTGACAGCTAGCCGCCTGGACCAGTGTCAAGCTACTACTCAAGCTACTCCTTAAAGAGCGATGGCGACAAGTGTGAAAGGTTCAAGTCGGAGGGTGGGATACATTCCCAAATGTTCTCGCTCTGCATGAGGAGTCAAGTGGCATCTAAGGTTACCCCAAGAGACTTTTTAGCTCGCTAGAGATGCTATGTTTATTTAGAGGCATGCTGGAGCCTTGAAGAGTTAGCATTCGGCTAACACTTCACAGAGTTTTCCAGAGACAAATTCACCATTTTACATGCTGACTAAAATGCAGAGTCTGCCTAATTACATGCATGCATACAAAAAAACTCTTTTTTTTTAGCATTGAAGGTGCTGCTTTTTTAGAAATTAATGTTAAACTGTGATTCTGAGATATAGTATTATTTGTAATTCAGCAGTTTTAATGTAACTAAAGATCTCCATCATAAGTTATTAGTGACAGGGGTGTAATAGGACTGATCTATTTAAAGCTGTGATGAGTTCAACAGAAGCACCGTTAGCATGTGGGCTAGCTCAAAGTGTGTCATTGAAATTGACTCCTTATAACGTTTTTAGCCTTTGATTTCCTTCTGTGTTTTACAGTACATTTGTGCTACTGTTTATGGTTTTGCAAAAGATTTTGGTAGTTTTTGCTGCAGACAGTCTTAGCTGACAACAACTAAGGATAAAATTACAGTTAGCTTGCATTCTCAAAGCCCGGGTCACGGTAAGGTTAGCTTAGTCCGTTTTTTCTGCTTCACTAACTATAGTGCAATAGTGAAATGAGCAAGTTTTTCTTACCTAAATCCAAGGATTTCTCTTCTGTTTTGTTGACTGAGATTAAAAATAAAATAAGCGAGTAGGTTTTGTTCTTCATAAACCAATAAAATAAGAGCATGTATTTCTTTATAAAAAGTTGTTCTGTCTTTGCGCAATAAGGCACATTAGATCTCAATAATGTAACTTTGCTCATAGTGTTTGAAAGCATACTGTATATACAATGTAATAATGTTATGTACCCCTTTTTTCTCTCCCTTCAGATCGCCCCAAAATCCATCTGCCACGTTCCCTGAGGCAGCGCTACGTGAAAAATGTTGGAGAGAAGATCAACCTTGTTATTCCCTTCAGTGTACGTAATCTCATGAAACAAAAATGTTAAATTCACTGAAAATGCATGATGAAGGTAGCTAAATCTAACATTAGCTAAAGCTTGTTTATTTGTCGAACTTAAATAATAAGTGCATGACAATAGATTATTAAAACATAATGATTTAAAATGTACTGTAAAGTACAATTTACTTAAAGCCTATATATATATATATGTATATATATATATATATATATATATATATATATATATATATATATATATATATATATATATATATATATATATATATAATGGGTGACACTTTACAATAAGATTTAAGGTTTCATTTGTAAACATTAACTAATGTATTAACTAATATGAACTAACAATGAGCAACACATTTGTCACTGTATTTGTTCGTCTTTGTTAACAGTTGTTAATACAAATACAGTTGTTCATTGTTTGTTCATGTTAGTTCACAGTGCATTAACTAATGTTCACAAATACAATTTTTGATTTTAATAATATATTAGTAAGTGTTGAAATTAACATGAACAAAGATTAATTAATGCTGTAGAAGTGCAGTTTATCATTAGTTCATGCTAAAATTAACTAATGGAACCTTATTGTAAAGTGTTACCATGTAATGCATTATAAAAGTACTTTTAATAACTTAATAATGCCTTGTAATGCACCTTATAATGCATTGTATTTTCTCATAAATAATTATAACCACAGTTATAATACACTAATACTAATGTTAGACCTTTAGAAAGTATAATGCATTAAAGCATGACAAACAACCGATTTCAGATGTAACAAGGAGCATAATGCATTGGTTACAATTATTTATGGAAAGATACAATGCATTATAACTTACATTATGAATACCTTTATAATGCACTATACATTACTCTCTTTAAGTGCACTTTATAGCTTATTATTTCATTGATATTATATTATTCACAAGCACACAATATTATTTATTTGATTTTCAGAGAGGAAGAAGACTAATCAGTCAATTCTGAGTCCGTTTTGAATGAATGGATCTACTAAAAATGTATTTGGTCAGTTTTAGGCATATATTAGCACTTTGAGTTGCTAATTCTCTGCTATACTTGTCTTATTTTCTAACCTGCAGGGCAAACCACAACCTTCTGTGTCATGGTTAAAGGATGGCCAGCCTATCGATACTAAAAAGGTTAATATTCGCAACAGCGACAAGGACAGCATCTTCTTCATCCGTGCCGCAGAGAGAGTCGACTCAGGCGTGTATGAGATGTGTGTGAAAGTGGACAGCTTTGAGGACAAATCCGAGATAATTCTGCAGATTGTTGGTAGGTGTTATAAAAGATCACACACACCATGGACTGTGGTGTATCTTAGTTGCAGGAGTTTTTTCAACAATTGTCTTGTCGACCTGTTCACCAGAGTTGCCTGGACCTCCAGCCAGCATCAAGATCGTGGACACCTGGGGTTTCAATGTTGCTCTGGAGTGGACTGAACCCAAGGATAACGGCAATACAACAATCACCGGATACACCATCCAGAAGGCCGACAAAAAGACAGGGGTACAAGCTTTTTCAACATTTACTACGTACATACCATGATAACTGTGATGGTAGACATGGTGCCATTGCAATAGCATAATTTTTTTAAATTTACCATGCTTGTTACACAAGGTACCATGGTGGTATTCTTGAAAGTGCCTTGGAGAACCATGTAAATGCCATGCTATATTAGCGCTGAAGTATTTTTTGGTGTTAAAATGTTTTCTCCTATCCCAGCTCAACAAGCAGAGTTGGGTCAAATCAGCTTTATTTATACAGCGCTGTATACAATACAGATTGTTTCAAAGCAACTTCACTGTGATAAAATAACAGAATCAATGATTCAAACTTTATCCAGATCTAACAAGGCAATAGTATCATTATTCAGCTCAAGTCAGTTCAGTGTGTAAAGTTCATAATTTGCAGAAGAGACAACTATGACCACGCCATTCATATTTTATTGTCTCAAATAAATATTTTCTTAAGCGCCCTGTCTAGTCCTTGACCAATGGCGTGAGTTGGGGGCGGGACTTTGTTTGTTCGATCAGTGGTTGATGGTGGCCGTGTTCGAAAGCATTGTTTATTTATGCAGTTCCTTTCAGATCCAAGTAATCGAATGAAATCAAATGAGGAATTGACTTCTACACCGTCAGTAGTCGTGTCTGAAGTTTACTGACCTGAGCTGCTGTGTCTCCACAGGACTGGTTCACAGTACTGGAGCATTATCACAGAATGAATGCCACTATTTCAGACCTGATCATGGGAAACACCTACGTCTTCAGGGCCTTTACTGAGAACAAGTGTGGAATCAGCGAAGAGGCCACCGCTACAAAGACCTCAGCCACAATCCAGAAGACAGGTGAATCAACTTTCCCGCATTTCTTATATTTGACATTTGCTCAGCATCACATGATTTGGCTTAATGTTTCCTATATCTTATCTCTGTCTTAAAATATCGCATCCATGTAGTGTTGTCAAAAAACTCGGTACTTCGGTACCAAGTCGGTACTAAAAAAATTAAACGGTTACGGTCCCAGCTTTTCTAGGTACCGAGTACCGGGTTAATCCGGTTCTTGATGCGCTGTCGGAAAGATGCAGAGGTGCGTACTCTTCATAAAAACACTCTGAGACACGGCGACCGGCACTGCTAATGCGGTGGCTCTGAATCCACTTGTTGACAAGAAAGGAGGAAAGAGCCACATATGGAAATATTTTGAATTAGGCTAATGTCACGTTGCCATAAAGGGCCGTTCACACGTTTATATACTAGCGCGTTTTGTTTGCGCGTGCAAATTTCAAATGTAGGCGCGCGGCAAGCGCGCTCATAATAGAAGAGACGTGCGAGCTCGTCTTTCCAGGCTCGCCGCTGTTCATGGTTGCATAGCGGAGACACGGGAGAGCAAGCGCTTGTGGAAAGGAGAAAGCGGTGCGATGCGCTCTCCATGATGACGAGGAAGTATCAGAATTAATTGATTTCTAGCCCTTGCATTAGAAATCAGCTACAGGGTTCTCAAGCTTTGAAGACAGGCAAGAGTGACATTTTTGGATTAAATAAAAGTACAGTTAAGTCAAATAAAACATGTTTTATCTCCTGTATAGTTTGGTAACACTACAATAAGACACCATTCATTAATATTACTTAATGCAACATCAACACATTGAGTGAACAATATATTTTTACAACATTAATTAATGTTTGTGAATGTTATTTAATACAAACACTTGATTGTTCATGTTTGTTCACTTCATTCATTGTGCATTAAATAATGTTAGCATAAAACTTTTGATTTTGAAAATATATTAGTACATTTTTAGGTTAACCCCATGGAGAATAATTGCTACAGTATATAACTGTTGTTTATTGTTAGGTAATTTTATCTAATGTTATCTAACAAATAGAATCTTATTGTAAATTGTTTTTAATACTACAGTTTCCATCTTTGTAACCGTGATATACACTTTAATATGTGTAAATTTATTCTAAATTAAGCTTTGGTACCGACATTGGTACCGAGAACCGTGGATTTTCACTGGTATTGGTACCGAATACTGATATTTTGGTACCGTGACAACACTACATCCATGTATCATTATATTTTTATTTTCCTATAGTTTGTATAATGCAAAAATTAAAAATAAATAAATAAATAACCTCAAAACAATACTGGTCTTGTGCATATCTAGATCTTTACTTGTACATCTAAACGTCACAGGCATGCATGCACTTCCTGCTTCCTTGCAACCTAGCAATCTTGTAAAATCGGTTTCCGTCACGGCATCTGCAGCACTGTTCATGTGGAGTGTCATATTTGCAGCATGATGTTTCTGTTTAGATGTGCGTCGTGTCATGAAAGTGACGTGGCATCCAGTCTCATGCAGTCTTATTTTGATACTAAAATGTACTGCATATACAATGATAGTTTTTAATTATTTTTTATTTTTTTCAGTTTTCCTAATTTTAAATTTAAATTTAAATTAGAAGTATTTCATCTAATATTTATATTTTATTTCAGCTTTAAATTAACAATATTTTCAGTAGTTTTAGTAAAGGACAGTAACCCTGATCTTGACATTGATGCATTTGGCAGAAATTTTTATTCAAAGCAAGTTTCTTTGCATACAATTTACCTACATTTTTATACACTTGTTGTATTCTTTGGGAATCGAACCCATGCGCTCAGCAATGGCGCCATGCTCTGATCTTTATGATGTGTTTTAGGCATTGAATACAAGCCTCTAGAGTACAAGGAACACGACTTCAGCGAGCCACCCAAGTTCACCACCTCCCTGGCAGACCGCAGCACTACCGTCGGCTATAACACCAAGCTGCTTTGCTCCGTTAGGGGATTCCCTAAGGTACATGGTTTTTCAAGCATCCATAAGCAGGACCAATTTTCGGGTAATAGTTTGTGAACCGTCATTATTTCTGCTATAGCGATTGATGGCTAGTTGCACAGAAATACACACTTTACGTTTAACCTACAAGTTTGATATTGATGTCGTGTGAAAAGTGGTGCAGTGATTCTGTACTAGTTAAAGTAAAACAAGCCTTGAGATTTCAAGTAGTTTTTTTAATCTAAATTAATTGAACTTTAATGCACATGCTGAAGATGTTCTGTTCTGTGCATGCATTGTATTCTGTGCATGTATGCATTTTTCCAAATTATTCGGGCTGTCCTCTTGGGTTCAGATCACCCGAATCACTCCAGGTGTAAACAACCTCTGACTCCTATATCAGTCTAATCATTGTGAGCAGAGCAGCCTCATGCAATTCATTAATGTGTTCAATTATTCTAAAGATTGTGCTGATGGGCTTTTTGTCATGAAGTCTGTTCCATAATCAACACTTAATCTGTTTAGATATGCTCTACAGTTCATGTTTGAGTGACCACTGAAGTGTAGGAATCCACCACTAACATACCACCGGAGATAGTGCAACTCCTAGTGGGATAGATAACTAGACGAGAGACAGCATGATTTGGATAATTGGGATTCCTACATCACTATGACGGGATGAGCTTCCAAACAACGATATGTGGAGGCCATGACAGTGAAAGTGCACATAGCGTTGATCAGCATTCAAAGTTAACACTCACCAAGCGCCAAATGCAAGTCAAAATGGCTTTGGTGAGTAAATAAAACCCCCAGTTGCTTGTAACTCACAGTAGGAAGGAAAAGAAACATAATACAAGTCTTATTGTTGTGTAGCTTTTAGCACAATTGAAAATGGAACATCCGGAATGCCTATTTTTTATTATCAATACATATATGGAATATTTTTGCATTAAATTGGTCCGATGATGCTTTTCCACTTTTTCAACTTTAGTCCTTTTACTCCACTCCAAAGGGAGATATTTTATTTAACACAGTCCCCTTTTCAAGAACTACAACGAATGGCTCGTTTGGACTACAACATGTTTCTTCTAGAGAACACAGTGTTGTCGTTGTCAAAGAGATGCCGTTTTTCTTTCTCACAACATTTCCAAAACTCATTTGTTTGACCTTCCTAAGGCTGACGAATTTATTCTAAACACTGTTCCTGACCATTATAACCCCAACGTTTATGATATTTTATGGAGAACAGCTTGTTTTCTGTTGCTTTTATAACCTCTCACTTTTGTAAGAGTTCCCCGCTCTTTAGGAACCATAGTTTTGTTATCGATTACTGTTTGTATTACCTTAGTTTTCCGACAAATATCACGATTAAATGGTGGATACCGTCATATCTATAATGTATAAGAAAATTACATACTTAAGAAAAAAAAACATACTTCCTGTGAAATCCGTGCTTGCAAAGTCTGAGCATGAAATCCGCTCTGGACAATCCTCTTGTTCGTTCACTTTTATCAGGGTCAGTGATGCCATTGAAGAACCATTTTTAATTTTCTAAAGAACCTTTCTATGAACAGCTCTTAAAAGATAAATTTTTGCCTTAGACTTTCTGTATAGATGTTAAAGGTTCTTCATGTAACCATCAAAAGAGAATAGAGGCAATAGATAACCTTCGTTTTTTTAAGAGCTAGCATGTCTAAAAGTTCATTTTTGGCAATCTATGTGAGAAATGGCTCGTTGCATGATCTTCATCCATGCATTTAAAAGATTTCACTAACTCTACTGCAAAAGTGGCATGTTTTCATTGGGTCTCATTCATGAAACACGAGTAGAACGAATTTTTGTGTAAATCGTGTGTAAAGTGGTTCTGGCGTAAATTTTCGGATTCATTAAAATGTTCGTATTTTCCAAATGTTAGTTGGTACGCTAGAAATCTACACCTGCTCCCAGCCACGCGTAAATAGTGCGTTTAACATCTAAACGTTTTGCTGCTTTTTAATTAATCGGGTACATATTTACACAGGATTTTGAAAAAATATTATATATATAGTAATTACATAAGTTTTTTCTTTTTACTTTTATTATGAGAGCCAGTAATAGCATTTTTTCTCGAAGTGAACTAATTCGTTTTTTGCATTCAACCTTCATGTCGAACCATTTTCTTTTCACTTCTGGGACTGTTCGATTAACAGATGAAACTCCATTCACTGCATCTGTAATGCTGCCAAGCTTCCTTATTTTAGGACCTGATACGCCACTATGTACGCTTGAAAATAAAATGTGGCGTTTTGAATGAACTTCTGATAATAAAACTTCAATTTCAGCATCTGAGAAATTTTTCTTTTTCATTCGCTTTTGAGAAGACATGTTGAAATCCTTCGTTTGGTGTCATAATATGATGTAAAAGGAATTGGAATGTCCGCAACACTGCTTTATGCTCCCATATTTAATAAAAAAGCAACGTATGGGAATATGATGCCCACATATAGTTGTCAGTCGAATTTAATGGGCGGGATTTATGGTAATCAAGAATGAGCGTGCACACGCGTCCCATTTACGACTGATTGGAATTCAACACACACACACATTTCACTCTCACATCTGACGTTTACAAAGTATTTGTGAATCAGGAGAAGAGTTTTCGGGGAAGGTCACTTTACGCGCAAATCACTCTCATATTTACTCGTATATTTCCGAATGTTTCATGATTGAGACCCATTGTGTTTTCCAACTTCTTTGCAGCCCAGGGTCGAGTGGATGAAGAATCAGATGATTATTGGTGACGACCCCAAGTACAGGCAAATGAACAACCAGGGCATCTGCTCCCTAGAGATCCGCAAGCCTGGAAACTATGACGGTGGCGTCTACACCTGCAGGGCCAAGAACCAGCACGGAGAGGCCTTGGTTAGCTGCAAACTGGAGGTTAAACGTAAGTAACTATCGTAGACTTAACTCGAGTGTGTTTTTAGGAGTCTGTGATAAGCCTTTAGTATTTTTGATCATGCAAAAAAAAGTACTTCCAGTCATCATGAGTTTGTGATAGATTCAGTCTTGATTGACAGCACTGCTCTTCAATTGCCTGTGATAACATTATTTTCATTATTTGCCAAAAAGAGGAGGTTTTGCTGACCACACTGAGACCTCCAGAGTTTTCATGGTCATGGATATTGTTTAAATATCAGGGAATTTTAAGACTCTGATTTAAAGTCAAAAGGCATGACAATTCTATAGAGACTGTCTAATTATCCTCAGCTCCATAATATGTCATGGGCTTGACTTATTCTTTATGCGTGCGGTGTCTGTGAAATCATTTTCTATACAGTAATCGTGAATGACTGGAAAAGTTGTGGCCTTTCATTGGTCTAAAAAGACTGAATTAAATTATTATCCATTAGCTGAGATGAATCCAAGGATTTAAATATTCAAAAGGATTGCATTATATTGCACAGATTTTCCAAGAAAAGGAGAACGTACATTACACGCTCCTTGGAAGAGTAGATTTAGTCAAGGCCACATTTTTAACATCGCGGTTAACCAATGATGCAGATGTTTACTGATGCATTTATAAATGAAATCGAGAGAATTTTGCTTTTGCTGAAAGAGGCTCTGTATGTTAGAAAATAACTCAAATCATGTCTAGCCTATTCATGTAATGATATGAAACAATGTGATGATTAAGAAAAACATGGATTCCAGAGTTTATATTTATCACGGAAATGCAAGCAGTGCAAGATAAATATGTCAAATTCATGTTGCTGTGAGTGTGTTATAAACAGGCTTGAATGATTGGGATCAAATGGAGCATCACTTTATGGACATCTAATATCAGTGAAAGCTGTTAATACAAATGCTCAACCTGATGCGGGAACTCTTTTTATGTTGGTCAAGTTATCACTCTACATGCCTCTGCACTAGGTTGGACACGTTTATTGTTATTGTAAAATGATTTACAGCCCTTTGAAAGGAGAGAAAATGAACATGTCAAAGAAAACAAGAGTCTCCACATGTCTGAGCTAAAACTAGTGTCACTGACGGTTAACACTCGTGTTTGTTTGGGTGACAAATACTGTTCTGAAAGCCAGCAGACTGAACTGCGTTCTGCTTTTCTTTCCCGACAGAGCCTGTGATTGCTGATGCCGATAAGAAATAAGTTCAACACCCACATTCATACAGGTCAGTCTCTATTTTTAGATATGTTCAGGGGTGTAAAGTACCAGAGTAATTTTACTTCACTGCTATATATAAGTACTACACTACAAAACACTACGTTCAAAAGTTTGGAGTTAGTAGGGGTTTTTGGTAACACTTTATTTTACACAATACATGTCGTTTCTATAGTAATTACTATAAATTATGCATAATTAAATGTAACTAACCCTAAACCAATCCTACTCCTAACCCTATAGTATGTACATGTAGTTAATTAATATTACTCAGTACTTAAATGTATTATTACACTGTAACAGTGACACCTTAAAATAAAGTGTTGTTTTTTTTAAATATGACTTTTATTCAGGAAGGATGAATTCAATTCTTCAAAAGTGCCAGTAAAGACATTTATAATGTTACAAAATATTTTTAGGCAAATAACTGCTGTTATTTTGAACAGCACTTTTAAACATTGGTAATAATCGGAAATGTTCTCGAGCAGCAAATCAGCATATCAGAATGATTTCTGAAGGATCATGTGACACTGAAGACTGGAGGAAAATTCACAGGAATAAATTACATTTGAAAAAAATATATTCACATAGAAAATATTTATTTGAAATTGTAATAATATTTCACAATATTATCATTTTTAAATATTTCATATTTTTTGTTTTTGAACAATCTCCCAACAAAAGAAACCGCTTTGAGAATGTACACTAATTTAATTTTTTTGCTTTGGAGAGCCAAAAAGCTATTTGGTTCTCCATCTATTTGGGTCTTGACAAGACATCTGTCTTCCTCTTGAGCCGTGACCTTACATGGTGGACACTAAACTTAGAGATTGCGGCCCCTGCTGCCGGAGGGGTCCGAGTGGCAATTCCCCATAAATTAAACTCGTAATGACCGTATGCATGTACCGTCGGAGAGACTGAATTACATCCTCCTGACTCGGCACCAGTTAGACATCTACTGCTAGATCTCGTCCCAGAAACACACTGAAAACAGAGTTTGTGTTGCTTGGAGTGTTAGAACTATTTCCAGGCTGTCCTGACACCTGTTCCTTGTTCTTCCTCTCTGCATGCGCTCCAGTCCCAAATAAGGAACAGAAAAATGTGGGATCCCTCTCAAAAGGTGAGAACCATGCCAGAATGTTCCAGCTCTAACATCAGTTCTGATAAGCCATGTTCAAAGCTGTTATGACTGCATATCAGTGGAGTTCTACATTAATGCAACACGTTTCTATACTCTTTGTTGGTGGAAGTATTGTTTATTTTTATTATTATTTATTATATAAACAATAAAAAATTTAAAACAGGTTCTACAAATTAAACTTTGTAGAAAACAGGTCTTTTTTATGCATTAATTCATTCGTTGTTATCATTATTAATTTTCATACATTTGATTTTTGTCCCATTTTATGTCCCATGGTTAAGAGTGCAAATAACGGTTCATTAACCATTTTAATTAGCGCATTGATATAGAGTTCAACTGAAATAATAAAAAAATCCCCAAAAAGTGTAATTCTTGCAATATAAATAATTACTAATTTGACCTTTTCTTTCACATTTGTAGGATTGTGATGACGTCTTTTGCTGATGAGAAAAAAATCATGTACATATGAAATAAAAAATAAATATAAAAATTAGACATTTTCCTTTTTTTTTTCATAATTTAATGCTTTGCCTCACAATTATGAAAAAGCTCATTTATTTATTTTATGGACATTTACATCAGCAACTGCCTGTGTGTGACATGTAATGATTCCTGTCTGTGTATCGCCACACATACTCGTCCCTGACTGTGTCCAGTGATGTAACTCGGATCAAGTCCCATCCGGACCTACAGGAGTGTTTGTTCAATTAAACCATAGCCTTTCATCCACACACATCGTGTCTTTCGTCATTTGTCATCACGTCAGTGCACCGAATGTAACAGTTACAGGAACGTTCCAGGTTCAATACAAAGATTCGACAGGCGGAGTGACCCTGAACACAGAGTCTTGGAGGACGTTCAGTTGTATGGAAATTATTTCTTACTCTGACGCAAACTTTGTAAAGACACCTTCCCAAGCATCGGAAGCACCCCAAGCATCGGAAACTCGACTGAGAGCAGACGGGTTACTGAAGGTCACACACACACACACACACACATATATTAAGATACATGTGTCCGTGAGAATGCAGAGACTTTCAACAGACTATATGTGCTATGCATGATGTTCATTATCGACTTCTCAGAGTTCCTGTCAGAGAAGCTTAAAGCTTAGTGCTTATTCAGTTTGGCCAGCATCATGAAACCCTGTGCCAACACAAATATAACAACTTTGTTAAGGTTTATGCTTAATAATATTGCATACAGTAGATCAGTTTGGTCCTAAAAACGTCAGGCTTTTTATGTAGATGATCCTGATTACTTTTCACTGGATCTCGAGAGTAGCATTGATTCACTATGAAACTATTGTACTTATTTTTAAATAGAGTTCAATTACATGCATTTCAGGTAGACTTTATATTATAATTATATCATGGTGAAATAACAGCAGGACTGGATTTAAGGTTAATAAAGCATTGCTTGAGATTAGACTTCTTTGCTTGAGAATTTACAATGCTGGAAATTTTCAAAATGTTTTTTAAATATTCACATAGAATATATGCATTAGAATGCATTCAGTAAGAATGTAACTAAACTGTAACCATTGCACATTTCCAGTTAAAATATCACTCAAAAAAATAATTGTGCTTCTTTTGTGAAGTCGATCTAGTTTTATGGGTAAGATTGTTATATTTAAATATAGATGTTTATATTTAAATTTTTTAATCATTTGACGTAGGCAATAATGATGATTTACAGTAGAATGTGTTTGCAGTGTTTAGATTGTGTGTGTATTTCTAAACAGTAGGTGGCAGCAGCTTTACTGTTTTTAACCCTGATTCAACAGAAGTCATTCACTCAGTCAATATATTCAGAGCAAAGAAACAAACCCAGCCCAGATCTATCGTCAAACACTGGCTCCGGCCCAAACCCGTGCTGTCTTCCCTACTTAGGCAGCAGCACAGCTGATCACAATAAAGTTTGGCATTAGCATGTTGATAAACCAAAGGCAACGAATTTAAATATACAGCATACCGAAATATTGGGTAAGTGAGAGAAATAATCACCATTATGGCCTATATGTTTGGGACAGAGCCGTGCAGTCAGTCGACATTACAGCGGCTCTCTCTGCTGACCGTGTTCAGACCAACACTAATTTCACACACATATATATATATATTATAACATTTTCATACTGAATCATGATTGCAAACCATGTTCAAAAATGTTTTTTTAAACATGGGTGTTTTGGAAATGTATCATTGTAGTGCCGTAACCTTTAAACCTTGAAGTAGGCTACCATATAAATAGCATCTCTGTTTAGGTACACTGCTGTCGAACATTTCTGGAAGAAGTCTCTTCAGGCTGCATTTATTTGATCAAAAATACAGTAAAAATAGTAGTATTGAGAAATATTATTACAATTGAACAGTTTTCTATTGTAATATATTTTCAAATGTAGTTTATTTCTGATGCATGGCTGAATTTTAAGCATCATTTATTTACTCCAGTCTTCTGTGTCACGTGATCCTTCAGAAATCATTCTAATATGCTTGTAATCAATGTTATTATTTGCTTTTATTTGAGCATCTAGGTTCCACAAAGTTCTATATAGTAAGGTCAGCACAGTAGGCCAAACTAAAGAAGGATACATGCGCAATGAACAAGCAAGTAAATAAATAAAAACGTGAATATGATGCTCAAAAGGAGTAGGCAGAAGCTTAAGCTTATTGATGCCTACCCCCTTTTATACATTTGTGCAGTAGTTACATTTACTACAATCAAGAAGACAATTGATACATATTTATGTTGCACTTTTCCAGTGACCATACAATCAACAAACTCATAACCATTCTGATGATTCCAAGACAAGAAAAGAAGAATCGTCAATTAGTACCCTTTCCACATTTAAGGATATTCTTCCGTGCTGTACTTAGACAATATGACTTGTTTATACTTTGATTTGAACGGATAAATGAATGGGCACTGCTTGAGTTGGGCTCCCAAATTATTCCAGGGCCTGACGCCACACACAGACACACACATACTTTTTCTTCGTAGATCTGAAAGCTGGTACTTTAAGTTGGCCATGACCTCTCAAATTGTAACAGCTATTTCTTTTTATGAATAATTTTTGAATATTTGCTGGTAGTACGACCCGATTTGCTTTATACACTAATTGTGCAGTATCAAAATCAATTAAATAGGGCTGGTGATGGCGCAGTGGATAAGACACAGACCTTTGGTGTGAGAGACCCGGGTTCGAATCCACTGTGAGACACCATTGTGTCCCTGAGCAAGACACTTAACCCCTAGTTGCTCCAGAGGCGTGCGACCTTTGACATATATAGCAATTGTAAGTCGCTTTGGATAAAAGCGTCAGCTAAATGAATAAAAATGCAAATGCAAAAAAAATTAAATCCATGAATTTAAGCATGTTACTTCGTAAAAACAATATATTTGTATGAATAATGTTGATAACAGTTGTGCTATTTCATATATTTATTGAAACTGTGATGGATTCTTTTTTCAGGATTCTTTGATTAATAGAAAGTTCAAAAGAACAATGTATTTGCAATAAAAATATTTTGTAACGTGTCTTCTTTACTGTCACTTTTGAAAAATGGGATGCAATTTTCTTGAATAAAAGTATCAATGACCCCAAAATTTTGAACAGTACATTTCTTTTTTCTTTGTTATTCCTATTGAAAGCTACATTTTTTAAAAATGTTCTTAAACAACCTTCAACATAACTCTTTGAATAACATAAAGAGCTAATAGATTTAAAACAGCATCAGAAACCTTCAGCAACACTGCTTTACCTCTAAACCCACACAACCACTTGACTTATTCAGTGCGGACTGAACTGAGAACTTTCTTTTGAGTCTAAAATATACTTCAAACTTTGATTGAATCTGAAGCATGCCTTCATCTGTGGATTTTCACAGCTGCCTGTATATGAGTTAGTGTTGGGGGTCACAGTGCACAGGCTCTTGAGATGTTATTTTCTACACCGGACTGCAGAAACAGGAAGAAATGCCTGTTTGAGCCCAGAGACTGCCTGAAATCCTCAAGGAATGGCTGGAGATCATTTGGAATGATCTAATGTAATCACAATATGGTGCATCACAATCTGAAAGGAATGAAATTAAATTAAAACAAGATCACAAATGTAAATTTTCTACGAAAAATCCTTTTTTTAATTTTAAGAAAGAGTTTGATATGTATTTGAGAAAATCTAAAACTCAACTGCATGTAAGACTCTGTCATGGTAATTTAATTTAATGCTAATTTAATATTCTTTGTGGTTGTGTCTTGTAACCCTCGTTGTTGTCTATTATTGTTCATTGCTGTTTTGTCTTGTTTTTGTATTTGTTATTGTGCAATAACATCATATTGCATAAAAAAATCTGAAGACAAAAAAAAAAAGATGGGATTTTCAGGTCATCCACATTGACATTTATTCGTTTGACAGACACTTTTATCCAAAGTGATTTACAAATGAGGAATCCAACCATCAAGTTTAAGACCAGATCAAATTCTCAAAGGATTCTTATTTGATCCATATAAAACTGATTCCAAACAATTATTGAAATTCCATTGCTATTCTTTAGGGAAAATTTGTTATTATCATGTGTTTCAGAAATACAGTATATTCGGTTGTCTGGGTTGATAAGTGCTGTACGTCAACGTGATGTTAAAGGGTTAGTTCACCCAAAAATGAAAATTAAGTCATTAATTACTCACCCCCATGCTGTACCAACCCCGTAAGACCTTCGTTCGTCTTCGGAACACAAATGAAGATATTTATGATTAAATCTGAGAGGTTGATCACTCCTCCATAGGCTCCCTAAGGGAATGAAACTTGACGGCCCAGAAAGTCATTAAAGAAAATGTTTAAATATTCCATGTCGCAACAGTGGCTCAACTATAAGTTTATCAAGCGACGAGAATAATTTTTGTGCGAAAAAAACAAACAAAAATAACGACTTTATTCGACTATTCCTTTTCTTCCTTGTAGGCCTGAAACGAGACTTCAAGAGATTTCCACGACGCATGCGCGAGAATTGCGATCTCCTTCAACTACTTCAGTTCAGTTCTCGCGCGTCGTGGAAATCTCTTGAAGTCTCGTTTCAGGCCTACAAGGAAGAAAAGGAATAGTCGAATGAAGTCGTTATTTTTGTTTGTTTTTTCGCACAAAAAGTATTCTCGTTGCTTGATAAACTTATAGTTGAGCCACTGTTGCGACATGGAATATTTAAACATTTTCTTTAATGACTTTCTGGGCCGTCAAGTTTCATTCCCTTAGGGAGCCTATGTAGCAGTCATAAACCTCTCAGATTTAATCATAAATATCTTCATTTGTGTTCCGAAGACGAACGAAGGTCTTACGGGGTTGGTACAGCATGAGGGTGAGTAATTAATGACTTAATTTTAATTTTTGGGTGAACTAACCCTTTAAAAACAAAATTTTTAGTTAATTATTTATGAATAAAGTCATCTTAAATTCTCCTGTCTTTAACTTGCAAAGCCTTGCAAATGCAAAAACCTGGATGCACAGCTAGTTTCCAAAGCACTCCATCTGTGATGTAGTGACAG
This sequence comes from Tiaroga cobitis, assembly GCA_030578255.1. Taxonomy (NCBI): domain Eukaryota; kingdom Metazoa; phylum Chordata; class Actinopteri; order Cypriniformes; family Leuciscidae; genus Tiaroga; species Tiaroga cobitis. The sequence continues at coordinate 3,575,214 of CM060596.1, read as the reverse complement.
TGTAATCTGATAACATATGCAGCATTCCTCACAGAGATGAATGATGGAGCCGGCTGTATTGTATCAGGTTTATGGTGCTTGTCATTCCGCCGGCTTCACTATTGTGACATCGCAGCTGGACAAACAAATGATGCTCAATGGATGTTCTGTCTCCTGCAATAAGATTTGATGATATAGACAGCGCTCAACTGAATTTGAGAGCACGAAACTCGATAAAGTTTCATTGAGGCTTGCTCACAACAGATTTACCCACCCTACAATAGGTAGCCTGAAAAAAAGTATGCACACTCTTTATAGTATGAATATAGTATGAATGAAATTCGGATGTACTACATCCGCCATGTTGTTACTGTCACGTGACCTACTAGCATCAGTTGCATCGCTTCACTTCCCTTCATAAATCCTCTCCCGTGGCCTCATGGGATTGTAAAGTGTCCATCATATGCGCACTTCAAAAACTTGGCGGATGTAGTTGGTCGTCCAGGGAATTTTCGCCAACTGTTTTTCGAATACTAAAAGTACATTAGAAAAACACTGCATACCAAGAGACTATTTACACAGGACTGTTTTTGACTAAAAACGGAAAATTTTTATTCGTTTTGGCTGTTCATTTACACGACTACTGTGTTTTGGAGGCCTGAAAACGCTAAATTTTGAAAACGGCATTCAAAGTGCACGTTTTTGAAAACGATACCGTTATCGTCTCCGCGTAAACTACAAAAATGTGAACTTGTGAAAACGATGAGGTCATGCGTATTATGTGTTCAGTCTATGTAGTTTTTTCTTTCAAAATGACATCGCCATCTACTGGCCTGGCAGCAAAATACAGAGTTTTTAGTCGTTTTCGCAGATCTGTGTGAACGAGGATGTTTTTGACAATGTTGTCGTCTGTATGTGAAAACGCAAAGGAAAAACTTTTCTGTTTTTAGTACATCATTGTTGACTAAACGTACCCTTTTACGAATACTGAAAGTACTTCAGGTCCCTTAGAAAAACACAGCATACTAAGGGGCCGTTTACATGACACCGTTTTCAGCTAAAAAACGAAAAACTACGTTATGCGTTTTGGCCATTCATTTACATGACAACGGTGTTTTGGTGGCCTGAAAACACAAACTTTTGAAAACAGGTTTTAAATTGCGAGTTTTTGAAAACGATACCATTATCATCTCCGAATAAACTACAAAAATGCGAATGTGTGAAAACGGTGACGTCATGCGCATGCATATTACGTGTTCAGCCGCGTAGTTTTTTCTCTCAAAGTAATATCGCCATCTAATGTCAGTGCACCGAAAAACACAAAGGAAAAACTTTTTTGTTTTTAGTCCATCGCTTTAGAACGCCCGAAATTAAATGAAAACCAGTGTTGGTTTCAGGTAAGGCATTTTTACAGTACGTTTCACTTGTCAAAACATCATAATTAATTAAGTACACATACCTGTGCTTGCATCATTCATCTATATCTGTACGTTTAAATCAAGAACTGGGGCCACTGTACATTTTCTTAATGCATCCGAGGAATTCTTGCTCTGTCATGCAGCCTGAGTTTTCTCCAGTTGAATATATAGTGCTGGCCAAAAGCTGCATCCCACTTTGCCAAAGGACAGCTCTGCAGGCACAGAAACAGGATTGGACATCTGCCACGGGCCGGAAGACTCTGCTGCCGCCTCAATAATAATAAATCTAATCATAGAGCCAGTCCGCTACACCCGTTTGACATTCATAAAACCCATGTGACACTCTGCATGCAGGACTCTAGGTTATTATTTTGGCAATTTTCTAGAACACCATGTGTTTACTAACAAAAACACAAACATGTAAAGGATTAAATATGATGCAGTAAATGGAACGAACTTACTCTAGAGCATTGGTTTGGTTTATTTTGGTTTTATCAAGCTGATTAGACATTAACATTGCACTAAGACATTCAAAGCACATGAAATTAAATCTCTGAAATGGCAAAAAGTTATGTGCTGTGTAAATGTAGGTTTCAGGAAACAGACTTGATTTTTCAATCATGTAGAAAGAATCCCAAGCCCCGCTGCCCAGACTTTATTTCATTGATTTTAGATGTTGACGGATTGGACTCCATCAAACCCATTTAATTAGTATTGAGGCACTAGGCTGCAAATGGAGATAGACTAAAGGGGGGTGGGGAGCTGACATCACTTGGCAGATCTGTTTAAATATCATATACAGCACGGCTAACAGGCAACTTCTAGAATTGCATGGAGAAACTACATGAGTTCGAATCCTTGGGAGGAAGCACAGTTCATTAGACAGTGACCGTGTCTGTCGGTCTGACAGCGTAAGATATGGTAGCTGAGAAACAACTGCTATTATTATGAGGTTCTGGAGTGTGTGGACGGATTGCTCTGTTGGAGGAGAGCGAGTTCTACAGCGTCTCCCATCAGTCTTTAATAATTTACATAGACCACATTAAGTTACATGCTGCTGGAGCGCAGCTGGCTGGCTGGAGTCAGAGCAAGGCCAAAAAAAAAATATTTACTGCAGCCAAGGAGCGTTAAAATATGTGATTCATCTGATGTGATTCATTTGAATGGTATCTCCCCGGAAGTAAGCAAAATGGTGGCTGCCATCTTTGCTCATGAGGAACTCAGGATCGGCTGTTATGTGTCTCGAAAATGATAGGCTATACAAATTACTGTACACAACAAATTAATGCCATTTAAAAACCAAAAACAATGTACGCTATGACATCTGCGTGTAAATGCAATGAGAACATAAATATGTTCAGTGACGTTTTACAAAATATAGCCTAATCATACGTTTTGCAAGATGATTTTAATTATCTTTAATAGTAGGCTAGGCTATATTATTAAGCTACTTTTTTGCACTGATTTTTTTGTTGTTGTTGTTGGCCTACCAGCAATAATTTATAGAAAGTTCAAAGTTCATTTAAATAGGCTAATAAACCTGACTGGCTCATGGTCAAACAAACCAATTAACGTGTCTGTAATTTAACTGTATGATGTAACGACGAAACCTTGTTTGCTGAAATTTCACGACAGTTTGATGCGCGCTGCAAACAAAGCACTGATTCGAAGCAAAATATCCATAAAGGTTTCTTCGAATCTTCGCGAATAATTCGTAAAATGCAGACTTGCAAAAGCTTGCGGGTGAGTAATGAAGCGCTTTGAATCGGTAGGCTACCTTAAAAATGAATCGCTAAAACGAACGAGCACTAAATGGACTAGCAGCGTTGTCGAACATGCCGAAACGGTTGAAGTTTCTTTTATTGTGTGGTGAAGGTCACAAAGTCAGGGTTTTACCCATAAACAGTAAAAGAAAGGAGTTTACCACTGTACGATACGTAATGTTACCAGCGCGAACGTTAACGTTAGTCTTTTAAAAGAATGTCAATGGTGGTCGATCTGACGACGGCAAATGACGCAAAAACTATATTTTGTTGGCTACTTTTATAATACGATATTTCGGTTCACTTTATAGCAATGTTTATTACAAAAAAAAAAAAGTAAATATTTGTGTTGTGGACGGTAAGTCAGTAATAGCCTACGGACATGATTATATCTCGCTGTTTAGCAAGTGAGCCAGACGTTGGACTTTGATTCAGATAAGTGAAGGCTTTTTGAACTACTCTTTAATGAAAAGAATCAGCTCGTAAGAGTCGTTCGTTTTGGTATTATGGCTAACTTACACTGGTTGTGTTTTCGATTCACACAAAAAAAAGAACCTAGCCTATTAATAGTTATTGTATGAGTCATTTGTTTTTGAATCGGTCCACACTGGTCATCTTGTAGCCAACAGCTCGACAAAGATTTCTTGCCATTATTTCGGCGTACATTGTCTCTTTATTTATTCATATTCAATATAATTTGGGTAATAATATGTCGTTTCTTTAGCCGACAACGTCTTTCGCGCTTCTCTCTTCCGCTCGTTGATTGGTTACTTCGCGTGTTCTCGCCCCGCCCCTCGCGTTCTCCTCCCTGCTGTTCCTCCTCTCACTCTCTCATCCTGATCCTGCCTGATTTTCACAGCTCAGCATTCTCCTTGCACGTAGTGTAGGTTTTTAAAAGCAGGAGGGGTGGGATGGGTTTCAGAGTGTGCTATGAAGAAAAATCCCTCCTCACCCAATTGGAAATAGGAGGACTTTTTATTGAGCCGTGATTGAACCAATGACAGCTCAGTGCCGGGAAATACAGCAGTGAAACACCAGGGGCTGTGGTGCTGAGCAAAGACTGCTGGGTGTGAGACTGGAAATGTGTGTGTGTACATGAGAGCACCTCTGCATCTGTCCTGATCCGAGCTATTGTGTGTGTGTGTATGTGTGCATGAGCGTGGGGGTGTGTAGAGGAAGAGATCAGGGGTGTGGGTGTGTGTGTGTGTGTGTGTGTTTGCATAGGTCTGTTATTTCCAACAAAACCAGAAGAGGATAAACCAAAAGTCTTGATTGTTGTCACTTTTGTTTTTTTCTAAGCTCTCCAAGTGCCCTGCGCGCTCTGTGAAGTTTCTTTCTTCATCCCCCCTCTGCATCACCACCCTCCTCTTGGTGCAGTGAGGAGACACACGCTACAGAGGTAAGTACAGTATCCTCCTTTTATGATAAAGCATGCCTTGTGTACAATGCAGTTTAACATTTAAATGCTTTCTTACAAGGATGGGAGTCTAAATATAGTCTTTCGGTTATTAAAAATCAGCGAATGAAGGCGTACGGCAGAGAGGAGTGACAGGAAGATCTTTGTAACTTTCTCAGCACACAGGAGAGTGCGAGTGCGTAGAGTCCTAGTGCTGCAGTATCACATTACATAATAGTGGCCGATGTGCGTAGAATAGAACTTGAGTCTCGTAATTTGTGCACACAGTATGCATCTCTTAATAGCTCAGAGATGACACGTCACTGCCGGCTCTAGATATGCATGATAAAATCCAGTTGCAGCGGCTTGTGCACTTTTAAATGTTATGTCAAGTTATTTTGCATTGCCCTAATGGGGTTGTCTGTATTGAAATGCTACAATATTCTCCAGCAGCACCAATGAATTATTTAAGTTCTGGAGTACTAGCTGTTTTGCAGACTACTTAGGGTTGTCGTCCAGCAGAGCTCATTACTGGCCGTGCAGCTGCTGATCGGTGCACCTTTTTGCTGATCAAGCTTTTCTGGCTGACAACGGCAACAGATTTACTCGTCCCGTCTGCTGGCGAAGGATGCTATAAACTTGATTACCTTGATCTTTTTTTTTAACATACTGGGAAGTGCATCTTCTGGTTTTTCTCATTTAGCATGTTACATTAAAAAGGGCGCTGGTTTGCAGGCGAAACGAGCTGCGCTGAGGTCAGTTGTAAAAGTCAACCATTGTGTGTTCTGTTCATTCTTGCGTGTACCTGCACACACAGGCGCATTCCCAGGGCTCAAAGATATCCCAGAAGGCCTGAAACAGGAAAAGGCAATTTAAAAGGTAATCTCATTGATTGTGGTGGCGACCAGGTGAAATTAGTGTGTTGAAGAAAGAGAAATGCAGAGAGATAGATGACAGGGAGGTGCCTTGGGCCGAGTCGCTTCGGCTAAGTGCTTCGGGTCAGTCCTTGAGAGCTTCACATAATAAAGCACTCGTTTAGATTCAGAGTAGACCTTGCTCTACTCAAAGCAGAGGTGAGACAGAGGAGGCATCGCCGCATTGGACACACACACGTGCACACACACACACACGCTTGTGTGGAGTCTGTTCAGTGGAGTGAACCCGTTTCCCCTTCCTGTAATTAATCATGCTCCTGTACTGCATAATGTTTGAAGAAGAACATTGTCTCTTTTTTTTATGTCTTACAGTAATGGATGGGACTTGGGTTATAATGACGCAGTATCAGGACTCATAACTCAACATACTCATAATGCGCCGTTATATAAAGAACGTCTTGCTCATCGTGAGGTTGCATTTGGTCTTTGCTGTTTTATGTTGTAGTGTTTGTGAAGCCTGTCGATTTTGCTTATTTGCGCTATCAGTAACATAACCAAACTCACTATTCTTCCATCTATATCTCTCGCTCTCTGGAGTGCCGTATATTTTTAAAAGAGGATATCTGCTTGATGGCTCATGAAATTGAATGGTCTTTGCCTGCTGTAATCGTGTCTTGTTGAAATTGGGATTCGTTCACATAAAGCGTAAGGGTCTCCCTGTGGTTCTTCTAATCAGAATGGGTTGAAACGACCATTAACACAAATTAAATGCTTTCTTTTCTTTCTTTATAAAATAATATCATTGCTTTGATAAAAGCCACAATATGAAATAGTGATTGCACTGGCATGGGTCAGCCGGTCGCTCAGTCAAAATATAAACATTACAGTTATCTATGCATGTAAGCATACACATCTGAGAATATATAAGCAGAGAGAGAGAGAGAGAGAGAGAGAGAGAGAGAGAGAGAGAGAGAGAGAGAGAGAGAGAGAGAGAGAGAGAGAGAGAGAGAGAGAGAGAGAGAGAGAGAGAGAGGCCCATTTATTGACTGTCAGATGATTTAAAGGATTAGTTCACTTCAGAATTAAAATTTCCTGATAATTTACTCACCCCCACATCATCCAAGATGTTCATGTCTTTCTTTCTTCAGTCGAAAAGAAATGAAGGTTTTGAGGAAAACATTCCAGGATTTTTCTCCATATGGACTTCAATGGGGTCCAATGGTTTGAAGGTCCAAATTGCAGTTTCAATGCAGCTTTAAAGGCTCAACACGATCCCAGCCGAGGAATAAGAGTCTTATCTAGAGAATTGTTGAGAATTGTTGTTTTTTTCAAAAAAAAAAAAATGAATTAATGAATACTTTTAACCACAAATGCTCGTCTTGCACTAGCTCTGCGATGCGCCTCACATTACGTAATCACAGTTTTTCGCCCTACCCTTTCTGAACCGGGACACGCGTGAGCTTTCAGAGCTAGTGCAAGACAAGCATTGGTGCTTAAAAAGTATATAAATGTTTTAGTTTTTTTTAATGACGGTTGATTTTTTTCGGGTTGAGATCGTGTAGAGCTCTTTGAAGCTGCATTGAAACTGCAATTCGGTCCACTATATGGAGGAAAATCCTGGAATGTTTTCCTCAAAAACCTTAATTTCTTTTCTACTGAATAAAGAAAGACATGAACATCTTGGATGATGTGGGGGTGAGTAAATTATCACGAAAGATTACGATTTTTGGCCTTTTGTAGTTTCTCCTTTTTGTGTTTTCGTTTTGAGAATTTTTAGTAAATATTGTATAAAATAGGTATTTTTATTTGCTTTTTTAATTGATTTTATTTCATTTGTTTTATGTCAGTATTTTATTTTACTTTCATTTTATTTTTATTACTTTTTATTATTTATCAATGCCCACCCTGCTCTCTTAGTGAATTATGAGTTAATATTTTGTAAAATAAGTGTTCATTATTTTTTTATTTTTTTTATCCACACCCTGCGCTCCAGATATCGGGACCGGCCTTTAAAAAGCCTGTATCGGTGGAACACTATATATACATTCACAGTATATTTGTCAATGTACAATGCCTCAGGTTCAATATTAATCAAACAATTGATCTGTCATCACTGATGCTGTATTGAAGGATAAATGTTTTTCCTTGAGGAAGCTGTTTAGATGGATCAAATTTGACCAGAAACGTACATGCTTACATACTTCCGGTTTTGTGCAGCTGCATTTTAAACTGCGTAGTACAGGTGCGGTAGTATCATGTTCTATCTCTGTCTTTACCCATCCATCTGTACCTTCTCTTTGCTCCGACGCAGCTTTGATTTAACAGCATCTTCCCTGTCACATCAATCACTCCTCATGTAATGGCTTCATAAACTCTGAGTGCTCAATGTGGGCAATGCAGAAATACAATTCCTTTGTTTCACATTTCAAGAGCTCAGTCGTTCGGCCACTACATATGTTCATTCACAATAACAAAAGCACATATGTTTGGGTTTGTTTGATATACTAATGGATGTGATTGTGACTGCAGTGTTTAGGGAAAGCCAGAATACACACTAATGGTGGGGATTTAATGCATCCCAGTGAGTCGTTCACTGACACTTTCTGTTGATTACATTATTACATCAATAGGTGTTCTTTTTGTTAATACATTTAAATTAGTTTTTAACATTATCATTCATTTGCTATTGAAAGACATTCAGAACCGAACATAATCTTATCCCTTTTTTAAAAAATTGTTATTGTATGTCACCGATAAGAGACTCTAGAAGTTTTTTAAGCATGCTAAGCATTTTTGAAGCGTTTGGAAGTGATTTGTTTGCAAGATTTAGAAACACTGAGTCGTTCACAACTGAAATACCACTACACATGAAAGGTCGCATTCAAACAGCATTTCCCCTGTCCGTCAGAGCTGATGATAGAGCAGCAATAGAGTTTGACGTGTTCGTGACAGCTCTATAACATAATATTTAGTAAGGACAGCCAAGGTGCTGGCTGGTAGATTTAGTGCCCTCAGGCTATGAGATGTTACAGCATGCTGACTAAATCAGATGTGGAAGGTGAGTGTGTTAGTGGAAGGTGGGAGTGTTGGAAAACAAGAAAGAAATTTTGCCGTTCTATGTCATTGACCCCCGTCGGCTGCTGTTGCTCGCTTTTAAAAGCTTTATAGAACTGGAAATGAGAGAACAGCGTGATTGTCAGTAAAATGTGGTCATAAAATGGTAAAAATTTTACATTTTAATTTTGCATGGGCTGTGATGAAGTGTGACTCTCTTTACAGAAATTGTTAAATTACCCAGTAAAATAGTAAAAAAAACAAAAACAAAAACAAAACGGTGTAGACTGAATCAGAATGGAAAAGAGAAAAGCTTAATTTGAAAGCATTTCAAACAGCAACAAACTAAAAAAAAAAAAAAAAAAAGATTTATTTTTGATCATTTCCTTAAAATTCATTTTAAAACTATCCAAACACACAGAACGTCCATAGACTTACATTAAAAAAAGCAAAAATATATTTGTTTTATTTTTAAAAACTTTTCTTATTGATGAAATGTCATTGCTCTTTTAATGTCATTGCGGTTTCGTCAGTCAAACCGATGGATTAGGCATTGACCTTTCTGTATTTGCTGTTTTTGTTATAGTCAAAAGTAAAATCTATTGTCATGGAAATAACTCCAGGCACCGGTGGCATTTAGCTTTATGGTAATTTGATAATAATCTCTTTTGCATGTTTGTGCATGGTTTCAATTGTGTATGCATTCTTTTAAAACTTCACATATTGTATTTCCAATAACACAATTTTACAGCAAAAACCTGTCCGGTGAAGCAGCGATGCTGTAAAATGAGGTGTGAGCGTTAGCAAATGGTTTGGTGGATAACTGTGGGCCACAGCGCCTCAGGCTAACACATGGAGACTGCTGCGCGGCGCACAGCTACTGGTGCAGTGTGTGTCCATCCCCCCCATACACACACACACACACACACATGCACACGAGTATTGCTCAGAAAGCTCTTCTACACTCCACTGCCAATTCTGATAAAGACAAACGGAGCTGAAGTGTATGCGGCTGAATTACACTGTTTTGTGTGTGTGTGTTAGAGAGAGAGTGTTATCCCTTAAAAACAAGTACTGTTGCTGTACTATGGTACAATGACTATAAGAGAGTAATACCATGGTAATTTGATATACGAAGGTACTGAATGATTGCCGTATTCATGTTCAATGCTGTTTATTGGTGAAGGTTGTCATCGTATAGATATGTTAGATGATTTGCATGCATGTCAGAAAGCCGATGTATGTTTAGAACCAGTGTTATTTTAGTATTATTTACAGTACTATTATAGTATTTATTAATATTTTGAATATTAATACGTTTTTAAAAATATATATATTTTACCCTTTTGATTTTAATTTTAGTTTACATTTTGTCATTTTTATTTGTTTTTTAAATATTTGAATATTTACCTAGTTATATATATATATATATATATATATATACTGTGCATATATATATATATATATATATACTTAAACATATTGTATTTCAAGTGTTTTATGTTTAAGTTTTTCATCTAATATTTACATTTTATTTCAGCTTAATTTCAATGAACAAAAAACATTTGAATAGTTTTAGTTTCAGTTAACAATAACAACACCTTTGGAACATGTAAACATGCATCACTTTCTGTAGAGTTCATGCAAACATTACATTCAGAATCATTAATATTCATGATTTATTCTGAATTGTGAGTGCAGCTAGCGTGAACAACTAAAGCACATCCAGCCAAACAGTTCAGATCGTAGCACAAGCTGATCGATACAAGCGCAGCTATTCACTGCAGTCCCCCGAGAGCCCTGAACGTCTCTGATAGATGAGTTATATTGTGCATGCATGTCACACCGATGCCAGTTTAACGACTAATGGAAAAACTTCAGTAACGTAATTACGCTCACATCAGATGGGAAGCCAGAACTCTTTGCATGATAAGTGAGGGTCTTATCCCGGGATGAACAATATGTTGTACTTAATTAAAAACACTTTGTTATGCTCATTTCCTACCGCAGCTTTACGCATTATTCAGTACTTATGTGATTATGATATGAAATGGTCTACCGTAGCCTATAATTGCATAGGCATACATTTGTTAAAATATTTAAGTGTGTTGTTTGTGGTTCATGATATGCGAGTTGGATTCACAATCAGAAATATTTAAATGTTACAACCAACATGGCCCGTGAAAAGTGGCGCCTGCTGCAGACAGCTTTAGCACTGCGTTTCGACTCGCCGTCCGCTTTTATGTCGGCTCATTAATGAATGATCGATGATCCGTACTGTGGCATGATCAAATTACCAGAGAACCACAGGCTGATAAAACAACGTGCTGGAGAGGAGGAGTGCATATATTCTGATGCTGTAATAGACCAATTATACTGCTCTACTGCCCCCTCCTGGTGCTCTGTCATCAGGGACCTATAATAGCAGTGTGGCCTTCGCTGGTTGACATGATAGAAGTTGACATTTCTTTTACATCCTCATGCTTAGGGCTTTTGTGAAAGGAAAAGCTGGTCTAAGATCAGTTGTTTAGAGGATTTTGCAATGCACTTGGAGAAAAAGTACTTGATGACCACTAGAAGTTCCACAAGGGTGAAATAATCCCACATACTTGCATTGAGGGAGAGACATGAGCCACATCTAGAAACCAGAATACCATAGAGACTCGAAGGTTAAAGACTCTTTGATTTTGACCTGTAATCAACCGCCTAGCAACCACTCAGCAACTGTACAGCAATGCATTTCTTCAGAAAAAAGCAACATCCTATCCAGTTTGTTGTGTACAAATGCAGTAGATTTGTTTTCATGAATTTACTGCAGGTTTATTTGGCGCTAAAGATAGAGAGCACAAATGCCAGGTGATTAGTCAATGTGCTTGTTTCTTAGTGGGTCGGACATTTTCTGGGGTACTCGCTCACACTGACCTAGATTTGGATCATTTGGTTCTCCGTATCCGGAAAACAGCTCTCTCTGTCGCCCACCTTAGTGAACTCCGTCAGCCGATCAAACAATTTTAGGTGCCTGTGAGAGAAATAAAAAGTGTGGGCCTGTGTGTGTGTGGATTTAATTGTTTAAATGCATGGCTGCGTCTGAAATCGCTTACTCTCTTGAGTAGGTACTCATTTTGAATAAGCTTCACGGCTGCTAAAAAAAAGATGTCCTAGTATGATCTGGACATACATTCTGCCATGTTGTCATTATCATGTGACTTACAAGCGTCAGTTATGTCGTTGATTCACTGCCATTCATAAATCCTCTCCCGTGGCCTCATGGGATAGTAAAGTGTCCATCATATGCGCGCTTCAGAATCTCGCCGGAAGAAGTAGGTCATCCGGGTACTTTTTTCCTACTCTTTTATGAGTACTGTGAATTCAGACATACTTCTTTTGTCACGTACTGTTTTTCGCCTACTATGTTGTAGGGACGTATGTGATTTGGGATGCAGCCCAAGTGTCACTCACAAGGTCACGTCTGGACCCCAAGATGTTCGCTGTTTGAAACGCCGGATCAGAAGTGTCTGTTACGTCTTCATGTTGTAGTTTATAACTTTAATACAGTCATAATTAATAGCCTACATGTATAATAATAATAATTAATATTTAATACAACATAATCAGCCACCAGTTTTGAACACAAAATATTTGATCTTATAAGATGTATACAAGTATTATTTTAGTATTATTTGTTATTGTATTTATACTATTATAGTAATAATATATATATATTTTTTATGTTTTCAGGTTGCAATTTTAGTTTAGTTTAGTGTAATTTAAGTCATTTTGATATGTGCTTATGTAATATATTTTTATCTAATATCTCTATGTAGCTTTCATTTATTTTCATGGTTACTGTATATAGTTTTAGTTCTAAAAGTTTAGTTAGTTGCAATGGCAACATTTCTAATTTTCATTTAAGTTTATTAGGTTTACGTATCTTATAATTATATTTTATTTCTGCTTTATTTGAATGAAATGAAACAATTAAACAAAAACAATTTCTCGAAAGTTTCAGTCTTAGTTAACAATAACAACACAACAACACTTTTTCAATCAGGCTTTAAATGGAATACCTAAAATTGAACTCTACATACATTGAGAGTATTCAGAAAAGGATCATCAATGATATTATATACATTACATATTCTGTTTAAATAGTATAATCGCCCTTCTGTCACTGTATCTCTAACGCTCTTCATGCGCAGGTCAAAGCGGCACACGGCACTAGTGTTGAAGCCCTGACGCGAGTCTTGTGAAGTGTCTTCAGAGAGTGTAGATGTGGGCCAGAGTTTCTGACTGGCCTAATTTGTTCGACCTTCGCGGGAGAGAGAAAGACACTGCGGAGGAGAGAACTTGTTAAAGAGATCCTCTCCCTCACTGTGAGGCCGTGACTCCCTCCGCAGGTGCTCGCCGTCTCTCAGCTCACTCTAATCTGAGTGTAGCTGCCAAATGAGTGTAGCTTCTGTGTAGCACTGCAGCTAATTTGCTCTCACAGCTTTACCAGAGGACTGCTGACTCACTTGTTCACAGTATGTGCTGAAAAGCTTAACGCGTGCCGGTTATCCTTAAGGGGTTTCCTGTTCATAAACAGATACACTTGCTGCATCAGCTGTGTTTTTGTTTTGTTTTTTCAGTGTTAATCCAGTGTCCGTGTAATCTGTTGTTTTTTGAACCAAGTCTTTCAAATATAGTCTTTTCAACTGAACCAAATAAGTTTCAAATGTGTCTTTTACCACTGATGGTGATCGCCATTCAAAAGTAGCATATATATCTATATATATAAAATAGATATATTACATAAATAATGTGAAGTAATGACCTTAAAGGAATAGTTAAATAGTTAAAATTCTGTCATCAACCAGATAATTTTTCAAAATATCTTCTTTTGTGTTCAGCAGAGGAAAGAAATTCATACAGAGTTGAAACAACTTGAGGGTGGGTAAATGATGACAGAATTGACATTTTTAAGTGAACTATTCCTTTAAGGTCATTACTTCACATTATTTATGTAATATATATTTATATAATATAAACTTTTGCTTTAATTCTCAGCAAACATTGGTATATGCTATCAGTTATGAATAATTTGATTAATTATTTGGCATATCATGCAATTTAATCTACTGGATTTTTTATTAGATTATATTTAGTTTTATAGATTTGATTTATTTATTGATTACGGACCCTAATATGTATGTATGGTATCTTAAAAACTAACTGCATCAAGCTTGCACGTCCTGAGATTGTGTTTTCAGCTTGCTATCTGCCCACATCTATTCAGGGTGAACCTTGCCTTTTGTACTTTTCCACCAACATGCCAAAATTTTGACAAGGGCATCAGTGATATCAGGTTTACACTGCCACTGCAGTGTTAGAAACGCAGCAGTGAGTTCAGATTGCCTGCGCTGCAGTCGTCAGTTCGGTTTGCACTAACAGGGAGACCGGAGCTGACAGGAGACAATGGCCGTGAAACGCCCTGAAAATGACAAGTCCGATAAGAGGACAATTCCTGGAAATGACCCCATAGCATTTAATGGCCACATCAATAATTTTCATCCTCTTAAAAGAAGACTTTGTCTTTACGTCTTCAATGAGAAATTAAGACACAATAAATTTCGATTTTACTGTGAATGTGATATATGTATTTGATTAGTTTCTTAAAAGGATATAGTTCACCCAAAAATTACAATTCTGTCATTTACTCACACATGTTGTTTTAAACCTTTCATTCTTCTGTAGAACACAAAAGTATATATTCTGAAGACTATCATAAGTGTTATGTACTATTATAATAGGTATTCATATTTTAAATTAGCTTTTATTTGTATATTTTGTATGGTTTGCATTAGGGGTGGGTGGTATGACCAAAATTGTGTTTCACGGTATGACTAATTTTATTTCACGGTAACGATATATTTCACGATATAGTTATTTATTTATGTAGTCATTCTTGAAAATATACAAAAAGGACTTTGTATAATAAATAAACCCAAATACTTTAGAAATGAAAAGTACTTCAGCTTGTTTGATTTTTCTTTTTCTTTTATTTGGTAAATTATTTATTTGGTATTTTGATAGCTAAATATAGTAAACAAAACATCAACTTTTAGATGAACTACCCCCAACTGATTCATATTAAATACAACCCCTATAGGTGCAATTAAACTTTAAATAAAGTGTTGCTGAATAATTTTTCAATCTCATGTTATGCTTTACTTCATCAATCAGTTTATAATATCTGAATATTTTATATTGAACTATTCTATTCATAATAAATTAGTTACTTCCTTTTAATTTAGTTGGATATTAGTTATACTAGTTATGTTTAAATGTGTTCCCCGGTACATTTTTTTGCCATGTCTGCTTATACTGCGTTTAAGGGGATTGTTTTGCTATTTTTGTGATATCTGGCAACCTGGAGCTTTAATCGAGAGAAGTTCAAGTTCAAAAGTGACTAGAAGGAGCAGTATGAACCGAACACCAGCTACTGTTTGTGTTGACTACGTAGTTTAAGTTATACACACCTTGTAACTGCGTCATTATTTGACCATAGCCCGGTGAACAACTGACACACGCGCTCCCTCTCAGTGCTTGTGCACGCGCGCGTCTTTTGAACAAAGGCTTTTGCACATAGGCTTTTGCATCAGTAAAATGCGATCGGCTAATTTGAGTGTCAAGTTGTAATCACGTATCGAATCAAATGAAGATTTTATCAGCTGGTTCAGTGGCCAATTGTTTGGAGTTAGAAATATATAACTCGTTGACTGGTAAATTGACTGGATTATCTCAAGGTCCCTCGCTCCCTCTCTGCCGTGCTCTCTCACCTTCACTTTCTCCTCACAATCATGACGTACATAGATCCACAGCTAGATCAATGAGTATAGAAGCACAATGACCTCCGATTGAAGTGTCACAAAATTCTGAAATTATCGTACATTATGGAATTTTTTTCATTATTGATCGTACATCGTACAGAGGTCAAAATTATCGTACAAATACGATAATTATCGTACGTCTGGCAACACTGGAGCGTGCACTCCTCTAGCCTGGGTGCTGCACTGCTCTAGTGACCCGAAAATATCACGTTAACAACAACAACCCTTTAGAAAGCGTAATTCCTTTGTGGATCCTCTTGATCTGCTTTCTCCATGTTTCTTTGACTAATCTCAGACTCAGTGTCAATCTCACGCACACTGCACGTGTGTTAACCACGCCCACTTATTTGCATGTCGTGGTATACACGGAATAAAAACATCTGTTACGGTTGACATTTTCTACCGCGGTAACGATACCGTCATACCGCCCAGCCCTAATTTGCATTTAGTTTAAGTTATGTTCTTTTGTCATTATTAGTTGTTTTCTTTTAGAAATGTATCTTTGATTTTGTTTTAGTTTTAGTAATTTTAGTACTTCTTCTTAAACTTATTTCAGTCAGTTGCAACATTTCAAGTTTTTCATCTTAATGTTTTATTTTATTTCAGCTTTATTTCCTAACTGAAAACTATTTTAATACAAAAGACAAATATTAAACAAAAGAATTTTCATGTATTATTCTCTTTTTTTTATTACCAATGGATGAACAGCTTGTAATAAAACTTAAAAAAACGAGACCTTCTCCAACTGATTTTTATGTTCAGGATAATGCCAAAATAACCATTCTGTACTGTAATGTCAATGTGACATGCGAAGAAAAGGGATTATAGTCTACTATAGTGTAACATAGCCATATCTATATATTATAGAGTCTCAAATATACTTAAAAAAATGTTAAAAAACTGTTTACATATTCATCTAAACGTTGCTCTCAGCAGCGTGGACGGCGTCGGGATGTTCGTTTACAGGACACCGCTGCAAAGATATTTACAACTTTGTACTTCTAAGCGAAGAACGGACAAAACTTCACCGTGAGTATATCGGGACCTTTAATCACGTTCAGTCTCGTAGATGTTACACGTGCACGCGAGCAAACGCGAGCAGTAAGTCGCTCGGTGCAGTTCACTTATCGGCCACCGGTGTCGCTAATAACAAGGTTTCTGAATTCTACATATAACCCCTTTAAATATGCGGCAACTGAGGACTATTCCATAGGAGAAAGTAAGCAAATAATCTCAGAATTGTCATTATTGTCTGTACTATCCCTTTAAATTTCAGCCTCACTGTGATGCTATCAAATGCAAATTTAATGCTGGCCCAAAAGTTGTTTTTCAGACAGAATGACGCACATGTTACCTTTTCCCAAAGGCATATCTGTTTCCTTCAGCGGGTCTGCAGTCTTGGAAATGGATTTCGTTATCAATCAAAATAACTGCACAGTGGGTCTGCAACTGGCCAGACGTGTTTTGAGTGTTTATGAACAGATTCAGTCTGAAATGCTTTCATTTATGCAATCATTTACGGCAAAAAGATTATTGTTATCAGTTTTTTCTTAGTTTTTTTTTTTTACTTTGGCCAGTAAGTAACCACCTAGCAATCATCCAGCAATGCCCTGCCTTGAAGTAGAAACAACAAAATGAGAAAAAATCTGAATAAGACTGCTGGCCTGTTTTTGTTCATGGACCTCGGCAAAATGAACTATATTGTAATTTGTAAGTATTATTTGATTAGTGTTAAGAGTCTCAGTTTGTTATACGTTTTACAGCATTACATCAGAATTACCAGAAAGTAGCAGAGTTCCTCAGCTAAGCTTAACTGATTTGTATAGAGATTTGCATGACATATTTTATTGGAAGTTTAAATTACAGTTCAACATTTGCGTATGCAATTTTTTGACTGGTTGTACAGCTCTTTGTTTAACAAAACATGTAATTATATTAGAGAAATAGCTCTGAAATCTTCTGTATTTATGTATAGAATTGGGTAATGGACGACTGTCCTTCTGCAAGTTGAATAGTTTCATATAGTTCCATTTTGAATTCAAAATGTTCACAAGTCATTTGAAAGCAGCTTCACAGATAAGTGATTCAATGCCACTGTGAACAGGTGAAAAGTGGTGAAGAAAAAGATAGAGGAAGAAACCAGATGACTCTTTATATGATGTTCGATTGTTTTATAAAATGCATAAAAGTGGGACATTCTCATTTAATTGAGAGCATGCTTGCATTGGACAAAGTATTTATAAATAGGATATGTATCAGTGACGTGCCATAGTTTGATATTTCCTGATTTGCACTGTTATGCATCTTTGGGCTGAAGAGTAATTGAAGTAGAAAGCCCCATTATTGATCATGTGGTTAATTAGACCAAATGGGCTCAGGCCAATCTGTCTGGTTGCATTCTGATGAAGAGTGTGTAATGATATTACACAGCGACTTGAAAGCATTTGAGCTTTGACAACATCCACCCCATAGTAAAAAAAAAAAGGAATAATAAATTATATTTTGCTTAACGATTTTTGTTAGCTTATTGACTAGTTTGTTAGCTTATTGACTAGCTATTGACTGTGTGTGATAACGCAGTGAAACATGCCAAATTGTTCAGACATAATTTTTGGCCAGGCTGTCATACAAAGAAATCATGAACACATGAAAAAACAAGAAAGAACCAATGAAATATTAATAACTGATTATGTTGCTGTTCCTGTGAGCTTTTTGGTTTTCTATGCATTTTTTTCAAAGTAAAATAAAACATAGCTGTATTTTTTGTTCTTGTATTTTGTCAGATGAATACCTTAGAGGGATAGTTCACCCAAAATGAAACTCATTAATGTCGTTATTTACTCACCCTCATGTCGTTCTAAATCCGCAAGACCAAGAATCTGAGAGATTTCTGTCCCTCCATTGACAACTACGCAACTACCACCTTACGAGATCGTAAAAAGATCGTAAAACGAATCCATCTGAGGTTTATTCCAAAATTTTCTGAAGAGACTCAATAAATATGATAAACAGATTGCATTTAGTCTTTTATTCACATATAAACATTCATGTCTGCTTGATGTGTGATAACCAATGAGGTTTGTTCTCGCGCGTCAAGCTTCGGTTGAGCTTCTGTTTATGTTCGCTGGTCAATGTTTATATGTGAATAAAAGCCTAAATTCATCATATAAAGTGATCGAGTCTCTTCAGAAAATATGGACTAAACCGCTCAATTCATATGGATTAGTTTTACGATCTCTTTATGAACTATGAAGCGTCAAAGTGGTAGTTGCGTAGCTGTCAATGGAGGGACAGAAATCTCTCAGATTTCTCAGAAATTCATTTGTGTTCGAAGATGAACGAAAGTCTTACAGTTTTTTGGGTGAACTATCCCTTTAAAATAAGTTTAGTGTTTTCTTTCTTTCTTGATATTTAAAATATATTAAAAAAATATATATATATACATTTCCCTCATATTTTGTTTAAATCGAACTTGTAGGGTCATTAAAAACAAATGTCCCCATCGGACATCACTTTTGACCACTACTGTATATAATGTAAATATGTATATTATTAATATTTAAACAAATGCATGTATAAATAAGTATAAACAGATTTATTTATTTAAAGTGAAGTGATACCTGATCATTTACATGAGATTCATTTAGTCATTTAACCTATTAAGTTAAGCCTGCCATGAAACAGGACAATCCTGTGGCTACATTTCAGATGATATGAACGCTTTTTGATTGTAATTGCTTTGATTAAGAAACAATGCCAGTGTCCTGGTGCAGTGTGTGTGATAGATGCGAAAGCAGGGTATTCTCCCGATAAAAGCAGCACGCCAGCGGCCGACAATGAATGAAGCTCTTCAGCCTTTCATACAAATTCAATTACCGTTCAGAGTAATAAAAATGTCATCCAAACCTTCTGATGCTGACTCATAATGGAAATTTGTACTTGCACTGCATTTGACATGGTTTTGACATCCATTTCCCCCTTTTTTTTTAGAGGGCGTGTGATGCTACTTTCGTACAAGCACACCATATTGAACTAAAAAAATTATATTAATCAAGAAATGATCATAGAGAGATGAGATCTGTGCTTGATTTTGAAGTAATGGTTGTTAAATGCAATAGGACTCAACTTTGAAGGCTTGTGCAGAAAACAAATACTCCAATGACCATTTCTTTTCATATCCCATCTATATGCAGCTAGTGCAGTAAAGTTGATCAAATGAACTTTTAGTATATGTACACATTTAAAATTTATATTTATTATTCAGGAAAACAAAACTAAATTTCCTGTTTCAGTAGAAAATATATGTCATCATCTGTGCCTTTTCAGTGATATCATATAGGGTTGTTTAGATATTTTTCCTGGAAAACAAGTCAAAAAGTACTGATTAGTACAATTATTTTAGCAACGTTTCTTTTAAGTCAGCGATATATCAATAGGACTATCCCACATTTAATGCAGTGCAGTGTGACGCTACACCTGGCAGACTTCTGCTTACCTAGCTGACTGTGTTAATGAACTGTGTGTGTGTGTGTGTGTGTGTGTGTGAGAGAGAGAGAGAGAGAGAGAGAGAGAGAGAGAGAGAGAGAGAGAGAGAGAGAGAGAGAGAGAGAGAGAGAGAGAGAGAGAGAGAGTGAAAACCGGTGGGTGAATCACTCCGCTGAATGCGCCCTCTAGCTTTATATTCCCGGATAAACCTCTGCATTGCAGCATTACTTGCAGAAGCTGAGTAAAGCAGAGAGAGAGAGAGAGAGAGAGAGAGAGAGAACCCCTGCTCTACTGAAGTTGTGTGACATTCATATTTAAACAGGATGTAGAACTATCGTTTGAATTAAATTGCTGTTGGTTTCTCTTTTAATAATACATTTTATTTTTGTACATTTGTGTACACTTCATTGTGTATAATAGTTTTCATATTTAATAACTATTCATATTTATAATATTTATGTAATAAACTAACTTTCATTTAATGGTGGAAGAACACTTAATTTGTATTTTTATTATTGTATTATATTATATATATGTTAATAACTTATTTATATTATTATTTAATATTTATTTATTATTAATATTTATTTTACTTGAAAACTATGTAGTGGACATTATGTGGAAAATTGTTTGATAGCTGTGTTCATGTTTTTTTTTTTTTTTTTTTTTTTTTTTTTACAGTATTAAAGTTAGTTTAGCAGAAATGTGCCGTATGTAAAAAATAATGGTTATTGTTATGGCATGCCAAAAAGTGTTTATTTTTAAATGTGATCGTAGGCACATTTTACCAGTAGGCTATTTACCCAGCCTGTTCTCACGTAAATGCGTCTCTATAACACGCATCGTGTATTGTCGTGTAATTTATACGCGAAAATGAGTTTTTACGTGCATATGAGACGCAGTTTTTAGCGTGCATTTGATACGCAGTTCATTTACGTGTAATACACACGCACCCCACACCACTAATTCTACCCAAACGTATAATACACACGCACCCCACCCCACACCTAAACCTACCCTAACCAACCAATGCGTATCATATGCACGTAAAAACTCACTTTAGCGTATAAATTACACGACAATACACATGCGTGCTATAAAGACGCATTTAGTGTGATCGGGTTGATTTACCACACTTTCAATACAAAAATTTTAATGTGAAATATATGCAGCATCAAAATGACTTTAAAACAAAAGCATTTTCTTTATCAAAAAGCCTGTTTTCAAAAGATACATCTTGATACGTCGGAACAGAACGGTATATTGAAAAAACACACAAGTTCGCTCAGCCTATAAAAGATAAATATTTAACGCTCACTCAAACAAGGGTCTTAAACTGCTTCTGTTGTAAGACGGTGACTGTGCAGGAGTTTATAACTAACAGCCTGACATGGACGTTCGTTTAGCGGGTTCACTTGCCTAAAGACGGAGGATGTGAAAATAATGACAGGAAGAAGAATTTACTGAATTACAATTCAATGAAATTCAGTACACAGTCAGACAAGATAAACTTCAATTGTCTAACACAAGAAACAAAAGTAAATGAACAATTCATTTTTGATTAATTAAGCCTATTATTCCCTGGTAGATTATACTGTAGCGAATGAATTATATAACAATTAGGCTATTCATCTCATAGTGAAAACCATGTAGCCTACCAAAATTTAATAAACACTAGAAGTGAAATCTTACTGTAGTTTTGGAATGTGTGTACTGTGTTTTAAAGGGGTCATATAATGATACATGCACTTTTACAAGTTGATTGTACTGAAATGTGTGTTGGCAGTGCCTGTACACAACCATCATGAAATGATAAAAATCCATCCAGTGTTTTTGTTTTAATCTCCTTATATGTTTTCCCGTCTCAAATCTAGCCGTTCGACCGTGTGACGTCACACGGTGGGACGCCCCTCCCACGATTGTTGATTGACAGCAGCGTTTCAACACAGACCCGCCCTCGCTCGTGAGCGAGCTGTCAATCATAGTCCGCGCGGACCGGCGCGGTCATTGTTGATATGCTAATCGCTAGCTGTACGTTTCACGATGAATGCGTCTAAGGTTTACACTCAGGGTACATTACGGCATGTTTTCTATGTATGACGTTCTCAATATAATTCATAATCCCACGTTTATAATGAACAACGCGTTATGGTTATTGTGTTCAAACGGTGTACGCACAGAACAGAGAGGCGGAGTGAGCAAAGCTCATTATCATTTAGAGGCATATGCACTGAAACGGCGTGCTGAAAACAGAGCTGTTTTTGACCAGGTAAAATAAGTGTTTTCTTACAATACTAATGCGAATTTTTAATTAAAGTATATTACAAACTTTTAATTTAGACCTTAAAGAATCATATTAGCTTGTACAAAAATGGCATTATATGACCCATTTAAGATCACGTACGGGGGAAGTTTGGTGCCGTCAGCGAGGCACGCAAACATGACAGTCATAAGCTTTTCTGTGACTGTTTGCGTTTTTAAGACTGTCTTTTTGCTCGCGATCTTCTAACTTTACACTCTGACACCGTATTTCTGTGCACACTCGTTTTACGCATATTTGGCGGCACCTATTGTAGCGGGTGTTCTAAGAAAAAAAACATTGTCTTACATATTCGTAACAATGTGGCGATTATGTATGGGCATCTGCTTACATGCTGGTTTGTGAGTGTGTGAATAGACTTCAGGAAGATCAATAATTCATTGGCCATCCCAGCTATTTAAACTGTGACCTCTCCTCCCCATGTGTCTTCTTTATATATGTGTCACACTGCACACTACCAAACCTTTGATCCACGTGTTACGTCACACTCGTTCTTTATGAAATTATGTGAGCATAAACAATTCTAGCCATACATTGTTGACTTCTGAAATGTGAATGCTAACAGATAGCTCTCTCTGTATATTAGTATTCTCTTAATGTCACTGCCGACGATCAGAGAATCTTGCTATGCAATTTGTTCAAGTTAAGCTGTCAGTATTTTTATAGCTACCTTGATAACAACACATCTGGTTTAATGACACAGATATTGAAGGAAACTCTGTAGCCCCCTTGAGTATTGAGGATGGTTGCCACTATTAACTCAAGAACACACATTAAATGTTTAAAACAGGACTGTGGCCTTGTAAAGCGTTGCTGTCTATGTGCTTAGTGTATATTTTACGCTTAGTAGGAGATACTACATAATATGCAACATCTGTCTAAATGCCAAAATATAGTACATATCTATGTGGATTATATTCCTGGAAGCTTTGCTGCATTATACCAAAATATAATATATCCTGTGGGCCTGAAGCAATACTAAATGTTTTATTAGTAGTGCTGGTTGACGTAAGCATCACTTTTATTACTGATCATATTTAAGGGTTATGGATTTGAACAAACCCCTAACATGAACTATTAAAGTTTTGTGTTGGTGTCATTTATGCTACAGTATAAAAGTCATTAGATTCACCACTGCCTCTTTTTGGTGTAGATGTTCAGTACGGTTCAAATTGGGTTTTCATTGGTGGGACTTGATGCTTGATCCAGAAAATGCAGCGCCTAAGGGCTTCTTAACTAAACAAATTATATCAATTAATCCAGCTGAACTGAATGTAATTGCCTTTGTGAGTATGATTGATGAAAAACATATTGTTTCCGCTTTCTCTATGAGGAACTTGGATGGTTTTGTGCTAAGGTTTTGTGCACACGCACACTCAAAAACAGATTAATTTTGACCTTTACTTAACATGAGTTAGTTATTTGTACTAATGTAATACAATGCAATAGTTAACATTAATTTAATATGTAAATGAAGAGGTCTTTTCCAAAACGCGATAAACGCCATTTTTAAAAAAAATGAGTTTGTCATGTCATTTTGCTGTGCACTGAACCTATTCACTGCTCCATCAACATTTCATGCCAAATCGCTACATTTCCTTGTTTAAAATGTACTACAAGATGCAGTTTCTTTCCAAAACGCGATAAGCGCCAAACCTATTTTTAGCCTAAACGCGATAAATCCTCTCAACTAATCAGAATTCGGTGAACGTTCTACGCAATCCAACAGGGTGGCGCTCTGAACAGAGGTTTGTTTATGTTCATTTATTCCTCAAAATGAGTGAGTTTTCTAGTCGACTAGTAGTAGTTCATTTAAGTTTAATCACATATTTCTATTGATTTAATTATTTAAATATGGGAGAGAAACCATAATGACCATTTTTTTAATTGCCTATTCCGCATCTCACGCATAAAGCTTGCCACAAAGAACCGACAAAAGTAATGATTAGGCCTATGCATGAAACTTTTGAATTGTTTATTTTTTAATTAGTGTTTTCTGTCAGATATAGCTGAAAAGATAAAGTTGACTATGCTGACTCGCCATCTTCGCAGTAGTGAACGCGCCTATAGAGAGAAATGCACACTTTGAATTAGCCTATACGCAGAGAGTAGCCAATTTCTTTTCGTTTTTTATTGTTTTGTTTAAATGTAGACATTTCAAGCTTTTTATAGGTATACTTCTCAGGATTGTGAGGCAAGTATCGCTGTGTTTCGGTTCATTTATGTGATGCTCTCCAGATCACGCGCGGGCGCTTCCGTGATTATATGTCTGCTATATTTGCCTATTTATTTATTATTAATCCAGTCAATTTGTTGATGAAACATTGATTAAAATGAAGATACAATTTATACAAAACGAAATTCACTTTAAAGCAAGGCTTTCTACTAAACAAAACTTAATAAGTGGTCAAAATCATGTCTGACCCATTCCAAATGTTTTCCGATATATTGGTCATCTTATGATCCTATCATACTCATCTCATGCGGTTCCCTTTTCATATAATCAACATAGATGAAAAAAAAAAATAACATTAGCCTATATTATTAAACATAAATATGAAACGTATGTTTAAGTTTTTTTTTAAACTTAGCCTATATGTAAGCGTCACGCCGCTCCGCTTTGTTCACATGCTGTGTAGCCTATACAAGCATGTGTGTGTGTGTGTGTGTGTGGTGGAGGGGTGCCCATCACTACTTTTGAATATCGTTATCATTATTAAATATTTTTAATAATTTGTTTTTTTTACGCATATGTAGTGGACAAATTGGTCCTACTTGTTACAGGTTTGACACTTTACTAAAAATGACTCTGAATGTATTACTAAATAACTTATTGAATAGCTATTCATATCATTACTATTTTCAGGTTCTGCACCAAATGACTTTTAGCCTAAATGTGTTACTAAATTTAATTTATAGTATGAGCCCCTGATTATATGTTACATGCTCTCGTTTTTTTTTTTTTAAAGACAAACCATACAGTTTTGGAAAAAATTTATGGATTTATAGCGTTTTGGAAAAAAAATAAATTAACTTTTAATTTATCATAAACAATATTGTTGTTTGATTTAATAATCATTGTTTAACATGTTCAGACTGAGCCAATAAAACATTTTAACAGGATAAATTGAATATTCACAAAATGTGTGGGTCTAGGTAAAAAATGTAATTTTCCTGAAAACTATTGAAATGGATTTATAGCGTTTTGGAAAAGACCTCTATTATGCAATATTAAGTTGTATTTGATGAATATGCATGCTTGCAGAATTTTAACACTCGTTATTCAACCCTCATAACTCTCGTTCTCAGCTTCGTTCTCTTTTAAATCCTTTTAAATTATATCTGGGATTGGTGATGTCTAATATTTAAATTGGGGGAAAGAAGTGGATTTGCTGCAGTTTAGCATTGTTCAGTCTGAATCCGATATTTGTGCATATCCGATCGGAATCCGATCACATTTAGCAAGTGTGAACAGCAAAAAACAAACAAATTAAAATTTATATGTGGTTTGAATGCTATTCCCATCCTATTCAAATAGGATTTCTGGAAATCTAGTTTAGTGTGGTTAGTAACTTTCTAACACCAGGTAAAACATAAACATGTCAGACATTGTTATAAAAAAGCAAGCTGAAAGAAAAAAGCTGCAAAAAAAAAAGTTGTGTTGTTGCAAGTGCCGGTCGAGCAGAAAATGACAATGTAACGAAAACATGTTTTGAGACCGGCGGAGACGACAGCACTGAATAAAGCCGCACGTTTCCTACATTTCTGCCACTGCCTTAGAAAACAGAGTAGTTCTGTGGCCACATATTGGCATTTTGTAAATAAGACAACATCTATATTGCAAACGCCTCCATGTTGCTGTTGCTGTTGATGTTGGAGGTTTTGGGTGCAATGCAACGTCATTGCCATAGAAGCGAATGCAGATATTCCAGAAAACGAAAGAGCAGCATGGGAACACACGAATCGCATCTTAACAATTGCGAAATACACAACATGGACAGTCACTAATTTACATCAGTTTCCAATCGGATGCACAAATTATCGGATTTGGACTGGCAATGTGAGCATAGCCATTGTTTGTCTCCTAAGTAGTCTTGGCATAAATAGGAAATGTCCCATTCAACATATCAGTCTGGATGGGGTGTTTCCGTCATTCTTGCCCAGCTCGTGCCTGATCGGACCAGTATTGCACACATCGCACAAACGCTCCAGCGCAGCCGTAAATCTCCCCGGCTTAGGATAGCCATTCTGTTTAGCGTATAAATCATGAAACAATCAGTGAGAGAGGCTCTGGCGCAATGACAAAGGTTTTTCGTTTTGGTCGTATCTGGAAATGTGGTTGGGTTGAGTGACCCATGAGAGCAGAAAAATTTAACATACTACAGATTATATCTTACATACAGTTTTTCCCCACGATGGTTGCAATAAATGTGTCTTGTGGTCTAAATGTGCTAACTCATTTCATGACTAAAAAACTGGACAGTGGTCATTAGATATGATATAACCATACCTCATTATTTTAATGGAAACAATTAAAGATTACACAGGAATCTGTGACACTTACTGTTAATTCATAGTGTATGAAATCACACGGTTCTTTAGAGCTAAAATTGGGACATTTTGTGAAAATTTGGGTTAATTAGATGGACTCGAGCTGCTAGATTCATGTATTGTCGTCTATATAGGTCATTTTATGGGCTGGATGTAGGTTAGATTATTGTCAGGAAATTCACATCTTCCATCAGGGACTTGAAAGCCTGACAGGATGATCTTTATAATGTCTACAGTGATAATTGTGGGTTACTGTATTCCCTGACAATTTAATAGCATTCACTAACCGTTTCTGTCTGAATAAATCTTTATGAATTTAATATTGGCTGCATCAAATTGGTGATTCAGCTTCGGTGTACGACGTATATCAGGTTTTGTAGAAGAAGTGCTGCTCAGTTTGCACGGGTTCAGAGCGCTGGATCAGGGCTGACGGACCCCATCTGGCAGGCGCTGGCCGGGTCGTGTGGTTGATGCATGGCGCCGTGCCACCTCAGCACTCAACACACACACACACACACACACTTAATATTCACAAGGGGGATTTCCCAAAAAAACAGCAGACTGGGGTTGTATTACCTGTGGGAATAATGTTAATTATGCAAAATATTGGCTGATATACTGATATTTAAAATGTGTATTAAAAACATGTAGGCTACTTACATGTGACATAAAGAACCATTTGCTGCGTGTGCTGCAGATAAACACTCACTGTGAGTATGATCAGACGGGTGTGTTTCCCAAAAGCATCGTTTGCCAACTATGGTCGCAAGTTCCGTCGTTATCAGCAGTTCAACGAGTCGGTGTTTCCCGAAACCATCGTTCTAACGAACATTCGCAAACAGCATCGCAGAGGTGTGTGTTTGGAACGACAGACCTCGAGCCGTGGTTAGAAGAAGAGTTTCTAGTTTGCATGACATGTGGACTTAATAAATATCTTGAGCAAAATAAGCAAGCTGACATTCAGTGCAACCCGTGTCTTTTATTTAGCATACATACAAATGTAATTTACGTCTTTTAGTTTGTCACGATATTTAAAGCACGAGCCTATGATTGAATCTGGAAATAAAGCAAAATAAAAAACTGAGAAATGAGAATTAGTCCTCAGATGTCCGTGATTTATAGCAAAACACCTAGCATTAATTCGATCTCAAACAGATTAATTAAAGAAAGTTATTACACCACCACCTGCGTGACATCACCAACGTGGTTGAACGACCAATTTGCGACAATACGGTTTCGGGAAACAAACAGTCGTGACTAGCTAGTGGATTTCTTCAACGATGCATCTATGGTAGTGAACCAGCTTGTTACGTCGTTGTATGGGAAACACACCCCAGATTGACTGATCTGCCAATATATGGCCATTTCTGAGATCGTCATCTTGGATGATTAACAGAAAGGTTGTGATGTGTCAGTTCAGATCTGCCTGCTTGTCGATTAAATGTTTTTTTGTAGCCTATTTAATTTTTTTTACTCAAAGTCAAGTGTTTCTTAAATTTCTACAATTTCGTGCATGTCTCACGTGCCATTGTAAACTATTGGTTCCCAGCTGATCTGTGTTTTTCGATGGCTGATGTCGATACTGAAATCTAGAGAGCAGAGTGGCCAATACAGCTAATACAATTGAAATATCCACAAAAAAAATGAACTATAATTCTTTCAAATTTCACATCAACATTGTTTCTATCCATTCATAATGCTGTCATTTGATTTTTAAATGGAACTATCATCACACTATTAATCGGCCAAGCGATTGCTGTTATCGGCGATTAATCAACCTGGCAAATACACATCTGTTGATATTATGTTTTGGCATTATTAATAAACCTGCTCTTCATTTTTTTTTATTTATATATTATAGTATTCATTATAACATTTTAATTTTATTTTTATATTATCAGTTTTCATTTTAATTTGACTAATTTTGTTACGTGCTTTTGTCTTATTTGTTAATATTTCTATGTATAAGCTTTTTAATTTCAATTTTAGTAATTTTAGTACTTTCATTTATTTTCGGTAGTTGCCAAGGCAATGTATCATCTAAATTAAGGATATTTGAATTATCAATTTTTTTTGTTACATTTACATTGAATCATTTAGTAGACACTTTATATCCAAAGCGACTTACAAATGAGGAGAGCAATAGAAGTAATCAACAATAGGGCAACAATATGCAAGTGTCGTGACTAGTCAGTTATTCTAGCACAATACACATAGCAAGTTAATTTTTTTTTTTTTTTAAATAGATATAGAATAGTAAGTGTAAGTATTAATGGGTCAAGTGCTGACGAAAAATATGCGTTCTTGAAAATGGCTGAAGACTCAGCAGTTCAGGTTGAGTTAAGGTCATTCCACCAGGTTGGAAGAATTAAGGTAAAGGTTCGTGAAAGTGATTTTGTGCCTCTTTGGGATAGGAGCACAAGGCGCCGTTCACTTGCAGAACGCACGCTTCTGGAGGACTCATAGGTCTGAGGTAATGAGTTAGGGGAGCAGAACCAGTGGTTGTTCTGAAGGCAAACGTCAGTGCCTTGAATCAATTGGCAACCAGTGCAGTTTTCTGAGGAGAGGAGTGACGTGTGTCTCTTCGGCTCATTAAAGACCTCTCTCTCTGCTGCATTCGGGATCAGTGGATAATAGGTAATAATAGCAACACTGCTCTTTAGTTATTGTCATCGGCTACTGAAGTTAGCATTTGCTGGGTTTTTTTTTTTTGGGTGAACTTGCCATTCTCAAATCTTGATCAGTGCTGTCAGTTCTCTATTCCCTCTGCGCTCTAGCCAGGGTTTCTCTCTCTCTCATCTCTCTCTCTCTCATCTCTCTCTCTCTCTTTCATCTTTCTCTCTGTCTCTCTCTCATCTCTGTCTCTCTCTCATCTCTCTCTCTGTCTCTCTCTCATCTCTCTCTCATCTCTCTCATCTCTCTCACTCTCTCATCTCTCTCATCTCTCTCACTCTCTCATCTCTCTCTCTCTCTCATCTCTCTCTCTCTCATCTCTCTCTCTCTCTTTCATCTTTCTCTCTGTCTCTCTCTCATCTCTGTCTCTCTCTCATCTCTCTCTCATCTCTCTCTCATCTCTCTCTCATCTCTCTCATCTCTCTCACTCTCTCATCTCTCTCTCTGTCTCTCTCTCTGTCTCTCTCTCATCTCTCTCTCTGTCTCTCTCTCATCTCTCTCTCTGTCTCTCTCTCATCTCTCTCTCTCTGTCTCTCTCTCATCTCTCTCTCTCTGTCTCTCTCTCATCTCTCTCTCTGTCTCTCTCTCATCTCTCTCTCTGTCTCTCTCTCATCTCTCTCTCTGTCTCTCTCTCATCTCTCTCTCTGTCTCTCTCTCATCTCTCTCTCTCTGTCTCTCTCTCATCTCTCTCTCTGTCTCTCTCATCTCTCTCTCTCATCTCTCTCTCTCTCATCTCTCTCATCTCTCTCATCTCTCTCTCTCATCTCTCTCATCTCTCTCTCTGTCTCTCTCATCTCTCTCTCTCTGTCTCTCTCTCACTCTCTCATCTCTCTCTCTGTCTCTCTCTCATCTCTCTCTGTCTCTCTCTCTCATCTCTGTCTCTCTCTCATCTCTCTCTCTGTCTCTCTCATCTCTCTCTCTCATCTCTCTCTCTCATCTCTCTCTCTCTCTCTCTCTCTCTCTCATCTCTCTCTCTGTCTCTCTCATCTCTGTCTCTCTCTCATCTCTGTCTCTCTCTGTCTCTCTCTCTCACTCTCTCTCTCACTCTCTGTCTCTCTCTCTCTCTCTCACTCTCTCTCTCTCTCTCTCTCTCTCTCTCTCTCTCTCATCTCTCTCTCTCTGTCTCTCTCATCTCTGTCTCTCTCTCATCTCTGTCTCTCTCTGTCTCACTCTCTCACTCTCTCTCTCACTCTCTGTCTCTCTCTCTCTCTCTCATCTCTCTCACTCTCTCTCTCTCTCTCTCTCTCTCATCTCTCTCTCTCTGTCTCTCTCATCTCTGTCTCTCTCTGTCTCTCTCTCATCGCTCTCTCTCTCTCTCTCTCTCTTGCTCGCCCCCACTGTTGTTAATTTCTCTGAATAATCAGTATTGACATCAGCTCTACTGCTGTGCTGTCAGCTCTCTATTGTGTGAGATCACAGGGCACAGAAACCCACTGGGCAATGAATCTTTCATTCATATCCATCTATATTCATGCATATATATTTTTTTAATTCATCCCTTTTCCCATTGTGTGTACTCAAATGAGCTGAGGAAACACTTCTGGCACAGGATCTGATTAGTAGTGCTCTTTGCTATAACTGTTTAGTTTTAAAGGTCGGCATGTAACTCACCCTGCACTGATTGTTTTACAGGTATGAATGACACGTCAAATTGTGTGTTTTTTGAGGAGACGTGTGCTGTTATCATTTTCCCCTAGCAGATGATGAAATCTCCTAGACTTACATTGAAGGAGGGACCTGAGCCATATTTAGAGACCAGAATATCAGGGACTCTTTTCATGCGAGACAGTTAGACATTTTTACATGCAATAAAGATCTTGCCTGCCATTCAGCCATCAAAAACAACCAGGAACAGTTTGTACAGAACACAGCGTTCTCAGCTCACAGCGAGTATTGCAGGTGTTTAAACATAAATCTTTTTTTGTTTTTTATTTTAAAAAAGCCATTTATAGCTGATTATGCTGCCGGCTCTACTGCCCTTTCCCGAAATTTTTGGACTAGCTTCATTTTCTATGAATATTTCCATAATAGTGTGATGCATAATGCAAAGCTGTCTTGCAAAATGTCAGATAGTTGACATTAACTGCGCCACACTTTTCTTTATTTTGTTTTTCCTCTTAGGGTTGTGAACCGCACATCTCCTGGTTTATTACGGACCAGCCTCATGAGACTTGCATGAGAAATTGCAATGTTCTGTTGTCGGTATTGTCTTTGTTATTCTCTCCGTTTCTCTCGTTCCTTCCCACACACAGCAGAAGTTTCTCTGCACACCTGGACAGTTTCCCCCTGGTATTTCAGAGGATAAACCTGCACAATGTCCCTGAGGGGGTGATTTTACACATTGATCAGTGGAGATTGTCCTCCACTAGCGGTTCAGGGCGTAGCACACTGCATTCGGCCGAGTGTGAGCAGAATCCATAATGAGAGAGAGAGAGAGAGAGAGAGAGTGGTGAAGAGGGAACGAGGAGAGAGATAGTAACGTTAAACAGGACAGAAGAAAAGAAGAGAGTTTAAAGGTAGCGATAGAGCGACTGCGACTATGAAACACGGTGAGGTAAAGTAGAGTAAGTTGTGTGTAATGAAAGAGCGAGGAGTGTGTGTGCGAGACTCTGTACTGCAGTGAGGGACTGCAGATTGTGCGGATGCGAGTGGGATCGTGGGATGCGCCTCTATCCTGGGAAGCGTTCTGCTGCTCTCTCGTTTTGGATGGGTGGCTCCATTAGGGAGGACTGAACTATTGCCTGGTAAGGGCTTTCCCATTTCTGCAAGACCCCACCTCCGGATCAACCCCATCCGAAAGCATGCTAACATTTTTCATGTTGCTCAGTATTTGTTTTCGAGGGGAATTGCAGGTTAGGGTTGTTTTCGTTTTTTCCTGCTGCATTGTGAAGAGTTTGCCTTCATGATTTCAGAAGTGAGTTGGAAGTGGGGCATGGATGCATAAATCACTGAAGATCAAGTTACTTACAAACCTACAAAAGCTGCAAAAAACAAACAAACAATTGAATCAATTACTAGTTTTAACACATTGAAATGGAGCAACATATATTTGAGACAGAGCGAAAGTTGTTTTTACCCTGCTGAAATGATTTCCACTTATAAGCTGGTTTAGTGTATGAATCCCTTGATTTGCCAAAGTTTGTCAGGTTATTACTAATTAAATCTTTGAAAGATACTGTTTTTTCTTAGCCTGGGAAAACCCAGACAACTTCCGGCAAATTTAGATTTGCTCTGAAAGTTAGTCTGGCAAAGAGCTCATTCAAACCCATTTCCAATCCGTCGAAATCGCGGCACCAATCAGAAACGTTGGGGCGGGCTTTACACGATGACGACAGCACAGCGACTGTGAAGCAGATTTTGTACATTTACAAAGATGGATGCCGCCGTGGGACTATGTGTGACGGTTATAGTTGAACACCGTCATTAGAACTCTATAACCGCCAAAACCATGTTATTAAAATATTTTTTTCACAAACATTTATCATAGAGAATGTTTAAACACTAATATCAGCTTACGAGGGAAACGGAGGCGGAGTTAGTGGTGCGATCGGAGGCTGAGTGCTGGAGATGATTCGGGAGAGGTCTGTGCCCCTTTACCGACCAGAGCGCGCGCTGACACGGAGTAAAGCCTTGCCCTTGTTTATACTCGACGCGTCCGCACGAGTGCGAAGGTGCGCGGGGCAAAAATGACGCGTTCGGTGCGCAAGGCCGGCAAGACCCCATTTCGCTTGCCTGTGTGCACGGGTTTTTTGTAACAGCGAGCGCGGCGCCGCATCCGAGGATGAACGACTTCAAGCCGAATCTGCCCGAGCCGTACGTCTCACCGCACCGGCACCCAGTTTACGCGTCTAAATTGCAAAGTTCTTTTTTTTAAGGTTTTGTTTACTGTGTGTGATTTATTTAATGTAAAGCACATTCACTTCCAGTTGTCTTGCTGTTCATTTTAAATAAACGTAGAGCAAGTAGCTAATCAGTGTCTGCAAGTAGTTCTATAACAGACAAACGTCGCTCTGCATACGTCATCTTCTTCATCGCTCTGATTGGTTTTAGGTCTATCCAATTGCGCCCAGAGGCATTTGAGCTACGTCCGTTGGTGACGCCCCTTTGGAAATGATGTGTCTATGAAGCTTTGCCAGACCCTAACTCAGTTACAACTGAGAAAGGTCTGGTTTTAACCAGGCTAGTTTTTTCTGCTTTGTTTTCTAAGTTTTGTCTGTGAAATAAATAGCACTCTTATGGCAGAAATTGTTTACATATATTTCCTCTTTTTTTGGTCACAGGCTAACACTGCTGTAAAGATTTTTATTTTATTTCTGTTTTGTATGTATTTTTTTATTACATTTTTTTATTTTACAGTTTTTTTACAGTTTTTTTTATTTTTGTACAGCTAGTCATGGACAGACACTGTTATAAATATATATTTTTGATCTTTAATATATTTCCTTTCTTTTCTGATATTTTCTGTACAGCTAGTCATGGACAGACACTGCTGTAAAATTATTATTTTATTTTATTTTATATTTAATTTTTTTATGTCTTTTAGATAAATCTGTCCTTAAATGTCACACATTAAAAACAAAGCAAACTTTACACATCAATCACACAATCTTTTCTTTGTCTAAGAGACCGAATACAACATACAAAATATATGGTAGTGATCAGCTATGCCATTTATTTATTTTTTTTGCTGGGTTATTTTGACTGGTTATTGATTTTTCCATAATCTGACTGTTTTGAAGATTTCCATGACTGTCCGTTGCAGATCTCATCTCAGGCAGATATCCCAGAAACAGCGTTTTGTTGAGATGCAGTGAATCTTGTGTTGAGAGCTTGAGGTAACTAGGCCCTTCAGATGGCATTGCCAAGGGTTTATGAAACTCTCTGGTTGTGTGAGGGTGTTTCTCAGGGAGAAGCGAACGCTAACAGGGTCTTTAAGGCAGTTAAGAAGTACATAAGATAACTGCATATCGATGACAGAGCTCATAAAGATCACTGCTTGTAGTTTGAGCTTTACCTAATATAATTTGATTTGCTTTATGGTAGATGCGGTTTCTAAGGTTATTGATTTCCTCAGAGATTTGTTACTCTGGTTTTTCCACACAAACAGAAGCAAACTCTCACCCTGCAGTCTCTAATTTCTTCTGTTTCCAGGTCGGATGTGATCTAGAGGAATGTATGTCCAAATCCAGCTTGTGTCCCGGCCACAGACACACATAATCAGGGTGAAACCCCATGCGCCGTCTGAACGCATATCCCAGCTCTGTCCGGTTGTCTTGGTTGCTCTGTTAGATCGAGCTGTAAAATGATTAGTGTCTACAGTTCAGGCAGATCACATCTCACATGTGCAGCTCAAAATGAGAACGAGACCCAACATATCAGGATAGATTCACTTTTACATTTCATGCATTTGGCAGTGTGTCTTACAGTGCATTCATACTGTTATATTTTATCAGTATATCTTTTTCCTGGGTATGTATTGTATGTATGTATCGATAGATAGACAGACAGACAGACAGATATTGACAGATAGAGAGATAGAAAGAGATAGATCGATAGATAGGAAGAGATAGATAGAGAGATAGAAAGAGATAGATAGAGAGAAAGGAAGAGATAGATAGATAGATACTAGATAGGAAGAGATATATAGATAGATAGATAGATAGATAGATAGATAGATAGATAGATAGATAGATAGATAGATAGATAGATAGATAGATAGATAGATAGAGAGATAGGAAGAGATAGATAGACAGATAGAGAGATAGGGATAGATAGATAGATAGATAGATAGATAGATAGATAGATAGATAGATAGATAGATAGATAGATAGATAGATAGATAGATAGAGAGATAGATAGAGAGATAGATAGAGAGATAGAAAGAGATAGATAGAGAGAAAGGAAGAGATAGATAGATACTAGATAGGAAGAGATATATAGATAGATAGAGAGATAGATACATACATAGATAGAGAGATAGGAAGAGATAGATAGATATATAGATAGAGAGATAGGAAGAGATAGATAGACAGATAGAGAGATAGGGATAGATAGATAGATAGATAGATAGATAGATAGATAGATAGATAGATAGAGAGAGAGATAGAGAGATAGGAAGAGATAGATAGATAGATAGACAGACAGAAATAGAAAGATAGATAGATAGACAGAGATAGATAGATAGATAGACAGAGATAGATAGATAGACAGACATTTCTATTTTTTTAAATATTAAAATATAATACAATCAACTATTATAATATCTTAAAATATATTAAATATTTGTGACTGTGAATCAAAGCCTATACATTTTTTTTATCTTTTATCTTTTAATTTAACTTAAATATTAAAATATATGTAATCGCATAGTACAATATCCTAAAATATATTACAAGTTTGTGACTGTGAATAGCAGCCTATTAATTCATGTATTTTGAGAGTAAAATTTATTTTTTCTTTTGACAAACTTCTATTGAAGAACCCCAAATCCTGAAGTGACATCCACCAAGTTTGCTGGGAATTAGCTTTTCCCATGGACATAAAAACACTAACATTAAAAAGACAAAAACAAAACCTGACTGATGTGTAATAGAATTGATATGTTGTGATTCACATCATAACAGAGCAGTGGTGTGTTTCCCGTACAACGCCGTAACTCGATGCTTCACTAGTACGATGCATCGTTGAAGAGTCACGACAGTTTCCCGAAACCATATTGTCGCAAATTGGTTGTTCAACCAAGTTGGTTTATGACGTCACGCACGTGGTGGAGTAATCACTTATTTTAATGAATCTGTTTGAGATCGAATTAATGCTAGATGTTTTGATATAAATTACTGACATGGCATCTGAGGAATATTTCTAATTTTTCTCAGTTATTTTGCTTTATTTCCAGATTCAATCATAGGC
Source organism: Tiaroga cobitis (assembly GCA_030578255.1). Classification (NCBI taxonomy): domain Eukaryota; kingdom Metazoa; phylum Chordata; class Actinopteri; order Cypriniformes; family Leuciscidae; genus Tiaroga; species Tiaroga cobitis. Next base: position 3,538,922 of record CM060596.1, on the reverse strand, counting down.
TCGTTCTTACAAGAACGTTCACACACGCGCACTCTTCAAAAACGTTGCTTTAAGTCTTGACAAACTTAAAGTCCCTGTAAAGTCAAAATTAAGTATGTGTTCTGAGGTTGTCACACCACAGAAAAATGTGTTATTAGCCACCCAGCCAAATTTGAATGATAAAAAAAGCCGGCAAGTTCATAAAATAAGCTATCAAAATCTTGAAAAAATGAGCAGTAGGCCTATTCTCTGCTCTCAAACGCTGGGGGCGTGTCCGCCCCATAGACTGTAAAAAGGTCCGCCCGGGAAAAAATCCGGAAAATAGCAATGGTGAAAAACTGTTTAACGGTCTAACTCCACAATTCAGTACTTCACAGTTCACAGTCTTTGTAATATGTTTTAGCAATACATTTCTAACATTTATAATGGGTTTAGAATTTTTTTTTTAATTGCCTTTACAGGGACTTTAAAGACGTAGGCCTAAGCGACATTTGTAGGCCAATGTATTCTAAATACACAACGTTCCAAACACACAACTTTGCGATGCTCTTTGCGAATGTTCGTTGGAACGATGGTTTCGGGAAACACCGACTCGTTGAACTGCTGATAACGATGGAACTTGCGACCATAGTTGGCTAACGATGCTTTTGGGAAACACACACCTGGCTGTTTAATTTCAAGACAAAACTTTACTGAAGAGGTTTAAAAAAAAAATCATATTGGGAAAATGACCATGCCTTCCAGACTGACTGATCAAAAGCCCCTCATACACACCAGCTCCCATGATCCATCCATGGCAGAGCGTCCTCGTGACGATCAGTGTGTGAGCGTGTAAAGGGTGCTTTCATCACATTGGGGAACAGAGATGGAGACACGGTGTTGTCAGTCAATAAAGCAGGACGAGCACATGTCAGTGGTGATGGGGACGAGACCGCCTATGCCAAGACCGAATCTTTGAAGGGTAAAGTCCGAGTCGAGACCGAGTCCGTTGTTTTTCAAATACAGTCGAGTCCGAGTCAAGACCGAGTCTTTGGGGAAGCAAGTCCGAGTCAAGATTTTGAGGAAGCAAGTCCGAGTCAAGATTTTGTCTCGAAATGTCAGTTTTGATATTCATGATTTAATATCACCCCAGTTAATAATCAACAGTTAGGCCTTTGCATTGCACCATGGGATGTAATTTTCAAATAATGCCCGTCAACATTGCATTTTATTATTATTGTTGTTATGTGTTGTTGTGTGTTTTTTTTATATGAACATTAAAAAAAATGCCTTGGAAAAAAAATCTCGAGGACTCAGCCTGAAAGTACAAGTCCTTCTCCTCCCACTGTGGTCCGAGACCGAGTCAAGACCAAGTCTTTGAAGGAACTAGTCAACCAAAGAAATCCTCAGTCGACCAAAGTCCTGTCCTGCGCAACGATCAGTCGACTAAAAAAAAAAAAAGACGCGATGTTTTGCATTTTGATTCAACATTTATTAAACAATTGAGAGCATTTATAAAACAACAACGAAAAAACATCAATAATACATAAAACTATAAAATAATAAAATTCTTTGAAAATTAAGTGATTTTTTAACTGCAAAGTGAGGAGCTCTGTCCTAGCTCTGTCCTAGGTCTATGACAGTCACAATCGCACACCTGACCACACCACACGCTACAAAAAATATAACTGCTAAAACTGCCAAATAATGAAACATCCTAACAAAAGCTCTCGTTTATACAGGCTGTATATTCTTCTTTAGTTTCAAAGTTGGGTTAAATTTTGTCCAGCCGATCCTTATAAAAGGAATAACTATCCAGTAAATCAATGAAAATTTCTTTCTATTGGTAAAAAAAAAATGCAACTGGTCGACCAATGAGAATGTCAGTCGACCAAGACGGCATCGACCGATTGTCGACTAAACGACTAAAGTTGAAAGCCCTAGAAGGAACAAGTCCGAGATTAGTCCGAGAAAGCAGAAATCGGTCTCGAGTACTACATCACATGTCAGTGGCGTTCAGCAGGCGAGCTCTGCGGAGGACAGATGTCCAGCTACTCCAGGAAATCAATGGCGTTCCTCAAACCCAGTATCAGCAGTGATTGCCACCTAAATAGTGCAGATTGGTTTAGCATGAATTGAGGGGTAGAGGCTCTGGATGCTGTCATTTTGAAGATTTATCCAGCATGGATTGGAAGGAGATGTGCATTTGGTACATCAAACCCATTTGGTTCTTTCAGAGAAGAACGGAGTACAAATGATAGTCAATAGCTGGCTTTGTTTAGATTAGTATTGATTAGTATTTATGGTTGTTTTCTGGTGGGTGGCAGTGAAGGAGGTCATAGATACAAGAGCAGAACACTGAAAATCCCAGAAAGCAGAAGACAATGACCAATACATAACATAATCGATATAAACACTTTGCTTCTCTTGTGCATTACGGATTAATTTGGGCAATTTGTTGACGTTGCTAATACGAACTAAATCTCTAGATATCGCTTACCGACGAACGATCATAGACAAACTCTTAATGGTCAACTACTAATAAGAAGTATGCATTTTTCTCATTCAAAACTTACAGAATACATAAGTGTCCATGAAGTGTATTCAAATCTTTGTATTAGCACTTCATCTAAACATCATCTAAACCGACTCAGTTGTGCACAAACTCTTGCTTGATCAAAAGCAGTCTCATTTTTAGGTCTCATTATTCTCTTTCCGATGTTTATCTCTTTGACAGTGAGGGCTGTACAATTCCCATTTGCTTCGGTGAAGATTTTTCAGCAGGACTAAAAGCAAAAGGTCCATTTAAAAAAAAAACAATATTAAACAATCATTGAATGAATTTTTTTATTTTAATTTTGTTATAATAATAATATTTTATTTTAAATGAATTCTTTTATAAATATTTTTGATTTAAAATGGTATTAATTAGTTATTTATTATTTTAGTAATAATTATTAGATTAAATTAAATAAGTGTCATAAATATTTTTCTGTATTTTCTTATTTTTCATTTTATTAAAAAATGGAAGAGAATGGAAAACGATTAAAAGATAAAGTTAATCATTTGTTTTCCAGTTTGTAAAACTCATCAGAATCTACGTCTTTAATTATTTTTTCAGTCGTATTATTTAGTCATGCTGTGGGTTTTTGCTGGTTGTCATCGACTCTCAAGCCTTTATTTATCATTTCATCCACATATTTATCTCCATAGATATTAGATCTCCTTGTTAGGACAGCATCCTCTTGTTGTTTCGTTTCATTTCAAATATTATCTAGCAAAATGTACAACCTGCCAACAGAGCTGCCCTCATTATAGTCATCGCGTTTTACAGGTTTTCATTCACGCGGCGGTGAGAAGCTTTCAGCAGTGACAGCAGATATTATCTGACATTTTAAAGGTGGATGCTGCAGGGAAAGTCAAATCAGAGGCATAATTTTCTCTTATTTCTGTTGCATACATTACAAGCGAGTAATAATGCTGTATTTGATGCGGTTTATAACCTAAAGAAAACTGGTGCTAAAAGCATCCCAGGACAGAATGTCTTGTGTTTTGTCCGGCAGTGTCCTGTCGTTGTCACTTCACCCTTTAACGGCCTGAAGCTCTGACGCTTTATTTCATTATTGAAATGCAAGGCCATCCATTTCATTATTAAAAAGAGCCGTCCACTGTCGGTTCTGAGAGGTCTTATCCTTGTTTTCTTTTCACTTGAGCTTCCTTGTCATTTATTCAAGAAGAAGCTTCTGGTTTGAAGTTTCTCATGAAAATAAATAAGCTGTGAAAATTGCATTTGAAAACTGCACCCTTCCTGCATATATGACAGACAAATGTTTTTGAAAGCCACAATTGTCCGTAAGATCAAAAAGCATGCCAGACTTCAGTGTATTTGTGTGTTCTCTAACTCCTCCAGGGTTCCTGAGTGGTCAAGCCAGAGATTATGAAGTGGAACCTCTTTAAAAAGAAACCAGAAGCCATGGTGGGCCCAGAGCCCACGGGACTCGGCGTCACACACCCGTCACACACCATGACGATGGCCCCCGCTGTCTCCACACCTGCGGACAACTCCACCGAATCTGAGGCGCCCGTCAACAAGAATGATGTCTTTGAGGAAATCAAAAGCAAGTTCCTCAATGAGATCGATAAAATCCCATGTAAGTCCTGCAGAGATGTTTTACAGTCTGGCTAGATCAAGAAAATCAATACAGTAGTGCATCATTATGCTGAAGATGTTTTATGGATTTCAATTCTAGCCAAATTGTTCGACCCTCAAAGTGTTGAGCAAACCGAATTTTTTTCTAAACTAGAAGTGCAATGCAATAAAAAGCAACTTAACATGATCTGCTTTCTTCTTGTAACCCTTCAAATCAACATGCAATCCCAATTCAGTTCGTAAAACGTTAATTAAAAACATGTTTGTATTTGTAGCATTTCATGTCATAACTTGCTCTGTCTTCAAGGAATAACACGTCACCTGACGTCTGAATGACTCTTTGTTTTTTCTCCCCATGATGCTCTGCAGTGCCTCCATGGGCGCTCATCGCCATTGCTGTAGTGGCCGCGCTCCTCGTCCTCACCTGCTGCTTCTGTATCATTAAGAAATGCTGCTGTAAGAAGAAGAAGAACAAGAAAGGCAAAAAGGGAAAGGACGGCTTCAACATGAAGAACATGCAGGGTGGCGATGTATGTAACGGTGTTCAATAGCACCCACCATGACGCCATTAAATAATGTAGTTAAAACCCCTGATGCACACTTCAATCAGTTTGGTTTGAGAATTAAAACTAGATTATATTAAAGTCTGTATTAACTGGGCATATCAACAGAAATTAGTATTGCATCATTAAGAAACGAAAGCAAGCCTCAGACCACTTTAGTACGGGTTACCCTGATTATGAGGGAGTCTGTTATGTGATTAGCTTCATGGTTTGCTTTATTGTGTTTGTGAGTAATGTGAGTGTTTTGTTTTCTTTAAAGAGAAATGGTACAATGGATGTTCCCAAAAATGTTTCTCTTGTGATTTTGATCATGGAAAGATAGGAGCTTTAAGGGTCATTCTACAAAATGAGTGCCTTTAATTATGTAATAGTTATATAATGAAATAACATTACAGAATATGATAATATTACATTCACTAGTTCGCCTGCCCATTCAGCCTTAAGGTTAATAATAAACTAACTCGGCTTGCTGTCCTTGGAGGAGGCTCGAACCCGAGGCTCGGCTTGAGCTCCGAGTTAAACCCCCTTATGATGGGATTGTGCATAAGAGGATAGAGATAATTTACATTAGGACGAGGAGGAGAAGGACTGCTGGAAGAATCTGTAAATGAGATGACGTGGTGTCGGCTGCTTATACAGGTGAAACTTGAAAAATTTGAATATTGTGCAAAAGTTCAATTATTTCAGTAATTCAACTTAAAAGGTGAAACTAATATATTATATAGACTCATTACATGCAAAGTGAGATATTTCAAGTCTTTATTTGTTATCATTTTGATGATTATGGCTTACAGCTTATGAAAAACTTTTCACAATATTATAATTTTGAATTTGAGGTTTTCATAAACTGTAAGCCATAATCATCACAATTATAACAAATAAAACCTTGAAATATCTCACTTTGCATGTAATGAGTCTATTTAATATATTAGTTTTACCTTTTAAGTTGAATTACTGAAATAAATGAACTTTTGCACGATATTCAAATTTTTCGAGTTTCACCTGTATTATATAGACTCATTGCGAAGTGAGATATTTCGAGCCTTTATTTGTTATAATTTTGATGATTATGGCTTACAGCTTATGAAAACCCCATATTCAAAATTAGAATTTTACATGAAATCAATTAAAAAAAAAGGATTTTAAATACAGAAATGTCGACCCTCTGAAAAGTAGAATCATGCATATGTACTCAGTACTTGGTTTGGGCCACTTTTGCATGAATTACTGCCTCAATGCGGCGTGGCATGGATGCTATCAGCAAAATATTCACATTTTTCAGAGTTTCAGCTGTATAGTACGCTCGTAATGATGATTGACAGGACTGAATGTTTAGGCTCCTCCCGAACCTATGTTTTTGAACTTCATTTAATAGTACAGTATGTTAATATTGAGTAGCTTACAATATTATCAGTTACTTTGAGCAAAAATGGTTCCAACTTGTAATTTAAACCAGTTCCAGGGTTGCCTTTCAAATGATTCAACAAATCATTCGTAAAGACAGACAGTTGAGCGAATGATTCAGTGACTCAGTCATAAAAACAGTTAAGTAATTACTTTGCGACCGCTAAAAAGTATGTTTTATGTAATATAAATGTGATCTTGGACATGCTACATATTCGCCATGTTAACATTATCATGTGACGTACCATGGTCAGTTGCGTTGCTTCACTTTTATTCACAAGTCCTCTCCTGTGGCCTCATGGGATAGTAAAGTGTCCATCGTACCACACTTCAGAATCTCGCCGGAAGTAGTAGGTCATCCAGGGACGTTTCGCCTCCTCTTTTATGAGTGCTGTGAGTTCGGACATACTTCTTTTGTCACATACATGTAGTGAAGTATTTGATTTCGGATGTTGCTGAATGCATGAAGTATTTGTCGCTGAATGAATCAGTACTTTTGAACGAATCGGTGAATGTGAAGGAATCAATGACTAATTTGTAAAACTAAATCAATTTTCACCACCTACTGGCACAACAATGTAATTGACCAAAAGTGTCTGCAAAATCCCCACCTTTAATTTTCACATGATCTCTGCATATGTTTCTCTGCATGTAAAATATGATAAGATGGCATAGTGCAATTTAATAAGACATTTTGGTCTGATAAAATATACATTTACAACCTTACAGAAATCATTTGATATGGAAAAGACACTCATTTCATGGTATGATCCTTAAATCAATTGCCAAACTGTGTCCAGCCTTTATTCATACAGATGTCTTAAACATCCCAGTGTCATTTCTCAAAATGGTTCTCTTGGTGTTTTTTACTGTCTTGACTGTCTTTCGTTGTGTTTTTTGGTGTGTTGTGAGTTCAACCTCTCCCTCTCTCTCTGCTCTCCTTCCTCCCGCTATGTGTCTAATGCGCCGCGTTTCTTGACGCTCATGGCGTCGGCGCTACGGTAGGTGTACGGATGAACGGCACAGCTGTTTCGCTGAGTGCTAGCACCGCGTGGGTGGGATTGGATGGAATGGCTGTTGTTGTAACTTCCTTGTTTTAAGCCTTTTGTACCTGCTGTTTGAAAAGAATACAATTAAAAACAAAGGAAAGTTACAATGCGAATGAAAACCCCACTTAAGTAGACCAAAAAAGAATGATACTACAATAACAAAGAGACATAAATGTGTAGGAGGTGTGAATGGAATAACTGATTATTAACCCACTAATACTGGCAAGATGTTTCAAGAGACGACCCACAAAACTCACTATGAATGCATGTGTTTAAAGGGCATGGCTGTTTTAACTGCACTGAAAGTCCTGATGTCTCACTAGCAGTAAACCTTCAAATATCTAGAGCTATAAAATATCAGGTTTTTTTTTTGCTTGTCATATAAGCTCTTGTTCTATGATCATATAATCAGTTTTTTCAAAACATATGATCAATTAGCACATATTCTGCTGTGTCCTTTAATTTGTTGCTATATGGATATGGTTAGGAACTGACTTGAGAATGACAATTTTGGTTTGGTGGCACATTCAAACTTTACTCTTTAATCAGTTTACAGTCCTTATGGAAAAAAAAAGGTCTTTTAAATTAAGTTAAACTTTTGAGCCCCAAATTCTCACAATGTCATGTAAGATATTATGCATGTAACATAATAATTCTGTTATGCAGCATCTTCACATAAAGTGACCCCAAAAAATATTTAAACACTTCAGCCACAATCAACAATGTCGGAATGTCATTGCATTAGATGACAAAATATCAAACCAAGTGGCATTTGAGATGCACTATATTTGATATGTTGAAATATAATTTAAATGTGTTATAGATTGATATAGGTAGTAACCCCTGATCTAATGAAGTGTGGCTTAGTGTCCAAATACATTTTAGGGGCCATTGCATGATGCTGGAATTATGACCTATTTGTGGAAACAAAAACAAAAAATAGTTCGGCACACATTATAGATTTTTTTTCTCTTCCTGCAGTTTGGATGATGTTCAAAAATACACAAGAACGACATGTCAGCATTTCATATGCCCAGAATAGCACAAAGGAGTCTGTTCTTCTTTAAACATTTGCTGTTCATCTCTTATTCCCTGGAGTATCGCTGATGAACAGTTACATTTATCATGCCGATGATGAGAAAATGCTTGCACACTGAATTATGCATATCAATAAAAGCGCCTCTCATTGTTCTCTAGTACTACCAAACACCTAATTTGAATATAGTCAAAATGTCATTTTATTATGGCTCTAGAAAATCAAGATAAGCAAACAGAAAAGTGTCACCAATTAAAATTGTGAACTCGAGTCATTTGCAGCATCCAGCCCTGAATGACAGCATTACTCCTGTAGGTCCGGCCAGATAGAGCATCTCTCCAACCTTTACTGCAACTGACCGGGCCCTGAGCTTGTGGCATGCTTATAGACAGGAACCAGACTTACTGGCAACCCAGATAACAACTTACTAAAGCAATTTACCATTTCCCCCACAGAAAAACCAGGATGATGATGATGAAGAAGGAGAAACTGGCTTGACGGAGGAGGAGAAAGAGGAAGAGGAAAAAGAAGTGGAGAAACTTGGAAAGCTTCAGTACTCTTTGGATTATGACTTCCAGGATAACAAGGTTAGGATGTCGCATTAATGATTATTATAATATGCTGGAATATGATTGAAGTGTTTCTTATATTATCCTCTTTGTTAATGAAACATATCGCCAGTTATTCATCTTGTCTCGTATTAAAATATATTATGATGCATTTGGATACAATTATATGATGAAGTGAGAAAGTCGTTAAAAACAATTAAAGAAAGTTCACCCTAAAATTTTAATTCAGTCATTATTTCTAAAGAGCTTGTGTGAAGATTTCTCGTTTTGTGTGGCTCCGAAAAAAATAACAGCGTGCTTGTGTTTGCAGCGACATGAGGCTATTCCTCGAACTAAAACATCTTTATAAAAGTTCCCTGTGGGATGATCTTGGAGAAAGTTTGCGCTCATGCGGTGCTGTGTCTTTTCCTAATGTTGATCAGTGTCTGCTGAGTCACAGCTGTAGCTGGAGTTCCTAAATGAGTTTAAACAAACATTAATGACTGGGACTGTTATTCTTATTATGTTTCTTAATGCAGTCAGATTCAATTTGAATATGCATGAAGTCCCTGGATATTGCTAGAGTATCATTACACTGGAACAGCAGAGTGGAGTTCATGGAAATTACTTGTACTGTACACTATTGTGCAAAAGTTTGATCACAAATACAGTAAAAACGATTGTAATTTAAAAAAACTGTTTTCTATGTGAATATATAGTAAAATGTCATTTATTTGTGTGATCAAATCTGAATTTTCAGCATCATTACATCATACATCCTGCAGAAATCACTCTGCAAATGCTCAGGATTATCATCAATGTTGAAAACATTTTTGTGGAAACATTTATTTTTCAGATGAATAGAAAGTTTTATTTGTTTTAAATAGAAATAGAGTATTTGTAACATTATAAATCTCTTTAATGTAAATTTTGATCAATTTAACGCATCCTTGCTGAATAGAAGTATTGGTTTCTTTTGAACAGTAGTGTATTTATGAACAATACTTTCAGTGTATAATTCAATTTAAATGTATGCATAAAGCCTGACAGCCCTTTCAGAGCACATCCCAAAGGAAAATTGTGTTTTAAGTTCCTTAAGAAAAATCTGAGAAGAAGGCGGTTCTATTTTCCCTTCATTTAATCTCATTGATATATATACGAGATCGCATTTGGGATTCTATATTACGTAGCAAGAAATTCCTTTCGTGTATTAAATCTCGTGCTTCTATTTTTCCACTACGCTTTTATCCACAGCTGACAGTGGGAATATTGCAATGTGCCGACCTGATTTCCATGGACTCTGGCGGAACATCCGATCCTTACGTTAAAGTGTTCATCCTACCAGATAAGAAGAAAAAGTTTGACACCAAGGTCCACAAAAAGACCCTCAACCCAGTGTTCAATGAAACCTTTGTCTTCAAGGTAAGCTGTTTACCATTTTTAAACGACTCATTGTAATGTCAATTATTGTGTTGGTCAAACATTGATGTGTAATATCATCCTAAAAGACAGCAGATGTTCTAATTATAGAAGTAATATATAATATAAGACTATATATAATATAATAAAACATATATGGTAAAAGTAGTGATTTGCCTGCAGGGCTGCTGGTCTGTCATTAGTGTTCATTGGCAGTTTTCTGCAACTCCAGCGTTTTGGTCGTAATGCTTCCAGCCGTTCCCGAATGAGCTTTAGTTTCAGTAATGAGCTCCGGAGGGGCCGCGGATCCTCTGGTGGTCACCGCTAGAGGCGTCTCACGCTGAGAAAACTGATCTAGGACAGGAACAATTGGCCATCTTTAAAGCCCCGGCCTTACAGTGAGAACGGCTGACTGTGTTTCTAAAAATGGATCGGCCGTAACGGTACGAGCGAGAAAACAAAGCCATGTGTCTTAAGACTTTGGGCTTTATTGTGTCATCATCCCTGACTATTTATGTATTTTTAATGTACGACACAGAGTACTGTTTCATATATTTGTTTATATTTAAGTGGTCAAATAAATCAATCAATCAATGTGAGGAGGAGGTTTTTTCATCTAGTTATTTTTCACAGATGATTAGAAAAATGAACTGTAAATGCAAATATATATATATATATATATATATATATGTTAAAAAAAACGGTATTAGGCTTTGTTTAAATTTTAAAATATTTTAGAATATATTTTTAATATATTCTAGATGATTAGAAAAATGAACTGTAAATGCAAATATATATATATATATAAATATATGTTTAAAAAAACAGTATTAGGCTTTGTTTAAATTTTAAAATATTTTATAATATATTTTTAATATATTCTAGTATTTGATTATATATTATAAATATATCAATTAAAAATTAAAAAAATCTTTATAGGTTTAATTGGCATAGTCACAAAGTTTTAATATATTTTAAGTAGGGCTGTCAAACGATTAATCGCGATTAATCGCATCCAAAATAAAAGTTTGTTTACATAATATATGTGTGTGTACTGTGTATAATTATTTTTAATACATAAATACCCACACATGCATGTGTATTTAAGAAATATTTGCCTGTATATACTGTATATAGACTGAATGTAACCTATATATAATTTATATTTTATATAAATATAAACATTTTATATATAAATAACATATTTTTCTTAAATATATACGTGTGTGCATTTATATACAAAATAATTATACACAGTACACACACATATATTATGTAAACACAAACTTTTATTTTGGATGCGATTAATCGTTTGACAGCCCTAATTTTAAGATATTATTATATGTGTATGGGTTTGGATTCACAAAGTCGCTCGTTAATAATAATTGTAATAATAGATGATTTATTTTAATAGTTTAAAAATGAAAAAGCAGGCTTTAATTCAGTCACAAAGTCATTATATATTTTTAATAAATTATACAATTTAATCATACATTATAATTTTATATTTTAAAAATGTTTATAGGCTTAGACTTTTAATATATTTTATAAGAATATATTTCATTTTCTCCAAAAATTCTACAATATATTTTAAGATGTACTATTTGATTATCTCTCTCTCTCTATACCTTTCTATCTGTCTGTCTATCTGTGGCAAACCGTTTACATCTCCTTTATATAACAATACTCAAAAGACAGTATGTTCGCCACTCGGATTTATCACTCGCCTCTCCAGAAACTGTTTGAAATCTGCGTATGTCAATTCTTCTCAATGGTTTCCATGTTAGATGCCGTACGAGGAGCTGGGTGGGAAGACGCTGGTCATGTGCGTGTACGACTATGACCGCTTCTCCAAACACGACATCATCGGTGAGGTAAAACTACCCATGAACACTCTGGATCTGGGTCAGCCGATTGAAGAGTGGAGAGACCTGGAAAACGCTGAGAAAGAGGAAGTGAGTATTAAATGATCTGATATTATGATCATCGATTTTGAACTGGTCCAAGCCGGATTTGAAAAGGAAGTAAGCAGTTGCAGATGCATTAAATCTGTCTCCTCAAATGCATTTGTAGATGATCTCACATATTGATATCGTTTCCACACAGCCTGAGAAGCTTGGTGACATCTGCATCTCCCTGCGTTACGTTCCTACTGCGGGCAAGCTGACCGTTTGTATCCTCGAGGCCAAGAACCTGAAGAAGATGGACGTGGGCGGCTTGTCTGGTGAGAACTGAGATATACGAGACCTTGAGTCTCCAGCAAGAAGTGATTCATATATTTGATGCACTTAACTCGACATTTGACCGTTGGCAGACCCGTATGTGAAGATCCAGCTATTGCAGAATGGAAAGCGTCTAAAGAAGAAGAAGACTACGGTGAAGAAGAACACACTGAACCCGTACTACAATGAGTCCTTCAGCTTTGAGATCCCTCTGGAGCAAATGCAGGTAGATTATGCAGTTAGACCTGAGTTTCTACCAGAATAAACTATATTTTTATATATTAAACTATTATATTATATTATTTAAAAAATAAAAAAGTACATGACGATTCACATAGTCACAAACATTTAATATATTCAATTTTATTATATATTATAATTTAATGTTTAAAAGAATGTTTATATGTAATTTGATTTGAATAGTCACAAAGGTTTGATATATTAAAATATTATAGTATGTCATTATATATTATAACTTATATTTTAATATTTAAAAAAATAAAAATAGTAACAAAAAAAAAAGACTTTATTTACTTTTTTCCAGGGATTCTCAGTTGTTTATAGTTTAAATGTTTGTTTTTTTTGTATTATATTCCTGAATGTGCAAGTATGTTATTTAGCATATACCCAAATTGAAGTTTACATTTTGTGCTGAAATTGAATAAAAAGATGATCACAATTTTTTTTTTTTTTTTTTTATTGGGTTTGGGTTCACATATTTTCAATATACTTTAGGATATAATATCTGATTGTATATTATGATTTTAATATTTGAAATATGAAAAATGTAGGCTTTAATTCGCAGTCATAAAATTTTTATATATTTTAAAATATAACACTATTTAATTATACATTATAATTTTAGATGTAATACTTTTTTTGTTTTGTTTTTCTACTTTAGAAAATCATTGTGGTGGTGACGGTCTTCGACTACGACAAGATCGGCAAGAACGATGCCATCGGGAAGATCTTCATCGGCAGCAAAGCCCAAAGCACAGCGCTGAAACACTGGTCCGACATGTTGGCCAACCCGCGCCGCCCGATCGCCCAGTGGCATCCACTCCAACCAGAGGAAGATATCGACGGCGCTCTGGCTGCCCTGAATGCCAAGAAGTAACTTCTCACATCCCAGCCTGACTAACCCACTAACTAACCAAACCCACCACTGCATGACACCCACACTCATCCGTACGCGCGCTGCCAGTTTGTTTCACATAATGACCACCAAAAACACTGAACACTCTAAAGAAAATACTTGAAAAGATTAACAATATCACATGTTCGCCACATAGCGAAAACCGAGGCAGGAGAAATGGAAAAAATGTGACACATTTGGTCAGAAAGAACGTTTGCGAATGTAAATGTGCACCTAAATTGTGTAAGCAAAATGGCCGTAGAAGTAGCCAGCAAGAATGAAATTTTGCCCACCGTTTTTTTACCTTGCGGCCTAAATTTCCCAGACAAATACACTGATTGTGTCCAAATTCAAAAGTGCACAAAAGATCAGTAAACGGCTTTTTATCAGTACACGTAAAAAAAAAAAAAAATTTGTTGCAATTTCACTACAACATGTCACATTATTCTACATTTGTCAGCTGGGTTTTATGTTACAAGAGGTTTTTATTTCATCTCATAACCAGGAAGGAATTTTGTGCCTAATTAAAAGTGCAAATAATGCTGTTTATGTTACAAATATGTACACATTTGCACATTTAACAAAGCAACTATCACGTTCAGTTAAGCATCCCAGGAGAAGTAACTAGTGTAAGACAGAGTTGTTTACATTGTCAGCGGGTAAAGCAAGCCTTTGGGTCGGAGTTGAATCATCAGACACGTTGGCATTTATGTGCCCAAAAGAAAGCAGATTCAGGTCTATGGTTTTGTAATAGTGCAGTCAGATAGGACTGTATTAATAAATGGGAATACATGGGCTAATAATTCATGAGATGTTGCAATATACTGTACATTAATGTTAAATTCCACTCTAGTCAAGCATGTTTACACATAGTCAGTGTAAAGATATAGACACACTCCTTTACTGTATCGCTGCGATTACAGTGCCAAATCCAGATGTTCATATCTCTCATATATAAATCTGGCAGGCTTCGTGTTCACTAAAGCTGGCTGTGAATGTTTCCTGGGATCATACAAATGAAATTTGCACTCGTTCGAGGGATTTTCATGATCTCTGTGTATTTCACATACATTTGAATACCTGGTTGACGTCACTGCCTTGAGCTCAAACTCACCCGAGTTCATTCAGTAAGCTCCTATCTCTGAGAAAGGAATGGTAAGTGGCGTGTGGTAAACTTCACCCACATATAAAATAAAGCAATCCGAAGCTTTCATATCCACTCGACTCCAGCTCCATCCCCAGCGATGCTTGTGTATATATGCATTGATCAAATCGGTTTCTACAGCATGTCCCTATAAATTGATGTACATAGAAGCATGTTTTAAAGATAGAGCATAATTATATTGTGTATGTGTGGCATTTGTCATTTTGATAATAAAATGTAGAGGAAAGATATAATGCACTGAATGCACATTTTATGAAATCGCCCTGAAAGGGTGTAAGACATTTAAGAATATATTAATATAGAGTTTTTAAAAATAAAAAACAACTTTTGAATTATTAAGAGCTGTGTGTAACGTGAGTGTTAGACTCATGCTTGTGATGTCAGTTTGACTTGATTTGCATTTATTTCCTTTTTATTGTCCAGTCAACATGTATTTGTCACTGTGTTTATTCTGTCCTGTTGATGTGAAAATAAGAAATAAAAATGCTCAGTTTGTGAATTTACAGGAACGTCTTGTTAGGGTGAATCTCTCAAAAACATGTCAAGGTCACATTTCACCACAAAATCAGAAGAAACAAATAGTGTATTTTGCGTAAAATGTGACATTTTTTGCATTAAAATAATGACAATTTGATGGGGAAATGTGCTTCATTTTTATGATACCAATGCAAAAAACAAAACAAAAATAGGCTGCATTTTCTCCCCGTGAAATATTTCTTTCTTTTGATTTTGGTGTGAAACGTGACCTGAACGTTGTTTCCAGAGGTTCATCTGATAATGTACAGTGTGTAAAACCGCTTTCTGAAACTAGAAGCCATATGCATGGGCCCTCGCAAGAGCTCATCGTTTCTGGATGAAAATAAACACCTCAACAGAAATAAATAATAATAACCTTCACGCATTTGAGCCAAAATGATGTGAGAGCAAAGAAGTGCAACTGTCTGTTCAAAGACGGGTTTTTGTTTTGTAATTCTTCGCAATATAAGCAAGGGATATTGGCAGGTATGAAAGTGATGCCCTCATGTTTTCTCAATAACATATATTCTCACAACTGCTTGCAAAAACGTAGTAAGAGACGTATTACGGTGATCCACATGTACAATGGCATGACTTCATTATGCAATGTGTGTGTACAGTTAACAACCAGCTCAACATTTTTTTTTGTACATTTCATTTTGGGTGTTTTTGAGACGAGAGTTTGCATATGATTTTCTGAATAACCACTTTTAAACCTTAGTTTTCCTAACATCGTTTAGGATTCAGAATTAGTCAATCTTGCGATTTTATTTCCATATTTTAGATGGGCGCAGCTGATTGTTTGTCTATATCAAAGTACATATAGAAGCCAAGATGGATAATTAATCATCAAAGATAGTCTTTTAATGGCCATTCTGTTCAAATGTGTCATAAGTAGTTTTTGTTCTCATATTTTTGGTATTCTCCTTCAGTTCCTCCATTGAATGTTCGGTCTGTTGTGTGTAATAATTGCATTTTTTGATATGCCTCTCTGTTTGGTTGAACAGCCTTGGACTGTCTAACTGCTACTTAGGAATATTTGTCTGCTTCTGTGCGTTGTACTTTGCAATAGGACCAATGTAGAATAATGTCTTAATGTTTCTTCTGTGGACGTGAATCAAACTGCAGGGGTCTGGTGTTCCTCTGCGGTGCAAGCAACAAAATCCCAGTCTTCCCTGGGACACTGTGGATGCCAGTCGACTGGCCCCTTCCCTCCCTCTCTGTGTTCAGACAGGTTTCCATTCTTATATGGGATCATATAGTCAGAAAGACCTTCCCAATGCAATACTGCCAACATCTCAGCTTACTAACATCTCACAACACTCCCGATTCATCGTGTAAAGACTCTTCCAAAGAACTGATGCCTTCCTTTCCTTTTCCGTTCGTCCTGTGTGTGTGGAGGTTCAGTGTTGTCGACTCCTTTCGTGGATGCTTTGGCATGCTTTGAATTCCCCTTCTACAAATGAACACGTCGGCCAGTGAAGAAAAAGAAAGCCTTTCCTCTGGCGATTCGTGTAGCGTATTCTTGTCATCCTGTACAACCAATGTGAAAACCAACCAATAGAACGTCTACATGCAGACTTATCCACGATTAGTTAATCATAGGAAATAAAGATCTTTTAAATATATTATTTGTTTGCAGTGGTGTGTGTGTCAGTCCTTGAATGCAGACATGACGGTAGGTTTCGATGGGCGATTTAATTACATATTTGTATAGACTACTGTGGGATTTGTTTCTAGTACACAAAGACCTGGTTTCACAGAGAGGGCTTAGATTAAGCTAGACCTTAGATCAATTAGGACTTTTAAGTAGCTTTTATAAATGTGCCTTAGAAACAAACATTACTGGTGTGCATCTTGAGACAAAACAATGACATATTTTAAGATATATCAGTGGAAGTCTCTTTCAGTTGAAACAGCTCAAACATGCATTTTAGTCTGGGACTAGATTTAAGCCTGGACTGTCAAACTTGGGATATGCAAGATACTTTTGATATTACCACCAACTAAAGCAATGTAACTCTTGCCATACATGTGACCTTCAAACGATTCATGGCTGACATGCAAATAAAGATCTGCCCCTGAAATGTGTTTGAACATTATATAAAATAATGATAAAATAAAATAAATGATATACTATAATAATAACAATATAGCCTACACTATAATATTTTTTTTACTTTATTCCATCCAACGAGAACAAGACTGGAGGTTACATACTCACATGATCACATTAACATTAGCTGCCAGGAAATGAAAAAATAAATAAAAATAAATTCCAGTGCTTTCAAAGCATTGCATGTTTTCAGCGCTTTTTTGTTTTTAGCTTGTTCCAAAAGATTTACATATAAAGTCATGTATAAAATGTGAAAAATTTGGCACTGAGCCCTCTTTTTATGCATAATGTATTTTCATAATACAATAAATAACTGTAAAATATGTTGTTCTTTATATTCCAATTTGCCATTCTAAATATAAAAAAGCACATCAAATACACGCATTTCTATCATTCACAAAATTTCTATTAATAAAGGTTTCTGAATCTTTCCAATAAAAATCATGAAGCCTATAGATATGAAATAAGCTCAAATATTTCCAAAACATACTTAGCGGGATAAGTATAGTATAGTATATATTGTATTTTGTAAGACACCTCCTTAATTTTGTTTTTTAACCAAAAAAAACTTATTTGGCAATTTCCAGGCTTTGATGCAAGAGATATATTTCCAAATAAATAATAATTCTTGTCCAGTGATAAAAACATACTGTGACAGTTGGTGACTCTGATTGGTCAATCCTGACAGTCCTGAGAAAAGTATCAGCTACGACGTGACAGCTCGTCACTTCAGATGTGCTCTGATCAATACATGGATTTCTCGGCGACGTCATCACTGCTTGCGCACGCAGCCAGGGGGCAAAAGCCCCGCGGTCTTCGTACCGGAGTAAAGGGTTTCTGATGGCAGATACATTTTGATAGACGTACCCTGCCATGCATTTGCAGTTAGGCCATGCCAGCCATGTAAACAAGGCCCTTATGGACATACACCCACCCAGGCATCATAAGGCTCGGCTTTAATGCCTTGCCTTTGACTAGGAGCACATCTGACCTCAACACGCAAAAATCCGGTGCAGCATCAAAGTATTTGACGAGCTGCACACCATATAGCACGTAGTTGTATGCTTCAAGGGATTTGTACGCTCTAATCATTTCTCTTGTATACACACTTGGTGTCTGAATTAGACAATTATATATATATCAGACCATACAATTGCATGGTCACTTCTTGTCATCCACAATCCAAAGATCGTCAGGTATTGCGTAGGGATCCAGCAAGATCTCACCATTGCTGAGAGTAAGTTTTTTTTAATATAATCGCCACGGTCGGAGGTACTGCTTCCCACATAATCCATCGTCAAATCTTTGATTTACAGTAAAGTAACGTTATATGTGTGCAGTCATGATATGTTGCAGGTCGTAAAGTAACGTAAACAAGGTTAACTTATATAAAAGCAAATTCGGGCTCTATAGAGGCAATTACATTAACTTAGTCTAACATGATAATTCATATGTCCGGATTTTGATTCGTAAACAGTTGGGCGTTTTACATAATGTTATATTAATATGAAACACAAACAAACAGATCCAACTCTGAAATTGCAGTTTATTATTGAGTCAACAAGAAATTACAAACAATGCGAAATCTACGTTAATTACAATGTTCTTTTACAGAACTCGGCATAACAGATAGCGTTTTTTTGCCCCCTGGATGCGCGCGCATCCGGTATTGTTTGTATACAAGAAATCCGTGTATAATGTACACCTGAATAATGGCACCGATTAACGTAAAATAAATAAGTTTGAATTTAAATCATACAGAATTAAAATATAAGGTGTATTATTAAAACCCACCGTATCTGACATTCTGCTGCTGCGTATGTTTGTGAGATGTGTCCTCCCGTGCAGCAGGAGGCGGTAAAGCTCAATGAAGACAGAAACTCAAACGCATTCGAGACAAAGCACTGGATGTGTTTATCTTAAATCTCACAACAAACACAGGATTCTGCCGTATTAACAGACTGTTTTATTAATTCCCAATTTTCCATTACACAGCAAAGGCTACGATTTATATCAACAGGTAACTGGTTTGTTTTGTGTGTGTTTGATTTATATGATATTTGAACACTGCACTCCCGTACGTGTTAGTTTTGCACTGCCTAACTTATTTTCGATGTCTGACGAAGACGTACCATGGTATTGGCATGCCCAATGTTCTTGTGAGTGTGTTTTTGAATAACGTGTGTTTTTGAATAACGTGTGTTTATCCTCCGGCAGCATCATGTCTGTAGATCTGGATCTGTCTCCTCCGGAGGTTCCCGAACCCACTTTCTTCGAGAGTCTCTTGCGTTATGGATTATTTCTAGGAGCCATTTTTCAACTCATCTGCATTTTAGCTGTAATTATACCCACATCCAAGAGCCACGAACAGGTGCGGACAAGTTATACAATTACAGTTTTGTCGTGATGTCTGTCATCGGTTAAAATCTTCATTATAAAACGGATAGTTCCGGTCCTTCCTTCTTGATTCTGATTGGTTGAGCCGCGTTCGAAGCCGTTGTGTAAATTACTCAACAAACTTACACCTGTGACCGCATTGCATTAGTATTACTGCGCAACTGCCGTTTGTGATTCTATCGCCGTTTGTTGCCATAGATATATACATATATCAATATAAGTCTATGGTTTGTTGCTGCATATGTTGCTTGGCAACCTCTTTGGAACTACATTGTTTGGCGGAGGAATAAATGTGTTATAATAACGTTATATATTTTTTGTTGCTGCTGGTGTGTATTTTACGAATAAAATAAATATTAAAATTAATATTTTTATGGAGTAACCGTTTTATAAAAGCAATTAGCCCCTTGAAGCCGTGTTTTACAGTTAATTTAGAACAGTTAAGGGGCGTTGTTAGACACAACGCGGAGCGGAGGCTTATTGGTTTATTTTAATTATATATATATATATATATTGTTAGGGGGGTAACAGTATCAGACCCAGGACCAGAGATGATGAAAGAAGACCAGGAGTCGTGAAGTTCAATCAAAGAGTAAAATTTACTGAAGAATAGTTTGCAGTTTAATTGGCAGAGTCAGCGTCAAAGTCTCACGAGGAGGTCGCAAGCTAACTCTACCTTACATGAAAATCGTACACCAGTTATACTGTTTTCAAGGGCATACATTACATAAACATTCACTTCTGATTGGCTCAGAAGACATAAAGTCTAAACAATGATACATAGATAGACGGCTACGTCGACATCGATCAAGATAGCTGTCATCCAAGTCACGAAAGCTCCAGTAATGACCTCGGAGGGGCCATCGAAAAGCGTCATGAGACCAGCCACCCTGCGTCTTGAGACCTGCAACATACTGATAAAACCTTCCATCCTCAGAGAGAAGAAATAACAATTACTTTACTTCTTGAGAGATATATGTATTAAAGAAGTACAATTTTGGAAACAAATCATAGAACCATATAAAAATTTCCCTCTTTCCGTTAATGGGGTCAGAAGAGAAACCTAATCATATGATGAAGTTCTCTTTAGGCTCAACACACAGTTCTGGCTCAGGGCCACAGAAGATTAGTCACAGACATCCTAAGACCTTCATGAAAGATATGCATTCAACCAACATTCATGAAAGAGATGCATGAATAAAAAACCCATATGTGAAATCACTTTATGGCATATAGGAATGATTATATAATTTGATTAGTACTTATTATAGTAATAATGTAATCATAAAAAGGATATACATATAGTTAAATTGAAGAGGCAAGGGATTCCGACCCCAACCCTTCAGTCCCCCGTTTTAGACCGATGTGTGGTCCAATACCGCCACGTCTGGTCTATCAAGTGAGGCCACTACGGAGAGGGGGAGTGGTGACTCATGCTTCCCTGACGGGTCACACTTGTCTCTTCACCTCGTCACGGACATGCTGGATACTAAAAAGTCCAGTCCCCATTAAGAGGCTCTCCCACCTTCCACTCACATCAGGGCTTCAATGTTGTTTTGATCCAATTTGTCCCTCAGGTGGGTCGTGAGCATCAGCAGTCTCTTTTCCTCCTCAGCAGGATTCAGATTTCTGCATGCAGTCCTGCACAGATAGGAGAAACAAAAACGAACACACAACCAAATACACAAACAGAGGAACATCACCCCCACTATTAGCCATATTCATCCGTTTGGAGCAGGCAGTGTGGTTTTCATGGGCTATGCTGTCTGGAATCCAACTCATGGCGCTAAAATGCGGTTCATAAACATAAACACCTCCATCTCTCACCCAACGACCTTTTTGCATAATGAGGGTATTACCGGGATAATTTGGGGGAGTGACCAAGCCAATAGGTCACTGACTCATTTCCGTCCAACCGATAGCATCTATCGTTTACCTTCTGATACATAGTCGAAATCAAATTTAGACCCTCAGTTGAATTTAGGCATGGGTATTGTACCCAGGATGGACGGTTGTCAGTTTCTTCACAATCCCAATTAGTCGCAAAAGCATGGAATCGACCGGTCCAAATGGAAATCTGTATCCACAGTAGAAATGACAAAGCGATTAGGATTAAACATACAAAAGAGAGCGGGAGTACTAATCTAACAAAAGCCCGTCTCATTTTCCGTCGCTTCTCATTACGCACTTCTTCTTGCAGAATTAGCAGCTTCAATAAGTCGTCTGGCTCAGCCATCTGTAAATGATAAAACAGTAATGCCAGAATTTAGAAAAATCACATACGACAGATATTGAAGAGGTACGATTTATCATGTTATTATGTGGTGGTATTCTGGTTGCAACACCTCTCAAGTGGTTTCACCTGTGACCAATGTCTCCATACTGTACCCAACACACCTCTGTCGAGTAACACAGATGTATTAGTAGTCAACAGAACTTGGTAAGGTCCATCAAATTTCGGACCCAGAGGAGAGATTATCTCCCTTTGCAACATTACACTGTCACCTATCTCAGGCAACGCAGGCATGTCTTTTTGCTCAGTGTTATCTTTCTCTGCTTGTCGGATACTGACACTAACCCTGGTGTCTTTTAAACATTTATCCAAAGCCTTCAGATAATTTTGCAGAGCATCTTTCAAAGGCCCTGACGGTCCCTCATGTTGCAGAGGAGCGTCCCAGGGCAGTCGCATGTAGCGACCTGTCATTATCTCAAAGGGACTGATCTGAGTAGTTTTGTTCGGGCTGGCTCTCATACTTAAAAGAATGGTTGGAATAGCAGAGTGCCATCCCTTCCCCCATTCCAACAATCTCTTTCTCAATGAAGTTTTAATCGTCCGATTAGAACGCTCGACAGAACCACTAGACTGAGGACGAAACGGTATGTGGAAGTGTTGTTTCACTCCCATCAATTTCATCACATTCTTCATTACCTTCCCCGTGAAGTGTGTGCCCTGATCTGAGTCAATATGCAATGGTAACCCCCATCTGGGGAAAACTTCATTCAACAGAATTTTTGCAGTTGCGTCTGCTGTGCAGTTTTTCAGAGGAAACGCCTCCACCCATCTGGAAAACAAATCAACAATCATCAGAATGTATGAAAAGCCTCCACTAGGGGGCAGGGGACCTATGAAATCAATTTGAAGATGGGTCCATGGCCCCTGAGGTCGAGGGGCATGTCCTAAAGGAATCTTTAGCTTTGCTGGGGAATTCACTTTAAGACATACTAAGCATCTTTTACAAAAGTCATTGCAAGAAGCTCTCAGCTTTGGCCACCACCAGGTTTTTGACATCATTGCATGTAAATTCTCAGGACCAGCATGTGCCAAACCATGATAAAGAGACATTAGTTCAGTTCGAGCAGAAACAGGACAAACAAAACGGTCATTGAATTTCCATAACCCTTCTGTATTTTTCTTTGCACCTAATTTTGTCCATTGCTCTATCTCTTCAGGGTCATCCTCTGAATAAAGCTCAAAAATGTCTCTAGAGGGTTCACTCTCCTGGGGAGCAAAAGCCAGCACACTCACGCATGTCTCAGTCAATTTTGCAGCCTCTTTGGCAGCAGTATCAGCCGCCTGATTCCCTTTGGCCTCTGGAGAACTGTCAGTGGAGTGTCCCGTGATTTTGATAACAGCTCCTGCTGCGGGGAGATCACATGCAGCCATCAATTCTTTTACCTGGTGCTGATGAGAGATGGGGAGACCAGCCGTGGTTAGAAATCCCCTGCGTGTCCATACCGGGCCGAAGTCATGAACCGTCCCGAAGGCATAACGACTGTCAGTGTAGATATTGACGCGTCTCCCTTTACTGTGCTGTAATGCTCGGGTTAAAGCAACCAGCTCTGCCACTTGAGCCCCTCCCCCTGAAAGAGAACCACAGTCAACAGTTTCACCATGTTCATTTACGACAGCCCAGCCTGTGAATCGTTTCCCCTGTTCATGAAAGCTGGAACCATCCACAAACAAACTCATGGCATCGGAAAGGGGCTCAGACTGGAGTGGGCTTTGGCTGTCTGTGTCAATCAGCCGTGCGCAGTTATGGACAGTTCCTTCGTCTTTTGATGTGTCACAATGTTCTCTGTGGTTTTCACCGCCCACTCGGCACAATCACATATCAGCAGACATGGATGTTGTCCTGCCATGGAAACAGGAATAGGAGTAGAATAGTAGCCTACCATTCCATACGAACTTCTTCCTGGAACCTTTTGACCCAGGGCAGCAGAGTAGGATCTGTTTCCCACCCAGGTCCACAGATGGAACGGTCTGGTTGCATCAGCATGTCGCAGTGCTGGGGAGGAAGCAAGAGTTTCTTTGATACTCACAAAAGCCTCCTCCATCTCCTCGGTCCACTCGATCAGATCTGCTCCAGGTTTTCCTCCTTTCAGTGCCTCTGTGAGTGGTTTAGAAAGTTCAGTATATTCACAGACATACTGGCGGCAGTAATTCAAAAGACCCATTACTTGCCTTAGACCAGTGACAGTATGTGGCTTTGGAAGTTCAATGATAGCTTTAACTCGTTCAGGGGTGATGCGTCTGCCATGCACCCCAACAATCTGTCCAAGATAAGTCACTTCAGGCAAAGCTAGCTGTGCTTTCTTCAAATTCACTTTGAATCCCCCGTTTTGGAGGGCATTCAAAACAGTTTGGACAGCAGTCAAATGTTTGAACTTAGTTGGACTAGCAATCAGTATGTCATCCACATATTGCAGGACAACCGATCCGTCATTTTCAATTTGTTTTCTTACCGGATCGATGAAGGATGCTAGTACCTGATGAAACAAGGTGGGGCTGTTGCAGAAGCCTTGTGGAAGCCGAGTCCAGGTCCATTGGCGACCCCTGCTGGTAAAAGCAAATTTCCCTTGGTCCTCCTTGTCTAAGGGACAAGTCCAAAAACCGTTAGAAATATCAAGAGCAGTAAAATAACAATGTTCAGCTCCTATTTCATGAAGGATAGTTGCGGGGTTGGCCACCAGAGGGTGTACTTTCTCAGAAATAGAATTCAAAGAAGTATAGTCAATCGTCAAACGCCACGATCCGTCCGCTTTTCTGACAGGCCACATTGGAGAATTAGTGGGAGAGGAACATGGAATAATTATTCCCCGCTCACTTAACTCATCTACCACAATGTCCGCTCCTTCTCTAGCTTCATTTTTCAAAGGATATTGTCGTTTGGCTACATGCATAGGACCTGGGATGCTCAGTGGCTGGATCTGTGCAAGACCACAATCATATTTGTCTTTGGCCCATACCTTTGGGAATTTTGAAATTATGAACTTCCACTCAGGACGAGTTTCAGTTAAACCAACAGGTTCAGCCACTGCACATCTCTCATGGTGGGGGCCAGAGTGAGATAAGCGAATTGTTTCATTGCAGCCAAGCACGAGCTTATCCTTTGAAAGCAAAACATCAGCTTCGAGTTCTTTTAGAATGTCAACACCGATAATAGTCCCCACAGTATTCTTCCCCACCCAAAACTCAGTCCAAAACACTTTGTCAGAATCAGAAAGGGTTAGAGGAACAGAAACAGATTTGTGAAACACCTTTTTGCCATTTAGGCCTTCTATATACAAAGTTTCAGAAGTGATCTCAAGATCGAGATCAGTAATCGATACTGTAGCACCCGTGTCAATTAAAGCAATGCATTGCCGGCCTCCTAACAACGCGTTTATGAATGGACGGGTGTCAGCATAATTACTATTACCGGAGGCCGCTGACCCCTAGTCCCCACCTATCAGCTGTTTCAGCTTTGCAAGATCAGCTTGAGACAGAGTGACAGATGGGGAAGCTTCTTGTTTATCATTCGAAGCATTATTTTTGTTACCTCCCTTTTTCCCATTTCCTTTATTCTTGGGTCTACGGCAATGTTTCGCAATGTGACCTTCCCTTCCACAATTTCTACATTTAGCAACTGACTTGGGACAGGTTCGGGAAGTGTGGCCTAACTCATCACAGTTATAGCATGTCACATCATTGCGAGGAGGGGCCTCCCCTTCAACTGAAACAGCAGCCGCCTTCACAGTGCTCACATTATCAGCATCGCATGCTTGCATACGGCTCCAGCTCACAGAGCACCAACGAAGCAAATCTGCCCATATTTGGATATCAACAGCACTGTTCATCAACATATCTTTGTATTGCTTATTCAGACCGCCTGTGGCTGATTCGATTACTATAGCAGAATCAAAATCTTCATCATTGTTATTAGCAGCACAGTAGGTCTCATATGCAATACGGAACCGGTCCACATATTCTATCGGGCTTTCACCGGTTCTCTGTTTGATCTGGGTCACACTACTCCACGGAAAAGAACCCCGACCCAGCAATTCCTTCACAGCTGTTTTATAATCAGAATAAGCCACACAAAACTCACCCCAATTTGCAGGGACCCGAGGGAAAAAGGTCACACCCTGGACAGCCCTTAATTTGGAGGAAGGAACTAACCCTTCGACCAGCGACTGGATATCAGCAATGCCTAGATTTTGTTGCCTAGCAACAGCCTCTAGCTTGTCCCATAGACTTTTGTTTGGGTTATACAACTTAAAAGGTTCCAACCCTGCAAGCAAACTGTTTTTCTCAGTGGGTGTGAGTCTGACCCATTGACCATCCTCACATCCGGCACCCATTTCAATATTCAACCCGGCCCAGTTCGTGTGTCGAATCGGGGCGGCGGATGCAGTAACATTAGGTTTAAATGCCTCCATGGGAGTCAGATTAAGATTTTTGACCCCAGAGTTATATTCAGTTTGTTTTGCTTGCACAGAAGGAATCTCTGAACTGTAGGGAGGGGGAGTTGCAACAGCCACATTCAACAGCCCGCGTACCTCAGCGTAGGGCCCGCTATTTTGGTTATCAGTCTGTCTGGCAGAGCCTGAAGCGGCAGCCGCCTGAACAGAGTGAGAAGGGAAAGAGGGGGCGGAGGGAGTAGGAACTTCCTCCTTTTTTACAGCCTTTTCTGCCATTTCACACAATGCCTCAAGCCCTTTGCTAAAACTACACAGATCACTGCCTATTTCATTCCCAAGGAGTTTAGCCATCCTGTCACGTTGGGCAATTAAACTCTTCCAACCATTAATCATGTTCGGGATTGCCTTTTCAGGGGTTAAGGGAATTCCACCCATTTTACAAATCCATGAATAGGCAAACACGGACAAAAACTTCACTCTGTCAGCCTCTTTCTTTTTTTTTTTTGCAGCCAGTCAATCTGTTCTGTGACTCCCCAATTAGCATCAAAGCCCTGGCTGACCATTTTCTTAATCAGTTCTGCGTATTTTTTTGATTTGAGCGCATCAGAGAAGAGCTGTTTACAGCATGCACTCTCTTCAGCCTCATCACTTTGGTCAGAACAAATTGAGATAACCTTTTTATCTGTCATTGTTGGTCACAGGTGAAACTCACCACAGAGAATGTTCTTAGCAGCAAAAATGTTTTAGCAGCGAATTGAAAAATACGTTTTAAATGACAAGTCTGGACTTCTACACAAAGAAACCACAAAGTATTTTTCACTCACGACTCCCGATCATATATTCTGATCCATGCCAATTTGGGTCATAATTTATTTAAGGGGATCGTTCTTGATGCATCCCTGGCAAACAACCCTGTCTCTGTTACTATATATATATATATATTTTTTTTTTTCTAACTAATTTCTCAGTCCCTAACTGCCTAATCCACTAAATTCGGGGATCCCCTTTCTGAGATGGAAGAGATATAGTAGGATCACGGCGCCCTGGACCTTCAATCCAGGGACGTACTCTGCTGGGGTGTTGCTATATCAACAATGCCCAGTGGGGCCCCCACAGAGCACGCTTCGCTTGCGCTGTCTGCTCTTGTTAAATTTTAAAACAATGCTATCAGCGACTTCCTTTTATACTTTAACCTTTAGTATAATTAATCTTCACTCTCCTCATCGGAGTGAAGCTCTTCCGTTCCTCTTCAAATCTCTTCCATTCAGACAGACCTATAGCCTATAATATAATAAATCTTCCTACCTTGTTTGTTGGTTTGCCAGGGGTGTCACCTCAGAATGATTGCGCGCATCCGCCACCAAACTGTTAGGGGGGTAACAGTATCAGACCCAGGACCAGAGATGATGAAAGAAGACCAGGAGTCGTGAAGTTCAATCAAAGAGTAAAATTTACTGAAGAATAGTTTGCAGTTTAATTGGCAGAGTCAGCGTCAAAGTCTCACGAGGAGGTCGCAAGCTAACTCTACCTTACATGAAAATCGTACACCAGTTATACTGTTTTCAAGGGCATACATTACATAAACATTCACTTCTGATTGGCTCAGAAGACATAAAGTCTAAACAATGATACATAGATAGACGGCTACGTCGACATCGATCAAGATAGCTGTCATCCAAGTCACGAAAGCTCCAGTAATGACCTCGGAGGGGCCATCGAAAAGCGTCATGAGACCAGCCACCCTGCGTCTTGAGACCTGCAACATACTGATAAAACCTTCCATCCTCAGAGAGAAGAAATAACAATTACTTTACTTCTTGAGAGATATATGTATTAAAGAAGTACAATTTTGGAAACAAATCATAGAACCATATAAAAATTTCCCTCTTTCCGTTAATGGGGTCAGAAGAGAAACCTAATCATATGATGAAGTTCTCTTTAGGCTCAACACACAGTTCTGGCTCAGGGCCACAGAAGATTAGTCACAGACATCCTAAGACCTTCATGAAAGATATGCATTCAACCAACATTCATGAAAGAGATGCATGAATAAAAAACCCATATGTGAAATCACTTTATGGCATATAGGAATGATTATATAATTTGATTAGTACTTATTATAGTAATAATGTAATCATAAAAAGGATATACATATAGTTAAATTGAAGAGGCAAGGGATTCCGACCCCAACCCTTCAATATATATATATCTTTTATGTACAATTCACTTTAAAAAAAGATCCACATTTCTCATTTTCATTTATTGAGATAACATGGACAATGTGCCATGATTTAATGGAGATTACTGCCATCAACTGGAGAAAAAAAACACTTTTAAACACAATTAAATAACATGAAATTTAAGCTAGAGCTTCAAACTGTTATTCACGGGTATACATCTCACAAGTTTGTTATTTAGATGTACGTGTAGACATAAAATAATTATTGTAACAATAAAAATTACTTTAAAAAAAAATCAAGACTACAGGCAAAACTTGTAAAGCAGAACATTTCTCTTAATGAAGTAATGATCAACTGGGGAAGTATGGTGATATCTATTAATTAAAATGTTCAGCTCTGGTGTCTTGCCATAAGGGGTTTGAAAATTCAAAGTAATTTATTCTTTTGTGTTTCATAATTGTAGGTGGAGCCGTCGGAGCCGGTTGACACTCGCAGCTCTGAGCAGAACCGCAAGCCAAAGGGACCCGTTCTACAAATCCGACAGAAACTGAAAAAGGAGAGCAAGAAGAAGAGATAGTGTGTGTGTGTGTGTATAGACTGAGTGAATATAAATGAGGGAAACATTAAAGGTGCAGCAGGAACCTTGTGTAAGGATTCAGCTGTGGATCTGATCAACTCACGGATGATGGATTGACTTACAGCAGCATTAGAGGATGTGGATGCAACGAGATATTGTGTAGTTCAGACATTATAACATCTGATTTTAGTTCGGATGTTGCCACGTACTTCAAAACAGTGTTTTGTTTTTCACACATTATATATGTATCAGTGATTTTGGATAATCTTTAGTGTTATTTTAAGTACCTTCATCTGAATAAACTGATTGTCTGTTCTGCTCGTTTCTTTCTGTGGTGATTATGTTCAATAATAGTATCCAGGTGTAATGTTCAAATGGCACACAAGATATTTAGAAATATATTTTAATAACATATTTGATAGATTATATGATCTAAAATGTTGTATTCCCAAATATACATAAGAATGCTATTATGTTTTTAAAATTATAAATGGATTGTTCCTAGTTGGATTAAGCATTACGGCATAATGCTATCAATAAATAATACGTTACTACTAGATTTTATGTTTATAATCTGGCTAATTAAAACTCTTAAATGAGTGACAATCATCATGATCAAGAGATGCTTGCTACTTAAAAAGGGTTAATAAATGGACAAATGTAGTTATTTGCTGAAGTATTTGAGAATTCCATTTAAAACTTTTGTACTTGATAACTAACTTTTTTTTAAAAGAATATTTTCATGAATCCACCCCTGATTGAAGCTCTTGGAACATAAATATAAAACTGTTTTGCATTTCCAATAATACATATTACAGAAAAGCATTCATAATGCTCACATAAATTAAGGACACACACACACAAAAAACTAACTAATCAGCATCCACTTTTTGGTTTGTTTTAACAAATAAAAGTAACAGCCACAGCAACATTTTATTTCAAATGCACATGGATAAATATGGTTGCTTTTTGATTAAAAACATGATTTGAGAAAATAGGCATTATATATAAACACAAATAAAACACACTGATATTATGTCTAACGTAATCTTACTGAAATCATCTTTTTGTATACAAATCATAGATATGAAAAACAAGCTATTTAAATAGATATCAATGCCAAGACGTCTTCACCGGCCTGATGCTGTTTCATGAGGATGGAGAGCTGTCTTCCACATTAGAGCTTATTTTTATGAACAAGGTCCCTTCTTATAACAGCATTCACTGCAAGGAAAAATAAAACCATCATTAGTGCGTGCTGTTTGATAAAGTGTGCGTTACTATTATAGCATTAATGAAGTGATCAAACCTCTAACACTAAGGATTACACATCAGTTTGTGCTCCAGGCATACTGTATGTGTTGTTGGGGAGAATTTGCTGTTACTTTACTTTAGTGATCCGCCATTTTCACCTGCCGGCTTTTATCAAGACATTTTTATGAAGCACATGCATCACAGACAGAGACTGAATGAATGCAAGGTCGGTGGGACACTGCAGTCTGCGCATCACTGTAACTAGCCTTCCACTAGCTGGCAGCACGGAGTTTAACCATCACTTTATCCGGCTGTGCTTCCTGTTGTTCTGCTGAGGCAAGTTAGTGGGCTAAAAATGGAAAGTTTTCAGTCTAAAATTAGATTAGGGGACACAAGGGGTAGCGTTTACAGGTATAATCAGCTTGAAATAGAAGCTAAAGCGTTGGTGGGATGCTTTGTAACACCTACAACATCCACCGCAAATACAAACAAATTGCATCCGTGGTGTGATTTTAAAATGTGGCTCACAATATCAACTATACCAGGCTTTACGTGAATAAACAACACAATTCAAGTGTATTTACGAGTGCGTTTGTGATTGAATGCTATACTAAAGATCAATAGTGTGTCCTGTTTGTCCCTGTGTGTGTGTTTTAGGTCTGCTAGGAGCTCAATATTTAACAGGCTTTGGCAGAACCTGAGGCACTGACCCATATAGTGGCGCCTGATAAGAGTGGCATACATTAGTGGCCTCTGAAATAAACTACTGAATATCTGCTATCAACACACAACAACAGCGACATGCCATATAAAATCATATATTTAAAGCTGCTGTCCGTAACTTTTTTGGGTTAAAAATTATCCAAAATAATAATAATTAAAAAAAACATAACCAGCCAGTGTTAAAAAATATCTGCTTACCTTTGCTCGATTCAAAACGGTAAGCTTGTAATAATGATTTTAATTCCAGTGGTACTGGTGGATTTCCGCGGGAAATTCGAGCATGTCTTTGCGTCATTACGTCACATCTGTACACATAAAGAAGGAGTCCCGGCAAGTAGGCTATATTGCGTGAGCGGATGTTGGAGTTGGAAGCTTTTAGCCTTTTCTCACAGCTCTTCAAATAATTAAACTCATGGCGGATCCAGAAAGGTTCAAACGACAACCACCAGTGACAACTGGAGATTCACCCGTGGAAAAAAACCCAGGAGAATTCGGACTTCGGAGTGGGTAGAGAAAAAAAGAGATTGCAACCGGGCCCACGCGAAAACAAGGATTAACATTGGCAGGGCTTTTGAAAGGTGGCGTGAACTCCGTGATATTTGACGGGGTTCAAAACGGACGCAGAAACGGCTTTTTTTTTCTGTTGGACAGGTAAGACGTTTCAATAGTTCAATCGTGTAACAGTAGCACACTTGTTCGCTTAATTCAGTTACGGAGTTTCCTTTGTTGTGGCTTTTTTCGTTTTGCTATTATGGTAAATATGAATTATTTTGTGCTAGCTATGAGAGGGAGCAAATCACCTCTACTCCAAGAAAACCAAACCCGCCTCCTCCATTGTCAAGAATTGGATCTGAATCAGATCGGTAAAGTGAAAATGATCCTTTTCCCCAAAATTATTAGAGTTAAATTATGTAAAACACGTTTATGCATAACAGGGATTCAGTTCATAAACCGTTTATTTCATAGCACTATGACTACTTGTCAGTATCCACACCGTCGCGGTGACTGACAGTCTCCTCAAAACAGTGTTCATCCGCGCTGTTTCATGCCGATGTACAACTCACGCAAAGTGAATAATTCCGCGAATAACTGCAATTACAGATTTCAAACAGAGATGGCGACAAAGAGGGAAAACGCCGGACTGCAGCTTTAAATGAAAGTTAAAAAGCGATTAAAAATGGTGACAAACTATGGTTCTTAATAAAAGAAACAGTTCCAGTGTCTGTGTGACATAGTGTGAGATAAGAAAGTCTAAAAAAAAGTCTAACTAAAAAAAATAATTGAAAAGGAGGGTGTTTCG
This sequence comes from Tiaroga cobitis, assembly GCA_030578255.1. Classification (NCBI taxonomy): domain Eukaryota; kingdom Metazoa; phylum Chordata; class Actinopteri; order Cypriniformes; family Leuciscidae; genus Tiaroga; species Tiaroga cobitis. The sequence goes on along the minus strand of CM060596.1, from coordinate 3,506,529 downwards.
TTTAAGGATGTTGCTATTCGAACTTTGCAAACGTTTGAAGCAAAAAAGTGTTTGAAAATCATTTTAAAAGACAGAGGTACAAGAATGTGTATTAAACAGCTTTAATGAGAGAAAGAACTACAATTCCATGAAGCATTGCAAAAGACAAATTTAAAACAATGGATAAATCAGAAACTACTCAAATATTTATATATGTTATATATATATATATATATATATATATATATATATATATATATATATATATAGCCTATACATACAGTAACAAGTACCAGTCAAAAGTTTGGAAACATCACTATTTTTAATGTTTCTGAAAGAAGTCTCTTCTGCTCATCAAGCCTGTATTTATATGATGAAAAATACAGGGAAAAAAAAAACAATAATATTGTGAAATATTATTACAATTTAAAATAGGCTAATGGTTTTCTTTAAACTTTTAAATATAATTTATTTCTGTGATGCAAAGCTGAATTTTCAGCATCATTCTGTTTTGAATAAATGCTGTTCTTTTTAACTTTTTATTCATCAAAGAATACTGAAAAAGTATCGCAGGTTCCAAAAAATATATTAATACTGCACAATTGTTTCCAACATTGATAATAAATCAGCAGATTAGAATGATTTGTGATGATATGACACTGAAGATAGGAGTAATGGCTGGCGAAAACTCAGCGTTTCATCACAGAAATAAATTATATTTTGAAGTATATTAAAATAGATAAAAATTTAAATTGGAATTCACCAAATAAATGCAGGCTTGATGAACAGAAGAGATTTCTTTCAAAAACAAATTAATGATGTAATGATTCAAAAATGCAAACTTTTGACCGGTACTGTATACCTGTATATAATATGCATATTAGTTTGAGAGTGTAGGGAGACTGTCATTCACAGCGCTTCATGGGAGTGGATGAGCACTAAATTGTTTTTGGGCACAATTTGCCTCTTTCAGTTCTGTGATTGGAGGAGATGTGTCTGCAGAATCATGTGTAATGTAGTTATATAATGTAGTTAAATACCATCAGTTAACAATCTCGTAGCTCACAGTAGGTCTTTCTTGAAAAGTTTATAAGTAATTGTTAAAAATCCATTTCCTTTACGAGAAAATGAGTGTGATTTTTACTTCCGGAACCTGACTGTAATATTCTAACTGAAGTGTTCGAATTGAGCACATTGTACAGTCAAACCAACATTTATTCAGACACCTTCAACATTTCTCACATTATCACAGTTTATTCGCTATAGTTGAGACAATGGTAATAAAATATGACAAGAACTCAGAGTTATCAAATCAGTTGATATTTCACTGGTTTTGTCCATCCGTCTGTTAAACTGTCTCACACATGAATTATGTTGAATATCTGTCTACACAATTAACTACACAATTAGATAATACCAGTTTAGCTCAAGCAGTGACCAAGCAATGCTTAATGTTGTTCAGTCTGTGGTGTAAAGGTCGCATTAGCAAGAAACACTTCAGCAAAACTTGGGTCAGGTCAAAGTGTCTGAATGCATTTTTGGTCCCAAATGTGTATAAATGTATTTGTATAAGTAGTCAACTGTATGAAGAATTTGGGGGTATAATATGTCACAGTTTACTTTATTTTGCTATCCTCCCTTACATAAATGAACTATAGTATTTTGAACTAAATATCAAAAATGATATCTGGTGTCTGAACAATTTTTGGTTGGACTGTAAATACTGATTGATCAGAGTAATGATGCCCACAAACCATCATCCAGATAGGCCTGATCCAGGTTCTCCTGCTTGATGGTGACTCTGATAGGACTGATGTTCCTCTGGTGCTGTACGGGCAGGTACGTCTGCTGATGGCTTCGGGCCGGTGGGGACCTCCCTGTGGTGGGGGACGCCCTCGAGCCATACGCCTTCTGATGGGCCCCGGCGGAGCACAGCTCGGAGACATCAAGGGTAGGAAATAAGGAGGCGGCCGTTTGGATGCTGTCACCTGCTATGGTGTACGAGTAGGCGTTAGGCACAAACGTAGACAGTGAGGTCACACTGTGTGTGGACCCCATACATGAAGCATGACCCGGGGAGCCAGAGAGAAATCCTGGTATCTGGTAGCGAATGGATGCGTGCTCGAGGTGGTGTTGTGGGACACCAGGATACATGCCAGATTGAGGTCGCTGGTACGGCGAGCCGGTGGGCATCATACAACCGTCTGGAAGATGACAAGAGGGAGGAGAAACGCCCATGATGGGACGCACAGGACAGCCTAACTGTGTGTACTGGTATTCTTCAACCGGCTCTGCTTTAATCTGTGGCACTGGAAAGGAAATCCAAACCATTTGGATCAGTTTTAAAACAAAAAAGGCCAGGTAAAGTAGATTATTTGACGGTAAAGGAACCAAAGGCTGCACCTGAGAGGGGTGTGTAGGTGAAGTTTTGAGGCTGGCTGCATTTCTTCTTCCCGTTCAACACCTGAAAGCTGACTCTGACTGGGTGGTAGATGTTGGGGTCCCGATATGGAGGGATTTCCAAGAACAGCAGGTTCTGATAGGAACACAACTTACATTAAACTTTTAAACACCATTATTGAAGACCATTGTGTATTTTTTTAGTTTGAATGCTTACAGACGTGCTTTTGTCTCTGTAAACATGCGCCTCCGCCTCCCATATCTGTAAGTCAACTAAGACAATAAAACAGGCATTTGAATACAGAAAAAACATGCATGGGAACAATAAATATTTGAAACATCATAGTATCTTCTTTTCTTTACGAATATTTCCTTAAAAAGGGTGGTTTTACCCTAGTTACACTACACTACTTATTATGAAAGAAATTAATACTTTTATTTAGCAAGAATGCATCAAATTGGTCGAAGGTGACAGTAAAGACATATATAATGTTACAAAAGATTTCTATGAATGCCGTTCTTTTGAATGTTCCATTCATCAAATATTCCTGATTTTTTTTATCACCGTTTACATAAAAATATGAAGCAGCACAACTTGTCAACATTGATAATAATCAGAAATGTTTCTTGAGCAGCAAATCAGCATTTGTGAGTGAAATGAGTGAATCAGAAATGAGTGATTTCTGAAGGATCATGTGACACTGAAGACTGGAGTAATGATGCAGAAAATTCAGCTTTGATCACAGAAATAAATTACATTTTAAAATATATTCACATAGAAAACAGCTATTTTAAATTGCAATAATATTTCACAATATTAGTGAGCATACTTTCAAAAACCTTTTAACGCTAGAGTATTTTTTTTATAACTCAGAACTAATTTACATCCGTTCACCTACACACGCCCTTGTGTATTCGCACTATTTACTGTTCAAAGCCACAACAAATAGCTGGTCCGTGACTTCTACATAAGCAACAGAGAGAAAGTTTCATGCATAGTGGATGAAACTCCCACTCTCCTGCTGTGTGACTTCTGCTCTGCAACCATCACTTTGAGAACAGGAAAGGAAAGAGACTCTGCTTGTAGATGCTATCTGTGCAGAGCAAACCACATCCTCTCGCACCGCACTGCACACCTAAATGGAAAGTGCTGCTAAAATCTTAGCTTGCATCAGAAAGAGTAGGCCGTGTCTATAGGATGTCCATGTGAGTCACGGCTGATATATGCTATTGTCCTCATGGTCGTTCTGTGACACTGAGATTTCACTCAGCTGTCACTCAAAATATTCTAGACATTTTGGAATATTTCTGGTGTTTCCCCCAAATCAATTAATTCGATTAAATTGAAATCTTTACTTGGTTTTGCATTTATAAATTTTTGATTTAATTCATTTGACTTACTTTCATGCATCTAACTTCCATATTATGTCAATGTAAGTGTCTTCTGTCCTTTGTAAAACATTGGTTTTAAAAATGCTAAATCAAAAATGTTTTACTTGCCTTTATGTAGACTCTCAAATAATATGAAGTTATTAAACTTGCGTGCATAATAATTGTAAAATAATGAGAAAACTGTTAAAAGTAGTTTTAGATTTAAAGTTTATCACATCACAGCGCAGGAGCTGACAACTTCCCAAAAGTATTTCATATCACCTACCAATAAACATAGTTCTAGAATTAACGTTATGTACTGTGCGTAGGTGTTGGTTGAGGTTTCTGACGTCTTTAAACACTGACAGACAAACTGGCGGGAATATGTGTGTTTATGCAAGCTTTGCAAGGCTTATCTTCTTTCTTTTTTCACTCTTGTTATTGCAAACGTTGGCCAAACCAGACTGCAATCTACCATACAACCCAGACCTTCATAGCTTCATCCTGGACCACCGTTTTTCTCAGCATATGCAAAGCACATAAATACGACTTCAAACAAATCATATGTTAATCTTCTCCACAGATGGCTGATAGTGCCTGGAGAAGTCAAATATTAAAAGAGTTCTGTGTCGATGGTTGGAGCTGTTAACACGCTAAAGCACAAAAATAGTAGTTGAAGGTCTACTTCCACCATTGTAAAGTAGCTATTCATCCATGTAAAATGAGATTAAGATCTCCCTATTTAAATGTATACCTTCACAGAAACTGTAGACATACTGACTTTGTGTGTCTTTCAGTCTAGAGATACAGAGTTTAAATGTAGCTGAGAACCTTTTAAATAGCCTAAACATGATTTGGATTAGAACAAAAGGATTTGGATACTCAAAAATGTCTTAATGTTATTGCATCAGATAACAGAATATAAAATCAACAGCCATTTATTTTAGTCTATCATCTAATGCGATAATGTTCAAACATTTTTAAATGTTTAATTTTTTGGAGCCAGTGGCGACCTCTCTGCTCTCTAAACAGCCACTGAAATATCCATTGGTTAACCACTGTACTTATAATCAGTAAAAGTGTGACCAACCCTCTCAACGAAAGCGTTTTACTCACCATGCGTTTTCTCAAAGAAGATGACCCTGGACTCTGAAGTGAAGTTCTGGCCCCTAAGGATCATCTGCAGTCCACCCAGAACCGAACAGTGGTCCACGTCCTGACGCTCTACCGCTGGATGCTCATGGGCCGACCTTTGAGCTGTAAAACAACCCAAGGCATTCATGCATTTGATATTGAAAATATGATGTTTTACCATTTTGCAAGTGCACATTCTGCAAAAACATGCATAAAAATGTATGGTTAAAATAAAGAGTTTGAAATGAGAAGTTACAATGCGTACAGCACTCAATAGTCTGTGAGGCCACTTGGAGAGAGAGCCACTGGCCTCCGGGTTGAGGAACGTGGACACGGAAGATCATTCTCACTCGGGTGTTTTTCCGTCCCACATCCGTCTCTCCTTTCTTCAGCTCAATGTCGGCATTTCTCAGTTTCAGGATACCAGCACAGTCAACTCTAACATAGACAAAGACTTAGCATGCAAACTCAAAAAACACTGGATCTTTTATCACGTCCTGTTCATGTTTTATCAATTCTGGTTTCAATTTTTTTATATTCCAAGAACAGAAAGTATCTACTATCCTAAACTAGATATAGTGGAGGCTATTTTTCACTTTTTATCCCAGAATATTTCTGCAGGTTTATTATTGAAAGTATTTTCTGGTGCATACCATCAAGTTTTGGCTATTGAACATTTCCACCATTGCAACTGGGATGTTTTTACACTATATAGGATAAGTTGTCATAATAAGAACCTGCATCATGCATGTTATAGGCTATTTACTAGGTTTTCAGCTACATTTAAACAAATATGAAGTATTAAACTGTTCACGATGCAACAAATCGTGCTGCAGAATCACTGCTTTATAGCTGAATAAAATGTATTTCATAATTGACTAATTTTGCAATATCAACACTGTTATAGAACTGAATTTTAATAATTAAACTATTGCCTTCTGTAGAGCTGCTTGTTTTATAACTGATTAACTTTACAGTTACTGAACTGACTTGAGCTAAATAAAGACACTATTGTCTTTTTCGGTGCTTTACAGCAGAATTTGAATTTGTCTCATATTTCATGAGGTTTGCATAATCGATTCTGTTATTTTCCTCTTTATTTCTGTAAAGCTGCCTTAAAACAATCTGTATTGTATAGAGCGCTTTATAGATAAAGGTGAGTTGAGGATACTAGCATTTATAGAATTGTATATTTGACTCAAGCTCTGTATCTCAAAAGCTGTGAGGTTTTGAGACAATTTCCACATGTGACAACTAGCCCCGGTCTTCTTTATTTGCTATCATTATCTTCTTACACAACTCTCATGTTCTCCTTGGGTTCCAGTGGCAACTCTAGGATTTTGGTTCCGCTCAACGTTCGTTCCTGACTGTTGGTGGTGACGGTCTTGCCGGTGATGCGGTGGACCTGGTAGAACGCGTGAGGTCTGAGGTTCCTGTCGTCAGCCGTGCCGATGAAGATCTGTAGAGCCAGCGGCTCCGTCCCGGTGTACCCTCGCAACTGAAACGGTTTATAAACCACAGTTTATCTCTCTACACATGCTTTACACTATTCTAACAATCAAAGGGTGATCTAATATGTGATACAAGATACACTATACATAAAAATGTGTGATTGAGGTTGCAAAAAATTCCTGTAACTGGATATTTAAATGCAAATATTTGCTCAGTGTCACAACACTTTTTGTCTTAATTTTCAACAGATATGCATACAAGCTGAGTGAAAGGTTTAGTCAGTGTAAATGATATGACATGTGTTGGCACAGCGATAGCTAATTTCCCTAAACGTGGACACCGTACTTCACGCCGTAACAGGGAAACAACGTCACCACAATCATTGCATTATCTCTGTCTCCCCCTTGTTTGTCTTATCAAGCTCTTCACTGACAGCCATCTCAGTTTCAAGTCTTTAAATCGCTCACACAACCGTTTGTGCACATTTTCACACGCAGCGATTCTCAAGAATTGTCATATTCACATCACTCCCCACGCGTCCTTAAAAGAAACAAACAAAAACAACCTTTCCGCCCTCCCACGGCTTTGCTTCTTCTAAATACACAGCTCTGTCCTCATTTTACCTGAACGACAGGATGGCCTCCGGCAGACGCTTTGACGGCCCCTCGGCTGCCCTCGGTCTCGTAGTGGGCCCTGTGATGTTGTCTGGGTTGAACCTCTATCCTGAGCTCATACTGTTCACTGCTGCTGGGAAGAGGCCAGTCCATCGCAGGCAACGCAGCCACTGGCATACTGGGAGATGAGATACTGTTTAGTCAATCACAATAGCCATCAAAGATCACTTATTTACTAACTTAATAATAAGCAGGAGGATCTGGGAATAAAAATCAATGTGGGCCAGGACTGTACATTTTAATCTTTGCACTATTCTGGTTTTCCCAAATGAAACCTATTGCTCAAAGGTTGCTCTTTCAGAGCTCAGGCTCAAGACTTTGTCTCAGATGTTTCTCCCAAACTATATTAGAAGAAATTAAAATAGACACGATGATAAACTAGTCATGCAGTAAGAGTATGAATATGGATAGCAGCTCAGCTCCATTAATATTTGGAGAATTTGATTAGAAATGCTTGAGTTTATATTGAGTGCTGACTTTTGATATTTTGATAAATCTGAGTACAATTTGAGATATTTTTGAGATTCTAGAAGAGACACGTGTAAAACTGAGGCCTTTTACAAAATTAAAAATTTGAGAAACCAAAAGTCTCTCCATTTAATATCATTGCTGCCCGGAGAAATAAACAGATGTATTGGGAAATTTTCCTCATTTATAAGTGGATAAAGGCATCTGCTAAATGAATAAATGCAAGACTGTTGCTTTCTCACTGACTGATTGGTTATTGATCGGTTATTTCATACCTACAAACCCCTGCGAGAGCCTGACTGGACCAGTTGGCAGGCATGAAATAGCATGATTCCATAGTGAATTCTTTTTTCACTTCCGTCATGGTTGGGAACATGCTCGCCTGGCTTTCCGTGTAGACAGAATACTCTAGATTAGGTCTGACGATCTTAGTAGGGATCGGTTTAGTCAAGCTGCTGAGGTTGTTCAAGGAATCCTCCAAGTTGGCCAGTGGATAAAACTCGGTGGGCTCGTCTCGGACAAAATGGAGGTTTTGAGTCTGAACGTAGGTGCGTTTCCCCTGTGGAGAAGTCGAGCGAGAACGTGGAGAGGATGAGCGGCGGTCCAGGACGGTGTCTTCTGTGATGCTGGTGCGAGGAGACGTGTTGGGAGAACCTGAGGCTTGGATGGCCTGCATCATCGGGCAAAGATCGGCTTCAGTCACTCCGACCAGACTTCCTTCACCAGCTCCGGGAGAGATGCAAGGAGAGTATGTTCCCGGAGAATAGCCATCTGAATGCCAGCTAGTAGAGGAGGTGCTACTAGCCGGACTGAGGCATTGGTTCTCCCTGTAGGGCATGTCGTACCCTGGAACTGTGAGCATGGGCCGATTGATGTTCACAGGGTCGGTGAGGACATGGTCATGGTGGTGCAGGTCAGGGCAGGTGATCTCAATTCTCGGGCGGTTGCCTTGGATGGCTCCAGGGTGGGCGGCAAGCAAAGAGGAGTGACCAGGAGACTGTCTGAAATCAGATTGCTCGTAAGTGAGAAGGTCATTGGTGGGGAAATGGTTGGAAAGCTGGGACATGGACGCTTCACTGTAAAGTGAAGGGTCTTGATGAATGCATGGGGAAGTTTGATTGGTGCCATGGTTGGAGGGGACGCCAGAGTCATCAGCTACAAAAAACAAACAAACGGGAAAACGCATTATTAGTCATTTCACCATGCTTTAGCTGTGTGTATATACATTATAACCAACTGAATATTTAGAATAGAAAATTCTGAACGTTTCCTGTAAACTAGTAGGCTCTTCTTTACTAATACTTGAAAACAAAACAGTTTAGCTGCAGCGAAAGTTTCCACTACATCTTTGGTTTCACATAATGTGTGTAACCCACTTTTGAACCCAATGCATCTTCTACTCCAACTCAAAACGGAAATGCAAAATGTTACCGTAAATGTTACAATATTATGACGGATGGTAATATTTTATTCGTTGAATTACCTTTGAGTATCATAGTATGTGGTAATCTTACAGCACCATAGTATGATAAAGTATCACTACTGTACCATATTACTATTTTTGTAAGATAAATGACTAATACAAAGACAATTATTTGCTTTGTTTACAATTAAAATAATTAGGCTAAGTTATAAGAAGATAGGGAAAATAATTGTCATGGGAGGAAAGGTCTAAATAAAATGATGATTAAGAATTATTGATATTCACTAACCTTGGTCATCTGGAGGCAAGTCTCCGCCAGGTTGATTGTACAAGAAAAGTAATGGAAAGTCCAGTTCTTCTTGACCGTCGATATTTTCGTATAAATTACTCATTGGATAAGTTTTCAAACCAACGCCCCCTAAAAAAAAAGTTATTTGAAAAAGTAAAAAAAAAAAAAAAAACCCGAAAAGGTTGTAATTAATCAATTCCACGATAGTTTCCGCGAAATAAAAACGGTTATAGCGATAGTTACGCTAGTTTCCAAGGCAACGGAACGAACTGTCAGTCAGCCGCGCTCGCGCTCTACTGATGATTCGATTGCGTGTTAGAGCGCGAGAGATGCTGAGCAGCTTCCTGTTAGAAAAGAAACTCCCTCACAAACCTCTGCGACCGAAACTAAGTCTAAGAATAAACCAAAAATATAGCCTATACGATTTCTTTGGTCAGAATGTTATAGAAAATGGTTCTTAGAGATGCAGAACACTCTAATAAGTGCAAATAAATTAAATAGTTACTTAATGAATTGTGCATCTAATTCATGTGTAAAGTAAAACGTATTTTGACTCTCGGTTATGCTTTCATTGTGCTACTTGTTCACAAGAACGAATTATGTATCGTTTGAATTACGATTTGGGCCTTTATGATTTAGGTTAACCTGAATAGAGGTTTACAGGTATAGTCTATTGGAATAAATCGATTATCCTGAGATCTATTCTCTGCCAGACTCTTAAAGGCGCCGCACGGATATTTTTAGAAGGGCAGATGCAAATGATGCGAGTCTTTGTTTTTACAGTGATTCATTCCTGCCGTTTACACCTGTCCATCCTCATGCCACCTTATGGGTTCTTTAGCAACAACAATGGCTCCATCTACTGGACTGCCATTTGAAAGGGTATTTTTCATCAAAATGAGTACTTGATATGGCATTTCAAGCAGTGACAGCAGTGTATATAGGCTATATAGTACACACCGCATCTAAAACACATCCCACTGCACTGCATGAGAAAGTGTAGGGGGAGAATGCAACACTTTTTGCATTTCCTTGAGTTTCTCAGAGACTGTTTGTATTGGAAAGCCAAAATGTAATACACTATCTCTTAGCCACACACACACACACACTGCTGCAACATGTGATAAAGTAGCATTTTAACTTGAATAGACAAAGTCAATTGTTGCAATTGACCCCATAAGGAGAGGGTTGCACTCGCAACTTATTTAAAATGTAATAAAGACATTCTTTAACAAAGTTTTCAAATGTATTTATTTTACTTGTGCACAAGGGTCTTCACTAAGTTAAATTTGCTGTATAAAGACAAAGACTAGTAAAAGGGGGAAAACATTGTCAAGTAACAAATAAGGGTTTTGGTAAATTCTTACAATACATTTGAACAACAATAATATTTTTTAAATCAAAATCAACACACTGAAATGTAATAACAGACTGCTCCTGTGAAAGCTGACTGAACTGTGTGTGTTTAAGTGAATGTTGGAATATTGCAAGGTCATGTGGCGAATGTCAAAGTCTTTTGTTTTGCCTCAGACGTCAGTGCACTGCCTTTATGCTTCACTATATTTGCTGTTAACATCGGAATAGAGGGACACTCCTATTTGATGTACCTTTCCTCTCTTGTGGCATACTGAAAACACAGAACAGATCAAACATTGCCTACAGTCAGAATTTTACTTAAAAACTGATTAAAAAAGGGGAGATAACTTACTATTAAAAGGGTTTCTTTACATAAAATTATAATTTTGTAATGTTATGACAAGGTTTTGCATCAATGTTTTGATAAGGGACAGTTGCAACAGCCATGAACTTGCTATAGCTAGACACAATAGTTTTGTGACACACTAGCTTTGCCTTTTAGAAGGTTTGCCATTAAAATGATGTGACTTTACATGCTTCAAGCAAACAGTTTAGACAGTATGACAACAAAAAAAAACTGATTATAAAATGTTTTTTTTTTTTACTTGGTGATGACCATTTATCCAAGGGAGTTGGGTGCGGTTATTACCCCTCTTTTAATATTTGATAACACATTGGGGGATGCATCATCATCATCCTGCACATGCTAAACTTAAATCTAAATATGTTACTGTTTAAAAGTAAATGCACATTGTTCTTAAGGGGGGCATCTTCCCCCATGTTGCCCTATGCATTTTATAATAGGTTGTTAATCTGTTGTTTTTGCTGTGTCATCCGCCATGTTAACTGATTCATTAAGTGTTACTGCCAGCCAGGGGTGTTACTGGTTCCCAAGTGTGTAACACTGACAAAAGAGCATGCCACACAATGAGACATCATGCCACACAATGACACATTAATAAGATGCATTTCTTTAAATCCTGCTGTTATGACCTGGCATGAAATTAGGAAAAAAAATGTTAATTAGTAATATAGCACAGTAGATTTAATATGTGCTTGGTGAGTATTTAAAAAAAAATGCATTTTAAAAATAATTTTAGACTGATCTATTCGCGTCAAAGTAGCCTGTCTTCCCAGTGCAGCGCTCACGTGCGTCCGGTAAAGAGAAAGTCAAACGCGTTAGTTCAGTGAGTGGACACCGGTCGGAGCGCGCGCTGGCTCCTGTTGCCACAGCAACCACTGAGGAGAAATCTGTGCAGCTTCTGAATCCGTAGCATTACCGCAATGAGGGGGATGTAGCAGTTGTGCTCGGACAGATGGGACCTCAAGATTGACTGTGACTCACTACAAAGCGAAGAGAAAAAGAAAATGTGGCGGTAATGGACGACTGTTATATCAGACTGGAGGGACGACGCTTTAAACGACGAGCCGCAATCAGGACCTGAGGGTGAGTGTCATTGCGATAACTGCGGATTATAAACGCGTATAGCTTATTATATAAACCGTGATTCTGTTCGTTAAATTATTAATATCCATCAAATGTTTATATGGGATTTCAACCGTAATCACGTTTCCACGCGACGCATTCGAAGGACGTTTTTACGACGCCCGCCGAAACGCGACTTTTTTCAAAGGCAAACGTGTGACAAATTTGTTTTAATAATTAATTACATTTATCCGAGCTGTCATTTAAATATTAAAACGACGAATGAGTTAGAAAAGCGATGTAAAATTGGCAATAACAATGTAAAATCGGCAATAACAAAACATTATAGTAACCTATAACGTTACACAGCGACAGATAACGTTATTTATGTGATTAGCTTACTTGTGTTTGTTTATTGAAGAACCCCCCCCCCCCCCCCCCCCCCCCCCAAAAAAAAACTAGAGACGTTATCCAATATCAGTATGCTGTTGATCTAATACAATTCACGATAAATATAAAAATACCTGTTGGACCAGCGATGAACATTATAGTAGCTAAAAAAATATATCTGAATCATGCAAAGTAATTGCTGAGACATTTGAAATCTTATTAGTTCGCTTGATTTTATGAAACATTATCTTTAATGGTTTTATAAACAGCTCATGTAATTTAAGGTAATTTGCATAGGTTTTCCTATTAAAATGATTGGCTCAATGACAAATGCACTGTACAAATCTCTCATAAGTCTTGTTATTTGAAATGATAGACTCTAAAATTGTTCAAAATATTTCCCCCATCTGAATTCGAGTCCGTACCGAAAAATAATGAATGGATAAAATAATTAAGCTATATGCCTATTTCTTTGATTACAGTATGCACAAGTCAGTTGACAATAATTGTTTGAATGATTTAAAGAGGTATTGTACATGATATCTAGCTGTATCAGACTCCTCACTAATGAACTGTGACTACAGTCATCGGGAGAACTAAGAGGGAGAGAAAGAGTCTTAGCATGTTATATAATGTCTTGTGTGGAGGATGAATGGTAATTACCTCACTGAAAAAGCCTCTCAAACGCCATCATTAATAGAGTCTGCCACTTTAAAGAGTCAGTTCTAGATGCAAGACACAAACATATTATTAAAACTATAACCTAATACATGCTTAAGAGCAACATAATTGTCTAAAAGGATTCAATTCTTGCTTTCACGAAGAACATGTGAGAGTGTGCAATAGATGGAACGATTCTAAGTGCTTTGCACCTCAAAACCCAGATTATACTTATTTATAGCAACAGTGTTCAAACCTGGCAATGTTCCTGATTGCAAAAAGGCACGTCTTAGCAAAACCCAACGGTCACTTGAGAACAGGTTGATCTTTACGACTTTTTGTTGATGTTTTTCAAGCAGTGGCCGGCATTACAAAATATCTCCCTTCAAAATTTGGGCCCACATGTAGATGTACGTACCCCTTCCTCCAGGACTCAGAAAGAGTCACTCGTCTAAACTAGGCCACTGGTTACCTGTGTGGGATTTAAACCTGCGCTTGAGGGAATTGAATGGCTAACTCGCATGTGAAATCACCACTGAGCTGTCACACAAAATTAGCAACAACTACTACAAACAAATGTAGAGAGCTTTCTACATAGGCACAGTCACAAAAGGAAATTTGCTTCAAAATATACCATCTATCTATAACAAAAAAGTAAATGGATAAGATATGGTTGCACAATATACTAATAGCACCTCTTCTAACGTGTTGAACAGATCTAAAATGTATCGGTAATGCTTCTATAGTAGTTTATCTTTATCACAATCTGATATCCTTCCGCTCAGTTGTCAAGACAAGGGTACATTTAGTGCTGATGTCCGGATGGCTCCGCTGGGTGCAATGAGTTGCTGTCAGTCTTGGCATAAATTAAATTACTTGTCAACATGAATTGATATAAGCGATTTATTTACCTGTATTGTGCAATCTCTTTAGTTTTGCACAGAAATCAAACATTGCTGGCTCATTCCTGTCAAGATGTTGAACTCGGTGCCAAAATTAAGATAATTTTTTGACACTTTCACCCAATTGACTCTCTTTATACACACACACACACACATATATATATATATATATATATATATATATATATATATATATATGTTTCCATAATCCTATTAAACTAATTTCGGCTGATAAAATATGGGCCAGATACCTATTGTTATTACTGTTGTAATGCAGCCTTTCTAAAATCTTGCCAATAGTTAACAGTAATTTAATGCTTGTAACGGAAAGATAGCAAATAACAATAAAAATGAAGAAATGTTACCATTGATGCATGAAGAGACGCTCTTGAGGATGAACTTGACCTTTAGCCTCATCAAATGTGTGCCAGTGGTGTTTCAGAAAGGGATCCTGTTGGATGAAATGGATAGAAGTCCAATCCTAAATTTTTTGCTCTTAAATACCTTGAAAAAACACCACATTACATAAATACAGTAAGGTCTGGATGCTATTTATGTTGATTCTACATCTAGTACTGGTAGTGCATATTGTTGCTTTTTGTGTTGATGATTTTATAACTCTCCTAATTCTGCCAGTTTTAGATCAGTCCTTTGCCTGGAGATCATTACCTTCCTGCAGAATTTAGTTTCAGCCCTTTTTACCCGCCTGTAATTCTCAAGCAGTTACACATGTAATGTGTATTTCTTTGCACTAGCGCAAAAAACCTTTCTGTCTTGGTCGTAATTACCATAAATTAGAGATTACAACACGTGACGTTCCACTCAAAGCTGTTCGCGTTGTCGGACTGACAATCAACGCTTTCAACACCTGAATGAATCTTCAACCGTCAGGTTAGTTAAACATTCATGACTTGCTCAATATGAATTTTAATGCATCTGAAAAGAAGAAACAGATGGGAGTACAACTCATGTCAATTTTTAGGCCACATGTAGTTATGCCCTTTTATTGTTTGCCATTAAATAGGCTTTATCTGCATATCTAATCTAACTGAACTACTTCAGTCATCTTTAGTTAGTAAACATTAGTTGTCAGCCTGGAAAAACCAGTTTGACTTTAATGCCTGATCAGTGATCCTTAACATACGCATCTAGGCTCTAAATTCAGAGCTTCATTATAATCACTTTTTTTAAAATCCCATTTAAACTAAACATGAAGTCGTTTTATACTCTAGAGATTGCACTTAATTAAAATAGCTGAAAATAAGGGATTATATGTTCCAACAAACATTCAAAATAGGATGCATTTCAGAAGGGCTGCATGCTCCTCAAAAGGCTGACGTAAACATTGGAGCCGGCAGGTGAGCTGGTATTATTTATGTAACTCACAGCACCGGGACACAGATGGTGTTTTCCTGTGAACGCCCTTTGCATCTTTATTTCCGCTGCTCACACGGCCTACACACAGACGCAATCATCTCCTGTCGTTACTGGCACTACAGGTCACCAAAGCAAAATGACGACAAACGCCAACTGATACTTTTCATCATTTTAACTATTCAAATTCAGTTATTTTAGAAACCCGACACTCAGACATCCTGAACAGACAGATAGAAATTGATTTTTCATTACAGACCTCAGGATTGAGAGTTAATCTCCCAAACGTCAATTTCACCCCAATAAAAAAAAAAAAAAAAAAAGAAATAACATTTTTGCATAAAGACAATTAAGCCTATTTTAGAACCGCGATGATTTTTTTTAATTCTGACATTATTATCATGACAATTAAGCAATTTTTTTCTGTTTTTTTCCACCCTCTCATAATTCGTATCACTTGAGTCAAGGAGGTTCTTATTATTTTTTAGTAGTTCCCATTATTATTTATGGTCATTTTATAACTGTAATGCTGCAGTGATTTTTATTTAAATAAATATGAAGGCAGTACAACAAATACTGCCATGATATAGACTGCCCGGCCAAAAAAATAATACTTGCTGTTTGGATTTAAATAGGCAAATGCTTAAAAGTCTATGATTGGATCTGATGGAAATAAATGTTGTGATGTCATTTCCATCTAGAGGTGCATCAGTTTTTGGTCAAGGTCTTGTATTGACAATGCAAGAGTCCAGCACTCTGTAAAGTCTCCTCCAGCACATCCCAAAGACTTTCATTGAATTTAAGGTCTGTGCCAATTCATGTGTGAAAATGATTCTTCATGCTCCTCCCAACCATTGTTTCATAATCTGAGCCTGATGCATCTTGACATTGTCCTCCTGGAATATGGCCATGATGTGTCTTCCTGTATGGTTGTTTAAGAAATGAAAAGCTACACTCTCCATCAATTAGGGTAAGAAGAACTAACATGCTAGAAACATAATAATCACTGCAATATTAATCTAATCAGACTCTTAAGCATTTGCCTTTTTAAATCCAAACAGCGAATTTTTATAATATTTCTTATTTCTTTAATACCACTCTGACATGTTTGTGAAAGACGTGTTCTATAAATGGAAGCATTAACTAATTAAGGCAGATGCATATGCTTGCCATTTCAGGCTGCACGCACTTGATTTTCTTGCCAATGTTTATTTTAAAGCCAACATTATCATAAGTGCAGATCCAGCCCCTGAATTTCAGCATCACACAAATTGCATTTCAAAATAGCACATTACTAATCTGAATAAGAACCTTTATTTACAAGCCATTTGAAAACTGCAGCCATGACCTAAGTATAACGCAGTTCACATATTCCACTGCAAAGGCATTGATTACTCAGCTAAATGTAGATGTGCCCTTAGCATGTATTGACTCGCTGCCGTTTTAATGGAAAATAAATTCTGTGTGACGGTAGCGTTCTTTTAACCTTCACTGCTCTTACTTCATCTTGGATGTCATGTTTGACCCACTGGCTTTTATTCAACGGAGTGTCTTCTGCCATTTCTGTGACCTATCTGAAGAACCCTTAGAGACAAGCTGCCATATAATGTCAAAGTCATAATTTCAGTGCATCTCTGTGTCCTCGACTGTTGGACATGAGTGTGTGACAGTCCTTATCACAGTCATCAAGGTTGGGGAGGGGGGGTCCTGTATCCTCTAGCGCCGTACGCATGCTATTTATAGACCGGCTTCAAATTCTAACAACCTGCGCTTTGAGACATGGAAAGAGAGATGGAGAAAAAAAAACAATGAAATGTTTCGTTGTGGGAAATTAAATTTGCATGTTCGCCACGCTCTTGTTATGTTAGACTCCACTTGCATCACTTGTTTGCCTCTCATTGTCAGACTGGAGTAAGTCACGTCCACAGGGAATCAGGAAATACAGGAGCTAATTACGTATATAATCAACTTTATACGCCCTCCGTCAGCCTTCGCTTGAATGGTTTCGACACACCTACGCTTGGCGAGCATCTCCTTTAAACGTCCCCTCTGATCAATACAACATCTAGAAAGATGTAACCAAATATCCGGGGTTCAAGTTTAAGTCATTTTCATTGAAAAATCCATGATCAATGATCGGCCATAAATCTGAATACTGGGAAGGACAACTATAACTGTTTTTTGAGGGCAGTGTGCATGCTCACACACGCCCACCCCTATGTTGACACTTTTATACGCCTGATAGGAAGGGCTTGATGAATATAAGGGGTTTTTAGCAGAGCTGGCTCAATGACATTACAGGGGTTTTACTCACTAAAGGTAAGTGTAGATGTCAAGCTATTCCGCCAAGTTCTTCAATTCTGCTGCAAAGTGTTTAACATACATTTTGATGTTTTTGAAACAACTGCATTCTTATTGTATCTAGGTAACGCCTCTGTCTCTTCTGTTTTTTGCAGAATGAACAAAGATCTTCAAGAACTCCAAGGACAATATGAAATTTCATAGTTGAAGGTCATAATCAAGTGTGGCCAATACTGAAAGAAAATATCAGTTTACAGGATGATTCTGCTGACTTTATCTGAAACTGCGATTCTTCCACCTCATTCCAGAATCAACTATGGATAACAACACAAATATATGCACTTTGGCCAGACTCTGATTTCACAGGAATTGGCAGACGCTTGCCAAGCCCTGCTATGGAATATATTTTGGACCTCTCTGGTGTCAACTATATTTATTTATCTTTTGTCTTTCTCTAAAAAAAAGGCTGGAAAAACCCACGCAAGTTTCTGAATTGCATGCGAACAGTGAATGAAGATACTCATTTAGCATGCACTGAATTTCTGTATTGTATGCATCTCTAGCTTGTCATAAACATATCAGGGTGTCATATCATGGACATGTACACTATGTTAAGCTTTCTGTTTGGACCTCTAATCAGCATTATGTGCTGCAAGGTCTTGTAAAAATGAATTTAAGCAATGCTTTTTGGTGAAAAACAAACACAAAGCAGAAAAACAAAGGCAACCAAGGACTCTGCCCAGGTGCTGCTTCTACAGCACACTAAAATCTGCTTAATTTGAACATTCGCACCTGGTTCACCTGGCACTTCATCTCTCAGGATGAGCCAGAAGTCCGACTCAGAGACCGAGAGCTCCCAGGCGCCTGTGATTTACACAGTAGAGGAACTGGAGTGCAAGATCTGCTACAATCGCTTTGACACCCGGGCCCGCAAGCCCAAGGTGTTGAGCTGCCTGCACCGGGTCTGTGCCAAATGTCTCAAGAAGATGGTGGAGCTGGACTCTTCTCCGAGCATCATCAGCTGCCCCTTCTGTCGCCACGAGACTCACGTCCCTGACGAGGAGATCTGGCTTCTTCAAGACGACAGCAACATTCTGGCCATTCTGACTTACCAGGACCGGGCTCGTAAGAGTGGTACCGTACCCAGTGGTGAGGTCCTTTTGACGCCCAACAGCCTGAGTGGAGGAGAGCAGGCCCACAGCTCCTCTGATTGCCTCGTCATCACAATCATGGAAGTCCCTGGAGAGTCTCAGTCCTCCGAATCTATGAGCATGCTGAACATGGTGCGCTTGTATCGGCCAGCCAGTTTGGACTCCTTGCCTTGCCACCTGCCCGTGCAGAAATGTCGGGCTTGGACGTCCCGTTCGGTTCCCCGCTTTCTGATGGGTTTCCTCTGCCTGGTGTACTTCAGCTCGCTGCCACTGGGGATCTACTTGCTGATGATCCAGCAGCTCACGATGGGAGTGATCCTGGTCAGCTTGGTGCCCTCCACCCTGGTCCTTTGCATATTCTATGGCTTCTGCCAATGTCTGTGCCACGAGATCATGGAGGCCATCGCCACATAGCACCCTAATACTAGCAAGACCTGTAAAAGAACAAAAGCCAAATGACTGATGTATATCTGTTAATCCCAGACACCACATTTTTCCCACCACACCTCACTATACCAGCATCTACCAGTGAACTCCTTGTAAATCACCTCACATTTTATGCAGGGCCAACTATACTTGTCTTTAGCAGCTAAAGCTTGATTACCAACGCAAGCTGCGGGTATTGATTTTGGACTGCATCAGAACGCTGTGGTTTTGTATCACGTCTAGCTCACCCAATGGGTCTTCAACAACTGTGATATAAATAACACGCAACAGAGAATGAAGTCCTTCCACACTTTATGGAAACCACAGGATGTGTTCAATAATTCTAGATGAATTTGTTCATTTTCTGTTATCTATCTGTGGTATAATTTCAATCATTGTCTCAATGTTCTCGTTGAAGTTCCTAGTTGCCTTTGTAAGGCATGTCAATGGCCAAGCTGTAATGTAAATGTAAAATAAGTGATTTTGTGTTTGTCATTGCTATGAGAATGAACAAATACTTTAAAGCCACCTGTTAGATATTCAATAAAGATTCTTCCATATCTAACTCAATTATAGATACAACTATCAAGTGCACTTACCATACTTGAAGACTGCTAGATTATAGTTCTGGAAAAGACAAGAAAAGGATACATTGCTTTTGCAACTGACCTCCTAATATATAATAGCCATTAATAAACCATGCGTTATATACGAGGAATACCCTCCTACATCACAATTTTGAGTGTGAAGCAGATTATAATTATGACTAAGGAATTATGAGTGCCTATTACAGCTTTGCTGTTTTGCTAACTGAATGAACTAATATTCTTGTGTTGCTCAGGAGACTTAACCCATGGGAGCGTACGTGTTGCATCAAGCGACACACAGCTTTCAAACAAGCCCAAGTAATCACAAGAGAGTCAATAAAGGATCCCCGTCTGTTCCTCCACAATACAATACACTCTCCCTGTGGACAATTAACTTCACATAAACCACTGTGCACAGCACACACATTATCACACACACACACACACACACATATATATATATATATATACAGACAACCGCACATAGAAAGTCACTATGCATGGATCTCTTGATCTCAAATCTTGTCCTCCCAATGCTGTATGTTTTTTTTTCTGAAAAAGAAAGAACTCTGACATAATCTACAGCGCAAGGTATTCTGGGAGCATGGACTGCAAGGTTTGGGCCTAATTTTAACAAGTGTCCCTGAAGACCGGCCTCTATGAAAGCTTTGGAAAAAGTGAGGTGAGCATACGAATACAAGGAGGTTGGCAGAAGTGTCTCAAACGGGTGTGATCGCACTGAAAAACAGGACTGTCAAAACTGCTTGCAAGTTTCAGAGGGCTATGAAATCACACGGATATCTTTGAGGCACAGTTAACTGTAAGTGGCTTTTTTCTTTAGTAAAATGTTTGGTATACAAATGCAAACACATGTAACCTTTAGTCTGAACTTATATCAAAATGATATTAGACATACTATTATACTTTGTTTTTAAAACCACTTTAAAACGAGGCATGAGTTTGCAATGAAAGCTAAACAATTTATCAGTGTAAAAAGATATGGTTATGGTCTATTCATTTGACTGGGATTAGAAAAAGTAAAAAAAAAAACCTATACATTTGGTTAAGACAAAAATTATGCCAATTTATCATTAAAATTATTTCAGTTAAAGGAGTAGTTCACTTTTAAGAAAACTTTTGCTGATAATTTACTCACCCCCATGTAATCCAAGATGTCCATGTCATTCTTTCTTCAGTCAAAAGGAAATTAAGGTTTTTAATGAAAACATTCAAGGATTTTTCTCCATATAATGGACTTCAATGGGAACCAAACGTTTCAAGGTCCAAAAGACAGTTTCAGTGCAAACTGTTCAAAGGGCTTTAAACGATTCCAGACGATGAATAAGGGTCTTATCAAGCGAAGCGATCGGTCATTTTAAAAAAAATGAACAAAGTTTAAGTTTTATAAGCTCAAATGGTCGCCTTGCTCTGTTCTGTGATGCACGTTCGTGACTCTCCTGTTCGAACTCGTTTATCAAAATGAACGAATCTTTTCCCGAATCTTTTCCTGGAATCGTTTAAAGCCCTTTGAACAGTTTGCACTGAAACTGTCTTTTGGACCTTGAAACGTTTGGTTCCCATTGAAGTCCATTATATGGAGAAAAATCCTTGAATGTTTTCATCAAAAACCTTAATTTCTTTTCGACTGAAGAAAGAATAACATGGACATCTTGGATGACATGGGGGTGAGTAAATTATCAGCAAAAGTTTTTTTAAAAGTAAACTACTCCTTTAAGAATTGGCCAGACGCATTCTGAGATTGTAAGACCAACAATAACTCTTAAAGGGGTGCTTCAGGATTTTGGACATCGGGCCTCATTTCCAAGTTAGCCTTAGCGTTATTTATAAGTGGTTTCCAAAAATTTTCATCCAGTCGTTCCAGTTGCATAGTTCACCGGTGCTAGGCTAGCGCGAGTCAACGGTAACTGCTAGCCTGCCATTAAAAACAGTTTTACCCACTCCACAGTACACCAAAAGCAAATCAATTATAACGCCAGACTATCGATGTAAATGTCTGTTGAGAGAATAAGGTTAAAGGGTTAGTTCACCCAAAAATGAAAATTAAGTCATTAATTACTCACCCCCATGCTGTACCAACCCCGTAAGACCTTCGTTCGTCTTCGGAACACAAATGAAGATATTTATGATTAAATGTGACAGCTGGATCACTCCTCCATAGGCTCCCTAAGGGAATGAATCCTCACGGCCCAGAAAGTCAATGAAGAAAATGTTTAAATATTCCATGTCACAACAGTGGCTCAACTATAAGTTTATCAAGCGACGAGAATAATTTTTGTGCGGAAATAAAACAAAAATAACGACTTTATTCGACTATTCCTTTTCTTCCTTGTAGGCCTGAAACGAGACTTCAAGAGATTTCCACGACGCGCGAGAACTGAACTGAAGTAGTTGAAGGAGATCGCAATTCTCGCGCATGCGTCGTGGAAATCTCTCGAAGTCTCGTTTCAGGCCTACAAGGAAGAAAAGGAATAGTCGAATAAAGTCGTTATTTTTGTTTGTTTTTTCGCACACAAATTATTCTCGTCGCTTGATAAACTTATAGTTGAGCCACTGTTGCGACATGGAATATTTAAACATTTTCTTCATTGACTTTCTGGACCGTCAGGATTCATTCCCTTAGGGAGCCTATGGAGGAGTGATAAACCTCTCAGATTTAATCATAAATATCTTCATTTGTGTTCCGAAGACGAACGAAGGTCTTACGGGGTTGGTACAGCATGGGGGTGAGTAATTAATGACTTAATTTTCTTTTTTGGGTGAACTAACCCTTTAAAAAAAAAAAAATCTAACTACTCTTGCATCTCAATTATCGCAATACATTTACAGGAACTAGGTTCTCTCAGCAGCGGCGGGATTTAACTTTGCTCCGGTTAGTAGTACTGCGCCGAAAAGTAAACGGAACAAAAGCGCACTACAGTCGGGACTACCTGCACTACCTCTCACGGTTGCCTAGGTAACTACATATCACTCCGCCGCTGCTGTAGACTGTGCTAATAAATACAGGGAACAAAGTATAACTATTGCAATGCAATGAAAGGGTAGTTTGATTTCTAACATTATTCTCTCAACATTTACATCGATAGTCTGGCGTTATAATTGATTTGCTTTTGGTGTACTGTGGAGTGGGTAAAACTTTTTAATGGCAGGCTAGCAGATACCGTTGACTCGCGCTAGCCTAGCACCGGCGAACTATGCAACTGGAACGACTGGATGAAAATTTTTGGAAACCACTGATAAATAACACTAAGGCTAACTTGTAAATGAGGCCCGATGTCCAAAATCCTGAACCACCCCTTTAAATATTCTGCCAAGTTTAGGTTGGTCACAACACAAGTGGTAATGAATCGCTGGCGGCAGTCAGTGGTGGAGATCCAAACCAGAAAGAGGCAGGTGAATGAAAGTGAACGGGCACATGCCGCCCTGAGTAAAGTGACAGCCTGCTTCCAGCAAATGGCAACCTCCTTGGGGAGCAACATTGACGGGAGCTTCCTTAGAGAGGAGCTGGATGAAACCAGGATAGTAGCTCATAAAATATGCTCAGGTAAGCCAGGACAAGCAGAAACAAAAACACAAGGAGTACAAGTACTTAAAAAAATAAAAGGCAATCAGTTTGGTGACGCTAGCGGTGCAGAAATTTCACATTCTCCTTTCAGTATTTTTCTGCA
Organism: Tiaroga cobitis; assembly: GCA_030578255.1. Classification (NCBI taxonomy): domain Eukaryota; kingdom Metazoa; phylum Chordata; class Actinopteri; order Cypriniformes; family Leuciscidae; genus Tiaroga; species Tiaroga cobitis. The sequence continues at coordinate 3,483,080 of CM060596.1, read as the reverse complement.
CATCAGCTGGCCATATTCAATTACGCCACATTCAAACTGTCGAGAGTTGACTTGATCGACTCATGTTTCAGGGCTTCACCGGAGGCTGCTAGCTCTGCTGACAGAAATGGAGCAAGGACAAGAGGACAAAGAACAGGTTGAACGACTTTGGGCGATCTTCTTGTCCAGCTTGGAAAACTTCCAGCAGGACCTAAAGAAGGTCAGAGCCTTGCAAGAGATATTCCCCCTCACCCAGCGCAAAGATCGACAAGCCCTTGTCAACACAGGTTATGCAGGCGGAACTTCAGAAGTCGCAGCTCGAGCAGCGATGGTGCAGACGCCATGGTTATCAATAGAGGAGACGGAAAGACCGGACCTGAAGACCCACATAAAGGAGATTGATGTTCAGCTTGAAGAAATGTTCCAGAGGGTTAACGTGCCACTGTGGTCTATTGAACCCACACAAGAAGCTGATGGTGGGCAAGAAGAGGATGAAAGTTTGGAGGACATGATGGAAGTGGAGGTGGTGTCTCAAAATAATATATCAGGTTGTTGCCAGCACCACAACTGCAAAGTAGGCTGTCTACTATGTCTACTCAGCTAAGTTAAGGAACTGGGTGAACAAAGTTTTAAAATTGAGACGTGAATTCTGCAATAACAGATTCAATTGTTGACCATCATACCCTGTAAACCCTTTAATTTTATCATTTTTCAGACTATAATTATTTCCTGTGGCTGGTTGCATAAGATGCTTAGACTAGTTTTACAAGTCAGTCATCTATTTTTCCCCCCTTTAAGACTGGGCATATCTTTATGTCAGTTAAATAAAGTAGCTTGGTCTCATTTGAATCTGAAAAGTAAGACTGATTACCCATCGACTAACAACTAGTTGGTCAATCTATTTCTTAAAGGAATAGTTCACTTAATTTAAATTCTGTCATCGTTTACTCACTCTTAAGTGGTTTTAAAACCTGTATGAATTTCTTTCTTCTTTTGAATACAAAAGGAAGATATTTTGAAGAATGTCAGTAACCAGACAGTTGATGGATCCCATTGACTTCCATACTGGGAAAGAAAATACTATGGAAGTCAATGGGGTCCATCAACTGTCTGGTTACTGACTTTCTTCAAAATATCTTCCTCTTAGGTTTAGCAGAAGAAAAATTCATACAGGTTTGAAACAACTTTGGGTGAGTAAATAACTGAATTTTAAGACAGTCTGAACATGGCAATGTCATTCATCACAAAGCCTTCATACTGTAAAAATAAAACAAAAGGAAACTTAACATTATGGTCTTATTTCCAACCTTTTTTTTATTCTAATAATTAGGCACATTTCATTCAGCATTTTATTTAGGCAAGTTTAATACAACAAAGAAATAATATACACAAAGACATTACAGAACATTGACATTATGAATATGAACAAGAAAAGAAACGGGTAAAACAAGAGGCAGACATTTGTTCATTTCTTGTAGGTTGCGTGCAAATGGGCTTTGAAGGCTGCAACAAGTGATTTGAAACATGTCAGTTTATGGCATAATTCTCTAAAAACACTAAAGTTTCAAACAACTGCTTCATTTTGGCATGTTCTCTTACCTTCCTGGTCATCCCATAGTTCAGCAGCTGCAGAGTTCATTGGACTATCATTGTTGGGTTCTGAAAACAAGAATTCAAAAGTACAACGGTTAAAAGACCAAATCAGAAAACAGACATGCTACTTTATATACACTAACAGAAAGTAGTTCACCTCAAATTAATTAAGACCTGAATTAAAGGATTCTACATATCATGGGATAAATAGGCATTGGCAAAGTTAATGAAATCATACTGTTGCAAAACTTGTCGAATTAAAGAAAATCCTGTTGTGTTGTTTAATTTCAATTAAACATCCTGAAGATCATGATCAATTTACTTCCCAACTCATGTGAAAGTCTTGGTTTCTCACGTGAAAGCAGAACCTACCGCCTAGTAGACTCTGGATGGACAGCAGTATGGAGCGAACGTCATAAAGTGCAGACCACTTGTCCTTCAAAATGTCTAGGCAGATGAAACCATTCTCATCAACATTCGGGTGGAAGCAAGCAGTGACGAATTTCACCCGAGGGGCGTTGTAGGGGTAGCCGCTAGGAAACTCCAGTGAAAGTTTATACCTCAAACCTTCATAAACCTAAACAGGGAGGAAACATAGATTTATGCAGGACTCTCTGACAACCTACATAAGTATACTGTATGCAAGAACCACAGAATCCTGACATCAAGAGAAAAACAACTCCCACCGTTCCTTGAGCTCCGTCTATTGTGCCGATCCATTTGAACAGATTGTCAGACTCTGGAAACGCTGAAATACCCTTGTCTCCTGACATCTGCATTGACACAAAGCATTGAGTTAAATAACAGTTAAAGGGATTGTTCACCCAAAAATGAAAACTCTGTCATCATTTACTCACCCACATGTTGTTCCAAACCTGTATGAATATCTTTCTTCTGCTGAACACAAATGAAGATATTTTGTAGAATGTCAGTAACCAAACAGTTGATGGATCCCATTGACTTGCATATCATGGAAAAACTTATATTGAAATCAATGGGATCCATCAACTGTTTGGTTACTGACATTCTACAAAATATCTTCATTTGTGTTCAGCAGAAGAAAGATATTCATACAGGTTTGGAACAACATGTGGGTGAGTAAATCACAGAATTAAATTTTTTGGGTGAACTATCCCTTAAAAGAGATTAAACAGAATACCTGTTATATAAAGGTCTTACCATTAGTGTCATCAGCTCTTGCTGAAGCCTAGAGGGAAAGGGGAGACATTGAACATTAATGTGAATAAAAAGAATAAGGGCTAAACTTTAATTTTACTTAAAATTAGTTTTCTTTTCAAATGAGACCTAGTGATGTTCAGTGGCTTTCTTTACATGCACACCTTTTGATTCAATTACGCCATTGCTACGTTATTGCACAGTCCTTTCAGTTTCTTTTTCAATCCAATCAAGTGTTTACATGTTCTCTGGATCAGATTATAAAGGAATAAACCACCCTTATCAATACGATCAATTTCATTTGGATCGAGTAAGGCTTTCACATTAAGTTTTTCAGTCCGATTGAACCGTCAATCCGATTACTAATGGATTATTTGGTTGCATGTAAACGCCAGTGTCATTTTCAGATGCCAAGATAAATGTAAGTGTTAAGTGGTATTAACACCAGTGAAACTAATTGAGAAACTAGCACCCCCTAAGCACAAAGGCCCTAATAGATTTCTACTGAAATATGAATTTCAGAATAAAAAGGACCCTACGAGAAAAAACAAGTACATTCCAGCTCTGGATAGGACCAATATGATTAGCAATAACAAACATTCACAGTGCATTTAAACGTTAAGGAGTTTGAAACTCCCATTACACAGTTTGATAGGGCTGGGTACCGAGTTCGGTACTTTTTAGGTATAAAAATCGAATATTCTTTTATTTAAATGACGTTTAACGAAAAAGACGTTATTTTTTTAAGTTTTTTTTTTTTAACGTTTTCGTCACCATTTCTGAACAAGCTTACAATTAGGCAATACACAATATATGTTGTATATTGCTTACAATATATGTTAAAGTTTTCTTTTAGTTGAAAACATTAAACAATAGGCCTGTGTAAACAAAAAAATATAAAAAACAAAAGCATTAATAAAAGCATGCTCAAGCAGCGCGAACGGAAAAAAACGCCTAATAAAGCGATTGCGCCAGATTTCGTACAGAACGTACAAACACACTCGAGTCAGCGTATGATTATGGTGTTTATATTGTTTCACGTTTATATTGAGAAAAACAATATCCACATGCAGGGGCGCCGCCAGCAATTTATGCTCGACAGCACTTTGCGTTTTCTGTTCTTAAACCTGTCTCCCTCAACGAAACTTAAAGGAAGTATATGTCTCAAAATCATTAAGCTATAAGATAAGTTATCATCTCGGATCACGCGGGGTCCAGCTGCGCTTACCTGCAGTCGTGATGCAGTGATAGACAGCTGTCTTTCCTCAGTCGACTGTTTGGATTTCATGTGATTACTCATTGTGGTGATGATATTATAACTCAGATTAATTAATTAATTTGATCAAAAGTAATTGCATTTAGTAAGATCATTTATTACTAAAAAAAAAGTCAACAAACTGAAAAAATAAAAATAAGGTAATGTTATATTGTTAAAACTGGTTACATAAAATTGGTATCGAAAAAAGTATCGTTCAGGAACCGGTATCGAAGTCAAGGTATCGGTATCGAACATTTTTGTTACGATGCCCAGCCCTACAGTTTGATGCTTTGAATTCTTTTGGAACCATTTTTGTCAGACTCAGAAACTCAAGTTACTCTAACTTGTTTATTAAACTCGCGATGAAAGCAGAATCACAATCGCACTGACATTCAGAACAGCAGTAACTTTACACTTGCTCACGTGATATTGTTTAATTACAGTACTATAAACACAATTTCAATACAAATTCTGTTCTGATAAAGGCTACAATGTTTCCCGAACCAAATAAGCATAACACAAGGTTATGGGAATTGTGGGAACCCAGTTGTTACAGGATATCTTATTGATCTCATTAGAATTGATTCCAAGTTATGAAAATATTACCGATATAAATCCTACGTGCACTTCTTTCAGAGAATGGCCCATGAAGTGTCTCGCACATAACGTTACGAGGTTTCACTAAATTTAAAAGTAATATCCGGACAATCAAACCTTTTAGTGACGGATCCTTTCGACACACTTGTACTCGTCTCGCTGCCCTTCAGAGCTGCTGTTGAAGCGGCGGGGTCCATGTTCTGAGAGGCCATCGTCGGATCTGAGATCGTGGGACATGAGGAAAATATATTTATTAATGCGCACATCGATAGCATGCTAAAACTGAGTAACGTTACAACACAGAAAACACGTTTACGCTGTACACATTGCGATAGCGAGCTTCGTCAACCAGGCTAAACTAACTAAACCAGTCGATGGAAACCCATGAAGCTGAATCGAATTCATCTTTTATAAATTGACTAAACTAACAACACTGAAATGCTTCGAGTTTGTGCTCAAATAGTAAGTTAAAAGGTTTCTCATTTGCATGTGAGGTAAAGGCCTAAGTTACTAATAATATAGCAGATACATAACCTAAACGAACCTACGTAACTTAATGTTAATAAAATACAAGCATTAATAAAACTATCGAAACAACGAATACAGATCTTGAGTTATCTAAAGCTGAAATATAAACAACAAAACCCACTCGTCAGTTAACCTATCGAGTTGGCGAATGCGCTAATAAAATCATATAAACAAACTCATTTATACAGCAATCTATTCAAAGGTATAGAATCCTACTTTAAATATAGTTTCATAGCAGTATTATTTGACATGATATGTATATTACCGGCTGTGTTCAGTGGAGTCGACAACACTAACCGATGCTTGAACGAATTTTTTAAATCACATCCCGCCCCCCTGTTTAAACTTAGGTTGCCTAACGGAATTCTCCGCCTAATCACCGTTTCAGCCAATCAGAAGCACAGATTACGAACAAAGCGCTAGCATAGCAACCAATGAGCATTCAAGCTAGGCACAAAACACTTTGATCTGACTGGTTGATACAGCTAGGTGGGCGTGTCGATAACCGTTGACTAGTGTGAGCATAGGAGTGTGAGTCATTCTTCTGTTGCTGCTCATAATTTTACAAAAGCGAACACGACAACTTTGATGAGAATTAATTCGAAAACACCATTTAGCAAAAACCGTTTATTGGTAAATTCATTTACATACATACATTTTCAGTTATATAACAGACATGTGTGTAACAGGTATGAAATTCATTTGGAAAATAATTTAAATACCCCCCCACACACACACACACTTTTAATAAGACAGAAAATCGGTTAAAAGTCAAGTTTTTCATTTCTTTTTATTTAAAAATTCAAGATTACAAAAGATACTTGGGTAAAAATATCACAGCTCCATTGTGTAATGATGCTGCTAGAGGAAGTAGCTTCTTTGTTTTTGTTCTTTAGAATAAAGCTGTATATTTAAAAAGCAAGAAATAAGGGGGGAATTTAATGACCAAGTACATTCCCCTTTAAAGCAGACATGACAAACAATGACAAATTCATAAAATCTATTTGTTAAAAAAATACGATAAATGTGCAGGAAAAAACACACACAAAACAAACGTACAAAATGCCTATTAACCACAGAATTTAAAAAGTCATTAAGGCTCTATATATGTGCCTCAGTAGATATTTAATTCTTTAAATACAAATTCGTGAAAAAGCACACCTTTTTTGATGAAAAACAAAACAAAAACGGAATCAGATCTGTACCATGAAATGAAATGTGGAAATTTGATTTGCCAAATAAATTGATTTTCCAACACAACAATTCCTGGGCAACTTGACCATAATGCCTGGGCCTACAGTGTACATCACCAAGCAAACAACAACACGTTTCAGTTATGCTAAATTGATAACACTGAGGAGTGTCCAAAGTCTATCGACTTGCCTGGCGAGTTTGGCATTACATGACAAGATCATTTTCTGTTTTCTGTGCTTCCATTGCCTTCTGCATCTTCTCCACCATCCAAATTGGCACTGCAAATGGTTTCAATTCATCCAGCTTCAAGTCAGGACAGTCCCTAAGAATTCAGAGAAAATATGATGATGCATGTTCCCACTAACAAATGGAAGCTTGCTTACTCCACTGAATAAAAAATAAAAAAGGTAATTGCGACTTTTTCCCTCAGAATTCCATGATATAAAGTCACAATTGTGATATAAAGTCAGAATATAAACTCGCATTTCTGACGTTTTTTTCTCAGAATTGCACGACAGAAACACCGTTGCGAGTTATAAAGTCAGAATTACGAGATATAAACTCGCAATTTTGACTTTTTCTCAGAATTGCACGATAAACTCACAATTGCGAGTTATAAAATCAGAATTGTGAGATACAAACTCGCAATTACAAGAAATAAAGTCAGAATGGTGAGAAAAAACTATAATTCGCAATTGTGGGTTAATATCATGCAATTCTAAGAAGCAAAAGTCACAATTCTGACTTTATAACTCGTAATTCTGACTTTTTTCTCGCAGTTAATTGAATTGTTTCTCACAATTCTGAGAATTAAAAAGTCGTTCAAAAATCAATTATCGTTTAGATCGTTTTATTCCGTGGCAGATACAAGCTTTTATACTAACATTTATTTATAAGTATTTCATAAGTTTGATTTAGTAAGAAAATGTGTTTATTTACTTGTAGTCATCACTTCGGGCAAGATCAAGAATATCCTCTTCTATAAGCAGATAGGCCTGAGAAGAGTAACAGTTTAAATAGGATGATGGAGAATTGTAATTTACTGCTTTAAAAAAAAAAAAAAAAAAAAAAAAAAAAAAAAGTAAACAAACAATTTTCTCACCATCTTTCCACCTGTGGCTCTCATGTGCTGTCTTTCTGAAAGCCAGTGTTTGTCCTGAGCATCAGCGGCATACTGAGACACAAAAGATATTACGGCTCCTTCCACATGAACAGTTTTATCAATGTTTAGAAAAAGTAAAAAGTAAAATAAAATACCTTGAAGAGCTCTGCGTGTTTGATGTAGATTCTTCCTCTTGTACCGCCCATTCCCAAAGCCCTGAAATTATTTCCATTTGTTAAATGAATACACCCAAATCACATTTAATGTTAATGTCAGCTATAGTAAAAAAGACCAAAAGCATTTGAGCAAACCTTTGTGCACTTACTTATTTGCCCTGGATCCCAGAACGAATGTGCTGTTCTCATTCAGTCTGGCTGGGTTCCACTATACAGACACCAACACAGACACATTAATATTACATAAACAGTTCAATATCAATTATTATGCCATTTTAAACCAATTGCACATTATTATCTACCTTAGGTCCTTCTCTCTTTATTGGCTCGGATACTTTGGGTTTCGCTCTACGGAATATGCTTTAAAATGTCAAAGGCTTGAATAGTTCATATATGGAGAAATCAGATTAATAAAACGTTTTAGTGAAACTTACGGAGTGCTGTACTGGGCCGTTCTGTCGTACTGTACAACTGGACCAGGAGGACGACCTTTCCTCTGAAAATGAACAAAAATTATGTATTTATTATTGTTGGTAGTCAGAACAACTGCAATCTTGCTTGTGTGATAATGTTTATTTAATAAGCTTTTTGAATGTAATATAGCTGTTTGTGAAGGTAAAAGGTCTGTCAAGTTTTAAAGATCAAAGTGCACGACCATAGACTGTAAAAAAAGATGGACGACGCCCCTTCGCTCTCTTCCATTGGTCAGAAGTGAAGCCGCCAGTGTCCCGATATGGCGCTGACATCTTGTACTTGAGTCTGCGCAGTAGCGATCTCGGGACCAGACATGCGCAGTCGTGAGCAGGAAGTAAAGCCGCGAAATCAAGGCCCCGCCCTCACTCTCGCAGAATCAATCGCAAGCACGCGCTCCTGCACTTTTTTAAAATTAATTATAGAAATTTAGATATTAAATTTAAAGCTCCAATCTCCTCAGTCCTCCGAAGATCCGGAAAAAAAGTCTGTTGGTGCTTCAGTGACTACTTCGCTCAGAGAACCTGTCAATCACAGCTGTCAATAATGACGTCAACACCACCGCATCAAATAACTAACTAAAAACAAACTTATTTTAAAAACAAACACTTGAAATTAGATCAGCGTGATAAAAACTACAGTAAATGACAGAAACCATATTTGGAAAAACGATATTTGAAGTGTAATTTAATTGTTTAGTTGGTCTCACGTGCTGTTGAATAACATGGGGAGGCGGGGCTTGTTATGACCTATACTGGGACCAGCCACTGGGGGGCGATCGAGACGCTTTGGCTTCACTTTTCAGGGCTTGTGCGGCACGCTTGTGCACGACAAATAAAGCTATTGTCTGCTAAAAGAAATAATAGATTCTGAACTGCCAAAACGAGTCGTCAGCAATTCCAGTCTCACGTCCTGTTACAAATCTACATAACAATGTAACAAATTTGCATAATGCCAGCCAGTGGTCTTCATTGGCTGCTGCGAACAACATCAACTTTGCCCCGCCCTCAAACACTGTGCCTGTAGCTGAGACTGGAAGAGTCTGGTTAAAATCCATTTTGCATGAGGACTCGGGCTCGAATTGATACAGAAAAGAAATGACGCCAACGTTACTGTTCGTATCACTGTGTATCAATGCTGAGGAAGATCCAGAGCTGAAATTCAGATAAGATAATGGCCATTTTGTTCCCAACACATGCTGTGAGCTGACTTTCAACCAATCACAACAGACTGGGCCATCTGACCAATCAGAGCAAAGTCGGTTCTCGGAAAGGAGGGGTTTAGAGAGACTGAATCTTCGAACAAATTGATTTTATGCATTTTTTATATATATACACTACTATTAAGTCATTTTAAAAACTTAATAATAATAATAATCAATATTGATACTAATAAATAATAATTAATGTTTCTTGAGCAGCAAATCATCATATTAGAATGATTTCTGAAGGATCATGTGACACTGAAGACTGGAGTAATGATGCTGAAAATTCAGCTTTGATCACAGGAATAAATTACACTTTACAAAATATTCACATAGAAAGAGTTATTTGAAATTGTAAAAAATATTTCACAATATATATATGTATTCCAATAACAGAAATGATCAAATAAATCCAGCCTTGGTGAGCAGAAGACACTTGATTCAAAAACATTTTTAAAAATCTTACCAACCCTAAACTTTTGAACGGTTGTGTGTGTGTGTGTGATAGAGAGAGATTATGTCTGAGTGTGTGTGTGTGTGTGTGTGTGTGTGTGTGTGAGTGTGTGTGTGTGAGTGTGTGTGTGAGTGTGTGTGTGAGTGTGAGAGAGAGAGAGAGAGAGAGAGAGAGAGTCTGAGTGTGTGTGTGTGTGTGTGTGTGTGTGTGTGTGTGTGTGTGTGTGTGTGTGTGTGTGTATATTTCCCCCTTCACCTTTTTAGGGATGGGGCTGTCTCTCTGACCAGATGTGTCGTCTGGCTGCCGTGAACGCTGTGGAACGAACAAACGACAAAAAAGAATAAGAAACCCAGAAAACAACAATGTAGAACTGAAATAAAATACATCAGAACTAAAAAAATATCAGATGTATTTATAGTTTTTCAGGCAAGCATTCAGGTTATCACAGACTTTGACATCTGAAATGAATTTCTCAATGAATTGCATAACAAGTTGGATCACATTAACCTTCACTGTGGAGTCAACACTAGGTTTCTGAGCCGTTTTCTCTGCATCAGGAAAGAGCTGCTTTGCCTAAAACAGAACATTTCCAAATATTTACCTCATAGGCTGATTCACCACAAATTTCAGCCTAAATATTTGACCAAAAGTGTGTAGAAATGATGTTTTACATGTTCCAGGCAGTTTCTGCAAGCATCTCTGATAAGCTGATCGGGCTGCACGTCTCCACCAACATTCTCCTTCACATTGCTGGCCGCCTTCTCAAAAAACTGTGCCGTAAAAACAAACACGATCAGAGCAATTTAATCACACACAACCAGTCCCAAAATAAGCATGGGTCACTCACCTTCATATATTTTCTGAACACAGCACGGATGTCGTCATTGAAGCTGGGCTGCAGAACGGTCCGCAGAAGATCCATGGAAATGACAGGATCTGTATAACTGCACACAATGACATGTTCAGGCGAACAGCAATGTTTTGAAAGAGCCACAGATGTCTTACAGCATATTAACTTGGGATAGGCGAAAGTATTTTACCAATGGAAACTAATCTTGAAATACACATTAGCGGACTTACCTAACCGTCATCTGTGAGCGCCGTCCCCTGCGATGCACCTGTCTGTGTTTGATCATGATGTTCCAGGGATTCTGCCATTAAAGTGGATAATGTATTATATTACTGTAGAAACTATACATTTTATGCAGGATCACATACTGTACATTTTAATATAATGCTCAATTTATAGTTGTAAGTTGCAAGGATGGTTTGACAGACAGTGCAATCATTTAATACTTAGCATTTTGATTTACAGCTCATATACATACATATGCATATATATATATATTATATATATATATTAATGTTTTAGTGCTTGAGTAGTAAGTGCTCTTGAAGAATGAGACTAATTTGTTCTTAAAAATGATAAAAGAAATTAAAAGAAAGTGATTGAGGAGTAAGTACACTTGAAGAAGGAGACTAATTTGTTTTTAAAAATGATAAAAGAAAATAAATAAATAATTAGATAAAACTTTCCAGTAATAAGAATCTGGGTGCTTAACTATCAAGAAAATGATTTCCAAAAAGCAGGCTTCATTTTCTTTGTGCAAAATATGTGTTCCCTTTTTCTTATGGGAAGAAACATGACCCGGAAATGTTCTTTACAAGTTTCATATTCGGTTATGATGAGAGAATGGTGGTGATGATGAAGATGATGATTGACTCACCACTGTCTGTACCTGCTGCTCAGTGAAATCCTGCTGGAGCCATTCCCGGCGTCCCTCGCTCCTGTGGGCCCCCATCACTCACAATCAATGAAGATCGATAGAGAAGATCCAGGGGTATCTTGATGTTGATCGATAAGTGTTGCACTTCACTGTCTCTGTGACCTGACAGCAACTCAATGCAGTCAGAGAGCTGACGAGCTAATTCGCACCCCTTTAAACGTTACTACAAATATGCATTGAGAATAACCGGTTTAACGGCATGTATTTAGACACAATGAAATAGTCAGAAAAGTCACTGTTTGTCAAAGTTCGAGAGCTCGATGAATTGTCAGTCGCTTCCTCAAGCTCAACAATGCAGTGACGTAAACAAGAATGTAATCGACTATCGCACTTTCTGTCACGGATTTCAAAATAAAAGCCTGAGTTCTGCAGTGCGCATGCGCATCCCGATCATGGGCGTGGCCACACTTCAGTTTCGCTTACACGGACCGAGCGGCCATCGTTGTTGTGGCACGGAAGCTACATGTTCGTGGCGACATTTCTGTTCAGATAAATATTTTCTCTACAAATGTTACACTTCAAATATAAAACTGTGTTCTCAATACAACGCCATACTTTCATGATTTGCTATCGGTGTGTATTTCATACAAAAGTATCTATTTCGTTAAAAGAAATAAAGACGTTCCCTGCCAACGTTCCCCATAACATGATAATAAATGACTACAATATTTATGTACTATGGTATTGCACAGAACTACTTAGTACACTATGCCATGTGCACATAAAACATGGTATTACCATGGTGCCATTTCCATAAGCAATACCATGGTAGCTACTTTTTTGTTCAGCAATTTGCATTAGCAAATTTCAAGCTGAAGACACTTGTGTGAGCACCAGCCAAGACCAAGTATGTACAATAAATATTATAACAAAATGCCAGAGATAGGTTTATGATTTCAATATTTTACTGAGAGCTTTTCTGATTCAGAGGAAAATCTTTATACCACTTTAGGTGATGGGAAATGCCACAACACTGATAATATACAGGTAGAAGAAACAAATTATATAAGCACAGACATATTTACATTCACTGAATCTTTGTCTTTATCAGAATAAGATTACAGGGGAGACATTCATGGCATTTTAGAGGACATTGAATCAACAAACGCAATGACGACCAAATATAAATCAATCAACATGACTGATAAATGCAAATCGTTTAAAAGCCTAGTGTGGCAAAGCGTACAACTAACTAAACAATATAGATTTGTACAATTTATATATTGTTTTTTTTTTTTTGTAAAGCAAAATATCAGGTCATGCACAATAAAAACCTAAACACACTTTTTGTAAGAAAACAAAGAACAAAAAGAGAATTATAAAAATAAAGTTATGGATAAATGGATGTTTTTGCTGGTTACACTTTATGCATTACTGATGCAATCGTACACGGTTCTACTTTAAAGATACTAGATAAATTCCTCCTTTTTTTTTAATAACACTTTGGTTTAGTTTAAAACAACTATTTCATAAATTCTATAATTCATAAACAGTTTAGAACCAAAAAGTTAAATAATAATAATAAAAAAAAAAAGTAAAATAAGAAAAGAAAATCATGGTGAAAAAGACATCTTTTGTGTTCTTTTCAAATAGACTCACAACAGCCGTGTGGGAAAACAACAAACTTCATACCCATGTTCTGTACAACATCTACAGTTTTGCTGGTGATCCACTCTGGGATTAGGAAATCCAACAAGTGCCCGATGCTCAATGTGATGTTATGTTGGATTTTAAAAATGGCAAACTGGGTTACATTAAGCGTCAAACCACTGGAATGCTTTTAAACCCAATATAAAAGCCATTTCCCAAGTTTGGCTACAAGACAATGTAGTCCAGTGAAAAAAACAAACCTATACTTACTAACAGATGGAAGTGATTGGGTTTAATAAAGTGATAGTATACAATACGAATTACTACATGCGTATTAACATGGCAAAAAACAAAACAAAAAAACACCATTGTAGTGTTAATAATCGCAATATTTAAAGTCCAATTGTAGCAACAATTTCGATCAATAACTTCTCTTTTCCTTTTTAAAATGTACATTCAAAACGCTGCCCAGTGATACAATTTAAACTCAATATTATGTAAACAAATTTCTATGATTAGAAAAAAAAGAGTCAACTTTTAAAGCACTTTCCACATACACGAAACAGTGAAATCAAGGCAATAGCAACCAATTCGAAAAACCGGACGCCGATGCATTTATTAGAGGAAGAATAAGCCTTGTTTGCTTTTCTTCGTTCGAGTTTCCAGGTGTCGGTGCTCAATTATGAAACACCCGAAATGAGAGGTAGACTCACCGGAGAAAAACGAGGGGCGTACGCCATATTTAGGAGCTAAATCATTTTTCAATAAAACCACAAACTGTTGGAATAATGCTTTCATAACTAATAAGAAATTTTCTTTTTCTACTCGCTAAATGCTACAATTGATGTGACCCGGAATGCCACAACAGGACTTAAGGTTCACACAGGCTTGTACTGTACAGAAAAGAAGAGCGCAATAAAGGTACAAAAAACTATTTCAGATTTGCTATTGTGTCCTGTACAATATTTTAGGAATAAAAGAAAACGGACTGGATTTAACTGCAGATGGATGACTACTTTTCTGCTTGTTTACTGATCTTTTGTTATCACATACAATATATATTCTATCATGAAGAAATCAAACATAACCACTCAACTTGGAAAGGAACGCCTATGAATTCCTATGAATTAGGAAAACAAATGGGTGTAACAGGAGCCAACTATTGATCTGAGAAGCATGATGTCATGATGAAGGCTTTTAAACATAGCTGCCTGATCGCCGATCGTCTTCTGACACAGAATTATCTAAAAAGAACAACAGACAAACATCGGTGCCTCAACTCTATGACAGCTTCATATTCCTGCCAGTGAGAAAAGCACAAAGTTAAAGCGTGAATGTCACAAAGCCTGTCATATTTCACTCCAAAAGCAGCAGAAAGAATTGTTATTTTGTTTGGAAAATGAAGCCTATTTGAGGACCATTCCTTTTTTTCCTTGTTACAAAATGTCTATATATTATAACGCAAAAAAAATAAAAAAAATATGCAGATTGTATTTCAGTAAAGATGCGAACCCCAATGCGAATACATGCCGTTGTGTTTAATTCAATTTAGGCTGATTTTAGTTTTTTAAATAGCATTGTAACAGTAACCTTTTAACTGTAATAATACAGTAAATAATTACCGTATAATGAATGAAAATAATGTTATTAAAGTTTAAACACCATTGAGAATGAGAACTACAAAAACTGAAAATTGATGAAAAAAAAAGCTTAATTTTCTTTATGCAAAATATTTTTCTTTTGATCTTGGTGTGAAATATGACATGGTTTAATGAGACACACCCAAAAACAACAAAAAAAGAAAGAATATGATATGCTTGACTACATTTACCATCTCTTAAAAAATAAAAATAAAAATAAAAAGTGACCAAACTATATATACACTGATAAAAAAAACTCCAAAACCATTATGAGACTCAAACCCCTAAAACAAATAATATTAAATAATAGATGCGGAAGAAAGTAAACAGACGTGAGTCTTCTTCTCGCGTGAACACCCAAACCCAATATTACACCTCTCATACAATCACAGACTCTTTCCCATGAACATACATACACGTGTCCATACGCCCAGCGCCGTGTCTAAATGTTTGTTGTGTCCGGTGCAGTCTTGTCAACAGGACTGCTGTTGTCTTGACTCCTAGGGGTTCGTTCCTGGGCCGGTTTGGAGTCTTTATCTCCGGTACTGGTTGAAGAGGGACCAGGTGAGGGCAACGAACGCCCGGAGATCTTATACGCCCCCAGGAGCTCCTGGATTCTCTCCGTAGTGGGCTCCCATTTGGCAAAGCCAGCATTGTTTTGGAGGAAAATGACTGCTGTTCCATGGACGGCCTTGTAGTACATCTCTTCTCTGAGAGACACAAAGTCAAGAGAGCAAACCACAAGTCAAACCATCCGTTTCGTGCAGTAAACAAGCAATGAAACACCACTAGAACAAGGAAATTGGGGTGGGCGATGGGACCAAAATCTAAGAAATTGTATTACAAGTTAATGATATACATCACGATATTATAGAAGCTTGTTTTCGCCACGTAATAAAAAAATGAAAAAAATTTTATCTCACAATTGTGACTTTTCTCTCATAATTGCCAGTTTATATCTCACAATTCTGAGAAAACTATATAAATTCAACAGTAGTGAAAAAATAAAATAAAAAAGTCAGAATTGTGACATTTGCCCCTTTCATACATAGTATTTACTGGAAAATTACCATTTAGAGATTATGTGTGAACAGGACCTTTTAAAAAATACCAGTAAATTCGTTCTGGCAATTTAGCAGTATGAAAAGTTAAAACATTACCAGTAAACTATGGTATGATGCTGTGCGTGAACTATAATAAAAAGGTTTATTAGGCTGCTGTTACTTTAAGAGCGAATGCACAAATCTAATATACAGACACACGTTTATATCGTCGTCGCCATGATATACATCTTCCAGGGTTCCCACACCTTGGTCAACTTCAAATTCAAGGACCTTTCAAGGACTTTCAGGTCCAATACCCTCAAATGAATGACTTAATGTCGTGTTACCTTGTAAGATACATGGTTACTTTTTTTATGTGTCAAACACAACAATGCAAAAAAGTTTATTTTTATTTTTTTTGCATTTATTTTTGGCCATATGACAGAGATCTGATATTCTATTTGTCGTATTTCTGTTTTGCATAAAACTGAGGAATATTCGGTACTATAAAAAAATTATGATAATCAAATAAAATATTAGGTCTTGGAACTGATTATTTCCACATGACAACTTGACAGCTCAACAATAAACCATGAGAAAACATGAGATCAAGTATGTGAACATGCAACAGAACACATTATTATTTCACATTTGATTATTTTATTTATTTCTTAATTTCTTAAGCAGTCATTCTGAGCCAGTAATCATGTTTTTGACAATTCTGTAGGGATGGGATAATTTTTTCCATTTTTAATTTATTTACTAATTAAAATTATGACTACATTATTATGTAATTATTTGTCCCATTTGTAAAATAATTTTGCACTTTTTAAAACTTTTTTTAAATGCCATAAATTATGCATGACAGATAGGAATCGGATCATCAGTTATTATGCATAAGGTTAATATTTATAAACGACAAATTAATAAATAACATTAATTATAATCTATCAATTAACCTGTCAAATAACGTCTAAAAATATAATTAGTTACCTGTCTACCAAGCTCTGACAATGTATGGAATATTATACTAAGAGATTATCCAAATTTTAAAAACAAAAACCAATAGGCCTATACCTTTAAAGCACGGGTTTGTCTGTCACTGCACACTGCTTTAAATCAGAAGTCCACTGCACCGCGTGAGCAAATTAAACTGTGCAGTTCGCCTTACGTTCATCAGTTACTGGACAGACCCATTGATACCATTTTTCACATCTGGAGAGGACGTGAGCTCAACATGGTTTTAAATAACCGCGCATTAAGCCCGTTTGCACATGTTCTCTAGATTCCGTCGCAATGGAAACAAAGACGCTAACATGCAATCACCCGCATATGAATGTGTGGGTCTATGTAAAATACAGGACAAATCACGTCGATTCCGTATTTTACGGGACGGGTGGCAAGCCATTCTTTGTAATCTTCTTTGGTGAGCCAAATATCTTGAAACTTGCATTTTCCAGGCATCACGTGTTCAGGGTTTCAGCCTATTTTTGCACGGTGTGTCTGTGAAACGTTGAGGTACCATCGTAGTTGTTTTGTGCGTGCGTGATCGTCATGGCAACGTACAACACAAAGTACCTCACGTGGGAAACACTTAACGTAGCGTGTAACTAACGTAAATCAAGTAAGCTAGTATGCATAGGCCGCGAAGTGTTGGCGACATTAGCGGACCGAAGGGAATAATATGGAATATTTTCCAGGAAACTTCTTGCACGAAATAAATTCAAGCACTTCCAAGGACCTGTAAATCTATGCATGTTTTTATTTTCAAAAACTTTTCCGAAGGCCTTGAATTTTTTTTCTTCCAGATTCACAAACTTTCAAGGACGCGTGGAAACCCTGATCTTCACACGGCCCAGCCCTACCAACAAAAGTCTGACCTTTTGCAGATGTGCTGCGAGCCGCTGCGGTACTCGTGCTCGAAGGGGGGCACGATCATCTGGTGCCTTCGGAAGCGACTGGACTCCATCCGTGTCAGCGCAGGGGTCGGCGGGTCACGCCACTCTGGTACAAAGATGATGAAGGACAGTGGCTCGCTGGAGCGTTCCAGAAGATCCTGAGAAAGATGACGACAATGAGAATCAGAATGGGACATTTTATATGACGATGTTCCAAGCTAATGAATTTGGGGGCGAGACTAAGAGTCACACACCTCAAAGCGCGTCACCATGTTGTCCATGAGTTCCTCACAGAACGGAGGGTTTGCCTCAAATGAGCCACTGGCCGGAGAGAAGCTGAAAAACGGCCTGTGAGGACAGACATGAGGAAACGGTAATGCAAGTTACGCTTGCTTTTATATAACGGCAATAACAGATTAATTATAATTTGATTACATTTGTGACATACATACATATATATATATATATAGGGATGTCCCGATCCGATCACGCGATCGGAAATCGGGCCCGATCACGTGGTTTCAGACTCGATCGGAATCGGACGTTAACGTTACCTCCCGATCAGGACTCGGATGTATGTAAATTAGGGGTGTAACTAAGGGTGCTCCGATTGATCGGTCGCCGATCACAATCGGCCGATAATTGCTTTGGGATGTGTGATCGGCGGTCTCTATAAAGGCTGATCCAGAAAAGCCGATCAGATGACGCAAAACTCACGAGACAATTTTTTATGCCCTGGTAAAAATCTGTAAAAATGGCTTCAGCAGTCTGGCAATTCTACAAGGTGTGTGAAAAAGCAATTCACTAGCAATCCATCTGCAATGTGTGTACCACGCCGCTGTCTGCTTGTCAAACAGTGCAGCCTCTCTGATCAATCCGTAAAATTACCGGAAAGAATAGAGTCCGTCCGCAACGGCGATAGATTGAAGCGCGCGTCCGAGTAAAGACTGCGCGAGCTACAGAGGACACTGTATCCACTGATCGCCGCGGCAACGAGCGCTCAGGTTGAGTTCAAAAACTCATAATATATATGAAGCCATACTATAGTATAATGTAAGATAGAAATGAAT
This sequence comes from Tiaroga cobitis, assembly GCA_030578255.1. Taxonomy (NCBI): domain Eukaryota; kingdom Metazoa; phylum Chordata; class Actinopteri; order Cypriniformes; family Leuciscidae; genus Tiaroga; species Tiaroga cobitis. The sequence goes on along the minus strand of CM060596.1, from coordinate 3,464,320 downwards.
ATTTAAGTCATTAAATTCAAGTTCACGTAAACTTTTCCCTCCGCTGTCAGTCATTCTCCATTCAGCATTCAAACAGCACAGCGCGTCGCGTTCGGCAACGATGCAACTCTCTCCAAGATGATTAAATGTTAATATTATTATACTTGATCTGTAGATAAAGCTCTATAGTTTCGCATAAATTGACTATCTTGCTGTAGTACCTTAATCAGGGCCGGCCCGAGGCATAAGCGAACTAAGCGGCTGCTTGGGGCCCCTTGGCCACCAGGGGGCCCCCCAATCGAGTCAAAAAATCGAAAAATATTTTTTTTAGATAACTTAAACAAGTGACATAAATGAATGAATTAATATGAATGAATGAATAATTAAAGACAATAAAAGAAAATTCTGATTTCATGATCAATATACCTCCCTACAACTGCTGCTGTCTCTGCCAGCGTTTAAGTCATCCGCATAATCTAGACACCTCGCGCGTGCATAGACAATTCGTGCGCAACTGCGCATAGTCGCGGTCTCGCGGTAATGTTAAGCCATGTCACAAAAAAGGACGTATCCCTCTGGTGCCGAAAATAGAACGATGAAAATGACAGAGGAGGAGAAAAAAAGAGCAAGATAAAAGTATGTTTGCATGATTACTTACGGTATGTTTTGTGCAGAAATTGAACCATTCCTATCTACGGCAAGCCCAGAGGGGAAAAATACATTGCATACACACACATACAATGAGCGCCAGTACATCATTGCCGGTATTATAGTAATAGACTTTGTTGGATTCTGTCATGTACAATCTAACAAAGTCTGTTACAATAATACTAATAAAAAAATACTTTGTGGACAGTTACACTGTATTGAGACAGTTGAGAAATAATAATATTTTTACAGTTTTCAACAATAATTGTCATTGTTGAACCCTTGCTCTTATTATGTTTTTGATTTCACAGTTGTCATTATTTTAGCAAATAATTTATTTGATATGTTTTGAGACAGTTTGTTTTAAGAAGTTTCAAAGAGTTAGTAAAAGAGTAGCTAAAGTAAAAGTTAAAAAAAATATTTAAGTAGGCTATCTATTTTTTATTAAGTATTTATTTTGTATTTATACATAACCTCACTGTATCAATTTATAATGTATCATTGTTGCGTGATATTTGTGTCAATAATCGTCAAGCACAGGTGACTCCGTGTAGTGGGAGGGGCCCCCAAATCAAATTCTGCTTAGGGCCCCCAAAAGGCTCGGGCCGGCTCTGACCTTAATCATGATTCATGTTCCTTTCTACCGTGTCTAGATCACAACACTGGAGAGCACTGTCATTGTTGTTCACGCGTACAGTAACTGAAATTTAAAACTGTTAAAAGAAAAGGCTGAATAAACTATTGCATAGATAGATACTGTATAATACACTATGCATCGATATATATTTCCTTTGTGCTTAGAACTTTTCAATGCGTACTCGAAGAGCAGCGTGCTGTGACTCATGTTGCCTCAAGCGTATCATTCAGCGCTCGGGATGCGCATAAGCGCTGTGTGCAGCACTCTATTGGAGTCTTTCATAATCATATCATAATACTTTTGCGCAATGAAAGATTATTAATAGCATTTTTTGTTCTGTTCTGTCCTATCTATCATATGTTGCTGCCTCATTAAACAGCTGTGCTATACATTTGTGCTATATTTATTTTCTTAATTTTATAGTAGACTATAAAATAATTGGGCCCCGGGGGGAATCCCCCCGGACCCCCCAGAGGGGGAATATCCTTCTCACCTTTTTCACCCCTGACCCGTTTTCATGTCTGATAAATACACAGGTGTAAATTCATGATACATTGTCTTCTCTTAAATGTAATACTTAATGTACATTGTTGTTAAATATAGTTTAATAATAATGCTACATGATAAATAGAAGGCTTCAAATAGACCCTGTAATCGGTGATCGGTATCGGGTGATACAGCTTCCAGTAATCGGCGATCGGCCCAAAAAATCCTGATCGGAGCACCCCAGCATTCGTAATTATTGAACCGTTTCGGTACGAGGCTTCCGGTTCGGTACGCATACAAACCGAACGATTCCTAGGACCATTTTTCCTGCAGACAAAATCCGCGCTGGCGCGATCACCACAACGTTGCGCAACATCAAATGGCAAACGTAATGAAAGCGGAACGAAACTGCGCTACTCATTATATTGTGCGTAACGGACCATTTATCAGTTCGGACCAGCAACATCTGTGTAACGCGAGATCAAGCGACACTGTGCTAAGAGATCCAGTGAAGAAAACATTTGAATTCGCCACTGAAGTAATAACATCGCTGCGAGATCTAGTGAGAAGCATTCAAATTTCTCCGTTATTAACCGTAGATCTCTATTAGATCAAACAGCGCTGACGTGGAAACCAGGAGAAATATTGTGCCGTGAATGAACATGGATTTAATGTTGCACTTCAAAACTCAAATATTATATAAATATATATATTTAAATGTTATTTTTAATGTGATTACCAAAACATTATTTGTTCATCCTTCAAAGATTACCCCCATTTATAAACCTGAAAGTTTCAAGATGTAGGAAAATTCAAACTTATTTAAAAATAGTTTTTCTTTTAATAAATAGGAAATTTCCCTGGCATTTCTATCTTTTTGCTGTATTGTATCGAACCGAACCGCAAATTTTGTGAACTGTTACACCCCTAATGTGTATATATATATATATATATATATATATATATATATATATACACTCATTATTTTTTTATACACTTTTAAAACATTTTTATTTTTTGTTTACATGCCTGCCGGGTATTTTAAGTTGAGGTGCTATTTGTTTTTATATTAGACTTTTTCTATATTTACTGTTGCACTAAAGTCCAAAAGTGAAGATTTTATGTTATTTATTACTTGATTGTTCAAGCTACCTCACAGACGTGCTCTGTTTGAATGTTGAATGTTAAAATAAGGTGAATTAAATAAAAAATAAGGAACATCCTGAATCTGTTTTTTCTCTCTTCTTTATTCTTTTTTTAATGTATTATATAAGTATCGGATCGGGACTCGGTATCGGTAGATACTCAAAATCAAATGACTCGGACTCGAGGGCAAAAAAACCTGATCGGGACATCCCTATATATATATATATATATACATATGTGCGTGTGTGTGTGTACACATTTACCATGACATGAACATGGTAAAATATACACGAGTCATGACAGCAAAGCAATGTATTACTTTGATCCTCAAAATCTGTTGGAAGGTTGTTTTTTTTAGTAATATTTACAGTTTTTGCTGTATTTTATCTATATTGCTACCACACTGTACATGCATACTACATTAATATTATTCTTACTTGTATTGTTTTGTAATATACTAGTATGTTTGGAAGCAACCATTTATAACCCTTTTTTGTTGTTGTTGAATCGTAGAGTAAGAAATACCTCTGCTTAATTTCATCCGTATTTCTTGGTCTATATGTCGAAACAAACACTGTATTGTCTTTCCCTTATTATCTCTCTGATTGGAAAAACATCAATAAAAAGAGTTGAACCAAAATCTGTTGGAAGGTCACTTTTCATTGTGTGACAATCAATAATTCATTTACATACCCTCGAGATCCAAAGAAGCCGTCAATGTCTGGAAACGCGGAGCAGAACTGCTTGAAATAGCAGTTCAGTGGAGAAGCGAAGCACTCAAATGTCACTCCAAACTTTTTGTTGAGAGCCTCAAAGACGGGGACAGGCAGCGCCCCTTGCAGGCCAGACCCCTCGTTCACACCAGAGCCAAACATCACCTGTAATTCACAAAAGGGTGCAAACACACATTGATGCCGCATTTGCTTTCCTGATTGCTTACCAATACTTGTAAATTTGAGTCTTACCTGGTATCTTTTGATAAGGCACCACACACGAGACAAGAACTTTTCAAACCTTGGGTCATCTATACAGCTGTATCGATAAAGGAGTTCCTGTTTATGCCAGAGAAAGAAATGCAACAAAATAAGAATCCAATTAAGTGTAAGTTTCTGGTTTTAATTGGCTTTGAGCTTGTGTTAGCATGTACACACCAATTTGTTAAAATGACCACGGTTGACCTTCACCATTTCCCCTTTATACCGCAGACAAGCGAAGTCATTCTCGAAGTGCAGCTCAACACGCGGCTGAGGAGGAGACGGGATGGACAGTCTGACAGGATAACAATACACCAACCGGTCCTGAACCTCCGTCGACTCGGTGCCGTCCACTTTAAAGCAAGAAGAGTAGTTCAGAGGGGCTCTAAACGAAGTCAAACTAAGAGCGAATATTGGCACCAGGGCCAAAAATTCATCCTTTTTTGGAGTTAGTTGATTTTTTTCCAACAATGAAACTCTCACTGACCATTTTCCAGATTCATGGATATCTCCATCTCCTACCTGTATTTGGCTGATTTTATTTAAAGGTCCCCTATTATGCCCCTTTTCACAAGATGTAAAATAAGTCTCTGATGTCCCCAGAGTGTGTATATGAAGTTTTAGCTCAAAATACCCAACAGATCATTTTTTACAGCATGTTTAAATTGTCACTTTTTGCGGCTCAGAAAAACGCGCTGTTTTAGTGTGTGCCCTTTAAATGCAAATAAGCTGCTGCTGCACGACACAGGGGGCGGAGCTTCATGAGCTCGCACTCAGTCTCTCAGGACAATTTCATCTCACGGAATGATGATAATAATGTCAGAAACTCTCCCGGAGTCGGACAATAATGCCTACAGAGTCAGAGTGCTGTATAGAGATGGAACAGGTATAGTTTAGTAGTTTAATTACGGTTATTACGTATTTGTCATCTGCTTGTAGGCCTATGTATCCACTATTAATAGCCTAACGTTACAAGTCTAATGTTTCGGACCAGGTCCGAATGATGATCAAATATATACTGATTTAATAAAGTTTATTGTACATAACACAAAAGATGAAGCGTCAGTTTTACTTCAGAAAATCACCGTAAGAGCTGAGTAAACACAGTAAGATATAAGAAGTGCACAAGTACATAAACGAATTTCGGTAGAGTTGAGGGAGCATTTTCTTTAAAAACAAAATAATTCCACCTCGTCTTCAGCGGCTGCCTCTGATTTCAAGGGTTAATAGAGAGAGAGCTATGTGGATTTATACATCCAGCCACACAACACCTACAACGCTTGGGAGACATTCTCGTCAGTGCAGCAGCCGTGAACTCGATCAGGGCGGGCCTACCGTAAAACTTCAAATAGTAGCCCGGGCTTTTATTTTCCCAAACCGTCGAATTGCACCGGCTTGTATTTGAGACAGGCGTCTATATGAGTCAGGCCTTTATAATTTAGTGTTGAGATGTTGGTCATTGAGTGTATGTCTCTAATCTATAAAAATCTCCAAATGCTCCACGTTAAACTGCGGTCTTCCAACCTTTTACTGTCGCGTCGTCAATTGATTTTGATTAATATGCGCGAGGGAGAGAGAGCAAGACAGCGCTCGTGTTGTTTGAAGATGTGAGAGTGCGCGCGCGCGGCCGGGGCGCGCTCTCTCTCTCTCTCTCTCTCTCTCTCTGCTCGTAACGCGCCCTGTCAAGCGCAGCAGTCATTCTATTCTACATCACTCATCGATCAAAAAAAGCTTTGGAGGGACAAAAAATTGCTTTGGCTGCCGCGAAAAAGCGGACGATCTGACGGTTTTAGAGGATTAAATACAACCCGAAACTAAAAAACAGACCCGGCCTCTATTTGAGACCGGCCTTTATTTACCCAAACCTGCAGCCACACCAGGCGTGTAAAAGAGACAGGCGTCTATTTGGGACTCGGCTATTATTTGAAGTTTTACGGTATGTTAGAACGGCAGTGTCGCTCAACACTCGTGGGCGGGGCCTGTGCTTAGTGACGTCACTAAAACAGCGTTCTGAAAACAGGTCGTTGGGAGACACAGCTGATGATTTATGGGGATTAATAAAAAAGGAGTGAGTGGATTTTTATCACTATTGGGTGGTTGGGTACACACACTGCCAACACACATTTATGTCCAAACAGCATGCAAAAGTGAATTTTGCATAATATGGGACCTTTAAATTAATTGCCATAACAGTTTCACAGGTTATTGCACGGCTGATACAAATTCAACATCATAAGAAGCGCTTTTGTAAGACTGGAGAAACTGGAAGAACTGGAAGAGAGAGCTACTCTCTGAGAAAAAGGAAATAAACATTTGAACTCTCTCTTATGAAGTTCTCACCACCATTTGAGACGCAAGTCTCACCTAAGCAATCCTAATCTACATCTTTTTCCCATGACCCCCTAGCCTGGTAATACCAAACTCGGCTACTTCGCCTTCGTAGACAGAGTCTGGAATGGCATAATTGAAAAGTGTTTTCTTTCTCGCGGGGGAGCTTGTCTGAAGTATAAAATCACATAACGCAATCACCTCTCTCTCCAACTTAAACATCACCTCCATTCATAATGTTTAACAAACACTCTTCTTGTTCTGGCTTCAGTTTGCAAATGCCGGGAATATTCTCCACAACAGAGCGAATTGCATCCCGTAGCTCCATATCCGCGGTCGTTTTCGATTTCCCTAACCTAAATACAATCTTAAACTCGGCGCTTAGCGTCTACGTCACGGCTCTCAGCCCGCCCTCTGTTCGTTGATTGGCCGGCTGTTTTCAGGCCGGAGGAAAACTGAGAGATAGGTCGCTATCTCAGACTGAGTACAGAAGCGAACTGAAATTGAGCAGAAGTACGAAGTCTGACGTAGTCAGGCTATTGACCCCCCATTCCCCAGTTCCCTCTTTCTATCATGCTGAGATCACCTGAAATTCACCCAAAAATCTATATGGTTCAATGTGAATAATTATCATACAGTATTACACATGTTTGGTATCATTTGAAATGTATCAGTGCGACTGGTACAAAGGTCGCATTCCCAAAGAAGTAAAACAAAAGGTAATAAAGTTTTTAAGAGTTAAGAGATAACTTGCACACAGGAGGGTGGGTCTTCCAGGCAAATGGCCTCCTGCTCTCAAAAGGTGTAACCTCTGAATGCAAATTCGCATTGTTAGCAGATGTTTCCATGTGAAAGAGGTTTGTCGTCTATATAATGAAATGCAACAAGAGTCTCGGCGTGATTCAGTAACTCAGACCAGTAAATGTAAGCAAAACACTTTGCATCATGTATTTTCTAAATGTCAAGGTATTGCATCTTCTCTCTTTACTCTAGAGCATTTGATGTTTTGTATCTATTATCTATGAACTGATTATGAAATCGGCATAATACATTTACCTGGCATAATAAATTGTAAACATTTGATTTTATTCTAACCGACTCTGACATTATTTTCAGTAAAGAGTTCAAAAGAATAGTCAAACATTCGCTCACATTGAATGATGCACAGATAACATTAAAACCTTTTCATTTATGGAGTCAGATGAAATAACGAGTTAATACATGAAAACATTTATTTCATTTAATTAAATTCCTTTGCCACGCGGAAAGACATGCAGAGACCTTCACTCGCTGATCGAATGCCGCCGTTGGATCGATTGAGCCGGGCTTACACTATTTAAAAAAATTCAACTTCATTCATTCAGACTAAACTGTTTTGTATACAAATATATAGAACATTCTTTAAACTAACAATGATTAATATTTATTTAACATTAACAAAGAACAATAACTTCTAAAAAATGCAGCTATTGCTCATTCATTGTTATTGTTAGTTAATACATTAAAGGATTAGTTCACCTCAAAATGAAAATTTCCTGATAATTTACTCCAAGTGCCATCCAGGATGTTTATGTCTTTTCATGTCTTTCTTTTTTAAAACTTAATGTTTTCGACGTTTCCAACGTGATGACGTAATGCCTGGTCGCGTCGCCGGCCAACACAAGACGAACAATTGTGGTTAAAAAGTATATAAATGTTTTTTTTTTTTTTGTTTTTTTTTTTAAATGACCGATCGTTTCGCTAGATAAGACCCTGTTCCTCAGCTGGGATCGTGCAGAGGCGTTTGAAGCTCTTCAAAGCCCTTTCAAACTGCATTGATTTGGACTTCAACATGTTGGTTGCAATTGAAGTCCATTGTGTGGAGAAAAATCCTGAACTGTTTTCCTCAAACAACTTTATTTCTTTTCCACTGAAGAAAGAAAGACATGAACATCTTGGATGGCATTTGGGTGAGTAAATTATCAGGAAATTTTCATTTTGAGGTGAACTAATCCTTTAACTAATGTTCACTTAATTGGACCATATTGTAGTGTTTGGACCATATTGTCCTTTATAATTCTTTTGCACTTTAATCCGTTTGAAACATTTGTTTACTTTATACATTCTTGTTTATTATTTTATTCTATTTAAATGTTATTTTTGTTGTAAGAAAAAGTTATTAAACCTGTTATAGTATCACAACACCTTTTTTTTTGCAACTTATTTCAATTATATTATTACAATCATATTGGAATAATACTGTATACCATGAAAAATGCTTCAGCAATTATCGTAACACGAAAATTTGATACCATCACATGCCTACAGTACAGTACTATAGTGAATAGGAAAAAAAAAAAATAATGTAACATGACAGAAACTACATTTATAATTTTAATGTGTCACAGTATAAATCGAGTCTTTATATATGAAAAAATATAGCTGCCTTTTAGAACACGTCTTTTCCCACCACAGGATTTATTTCAAATAATTTGTAATTCTTTGCATTCTGCTTGCAATTTCCATCTCCTACCTGAGATGTTGCACTCTTTAAGTAGAGTGTGGTGAGCCTGGCGGATCCTGCGTACATATTCTGCAGAAATGTGATAGATCTTTGAACAGATGCCCTCAACAGAGTCCTTCGCCACAGCCGCCACATGAGGGCCGCACTGCTTCCGTAAGTGCTCGAGCCGATCCTGAGGAATGATCCATTACAGTCATGCACATGTACGCCTTAAAATGCTGTCTAGGTAGGCAGCTCTGAACAAAACGGAGAATGTACCATGTAGTCCTCCTTGCTGGCAGAATGGTCTCGTCTCAGCCAGTTCATCGTGTCCTCGACGTTCCACTTCACCATCTTCCGACTGTCAGGAGTTGCATTTCTGTGCAAACATGAAATATACTTTCAAGCAACGTTCATGTTAGTCTCAAAACCTTAGCAACCAACATGAATAATTACCTGGAGTCAATCATTTTCTTGGCCGCCTCTGCATATTTAAACAGGAGTTTCCTGGCCTCTTCCTTGTATTTGATGCGAGAGAGCCTAACATTGTTGCGAGGCAAGTTAGAAAATTATAAAGGCATTTCCATGCTGAAATATGCAACACAAAAACAAAGAGGAACTTGGTTATTTGATGAACGGTGATGTTTTAGTACCTGATGGGGATGTCGTTCATGATCTCTCTGAACATGGACGTGGAAATGATCGGGTCGCACTCGCTGGGCAAGAGCGGATCCGGACCTTTATCCAACACCTTCCTCTCCAAAAGCCAGCGGTTGAAGGATTCCCGCGGAGGCTCTATGCCTGAAAAGTTAGTCAATCTCAAATTATTCCAAAATAATAATCTAAATTACAACTACACAATTCAAAAGTTCAGGGTCAGTAGGACTTTTGAATGCGTTTGAAAGCAGTCTCTTCTGCTCATTAATGCTGCATTTATTTACTTATCAAAATTACAGTAATAATGTGAAATAGTATTACAATTTATAATAACTGTTTTCTATTTGAATATGCAAAGCTGAATTGTCAGCATCATTACTCCAGTCTTCAGTGTCACGTGATCCTTCAGAAATCACTCTAATATGCTGATTTGCTGCTCAAGAAACATTTATGATTAGTATCAATGTTGAAAACAGTTGCGTGCTTCGCATTTTTGTGATACATTTCAGGATTCTTTGATCAATAGAAAGAAAATACAATTTCTACTTTTGATCAATTTAATGCATCCATCCATGCTGAATAAAAATATTAATTTCTTTAAAAAAAACATTCTAGCGACACCAGTATATAAAGTTTATAAACTAGTAACAAATATTTATGGAGCTCATCCTCTTCAGCCAAATGTTTTATAAGACCCATGCAGCTTTTAAGATTCAAACTTTGAGACAGCTGCAGTTTCAATATTACTTTCCATCGCTTTGCAACGCATTCATAAAGAGTTAACATTTACTCAGAATAAAATGGGCTGTGAATATGGAGGTGGGTGACGTGACAAAAACACTACAATGCTGATTTTGCAACACTGGTATAAATGCATGTATAATCTCTCATATGAAGAATGTAAAGCTTTTTTTGAATGGGGACATATTTAGTAAAACACGACAGCTGCGTCTCACACACCCTCGCGCTGAGAGCACAGCTCGTGGTAGTGCTGCCGCAGTTTGGTGGTGAGTTGCGCTCTCTGCAACTCGATCTCCGGGTGTGGAGGGAGGTGGTTCACAGGGGCTCGCTCTCGGATCACAGCGTTGGTCTGAATGTCCAGGTCCCAGTACACTCTGAAACACAAAGTCCAGTTCAGACATGTCAAGGCGCAGAGTCGTATCATGTCTACAGAGCTCAACAGCTGAAAGAGCTTACTGTGAACTCTAAAATAACTAGAAAATCAAAATCATGTGTCTAACCAATAGAGCTGCACCATTAATTGTTACAAGGGCGCAATCTCGATTCAAACACACACGCGTTCTTAAACGAAAACGATTCGCCTGTGTCTATTTAAACCTCCGACAAGGACGATCACAGTGAACATTCGGATCTGCGTTGGTGTTGCCGCTGATCCAGAGAGAGCAGTTGTCATTTATATGAAACAGCTTCACAAACAGTCTTTTCAAACGCACAGTATCATTATTTCTGTTACAATACTTCAAATGATTAAACAAGTACTGGAATATAAGTATATACAGTTCGGATATAAACACTGATGTCTACGGCAGCGATCAAAATAGAGTAAATCAGTCAAATCTGTCGGTTAGTTACGTGCATCCGGTCATGTTTAAACTGCTCTGTCAATCATCTCGTCACAGTTAAAATCCTCCACATTTAATTTCCTACCGTTTCTGAGAGAAATGTAGTAGCATGTTGATCTGCCAGTCGGGGGGTTTTCATGCGGAGACTCTCCTCATGTGTTTGCAATTTGCATAATGATGCATTTAAAACTTAATGACCAAACGTATCATTACAAAAGTTCACAATGCTGTTGCAGATGAAATATAATGTGGATAACATTGAATAAATATATTTTCGTCAGGTTAGATAATACTGATAATCAATCACTCCAACCCCTTTATCTAAACCTCTCTACTCGGAGTCGCAAATCCGCCATGTTTGTAGTTTTTTACACTTTTTATTTGCGTTTGTAGTTCTAATCGAATCCTCGTCCAACGCGCAATGTGTTGTGGGCAATATTAGCCGCTAGAGTGTGCACGGATCTGAAGTAGACCATCCGGGTATCTTTGGAAGACTCATTTCAACATACTATGATTTGGGACACACTAATTATAATTTCGAATGCTATTTAGGACGGATAGTATGCTAATTGGGAAGCAGCAACTGATTCATCCAATAATAAAACAAGTGAAGTCTTAATGAGTCATTGAATCATTCATTCAAACTGCTAAAATAATAATAATAATAATAATTCCACATTAAATATTTTTAAATAGACTGCAGCAATTAACATTTTGTCAGAACCTCTAGTAAATTACATGCTATGTTATTTAGGTGAGAATCGTGATGATCCTTATTTTTATCAAAAAATAAAAATAGTGATTCTCAATTTATCCAGAATCGTGCAGCTTCCACTAACCAAGTGGTGTTTCAAATTTAAAGTTTTTTTTACACAAATTTTGCACATTAAAAGGATTTAAAGTTCGTCCGACTGTTTTTACTGTACTTTATTTTATTTTTTATTCTAAACTGTTTTAATTATTTCCTCCTATGTAAAGCACTTTGAATTACCATTGTGTATGAAATGTGCTATATAAATAAACTTGCCTTGCCTTGCCTTGCCTACTGTTTCCATTGTTACGCAATGCCCGATTGAAATAGTTTTCACAGGATGAATTTTGAGTGTTCAAGCTTTCGAATGGTACCTAATTTATGATGATTACTAAAATATGTGATAGGGAAAAAGGCAATATATAAAAGCATGCCAATGGGCCAGCTTCCAGGACAAAAAGGGATAGTTCACCCAAAAATCCCTTTAACAGTTTAAAGCAGACGCTTTCAGCCAAAGTGACTGAAACATTGCAAGAATGGGACGAATTGGAAAAGATGAACTCCACACTCACACAGAGGGCCGGTACGGAGCCGGCGCGGGAACGCTGGCCTGGCTTTGTTTATCATCTGTGGCGTTGGCCCAGGGTTTGACTCCAGGCGTGCTGGGAGAAATGGGGACAGTGGGAGTGGTTGGAGTGACAGGAATCTCAACCTGAAAAATCAGAAAATATATTAACTAAAAATGACTTAAACCAACAGTTGTTGCTAAATTTGTTTTGTAATATCAAATAAGCATGCTACTTTGCATCTATTTTTGCTATCAGGAACAAATCTGACCTTTGGCCTCTTGAAACTATTAGGGCCCGCTTGAGAAGCATCCTCTGACGGATGTCTTTTGCGCTGCCCGTTTCCCAGACCTGCGTCGCTCAATGCCTCACCAGAGGCAGGAGCCGCGTTCAACCCCAGAGGATCCGACTGAAACAACAGCAAATACAGGACAGTGTTGTTCTATTATTAAAAATAGTTTTCACTAATAAAGTAAAGCTGAAACAAAATATAACACAGGAAAACTATAACACATTTGGTATTATATCTAAAGAAAACTGTATAAACAAAACAAAAAACCTTGTCAAAGTTACCCTTTCCCAAATGAAATGTTACATTCATAATAATGAGATTTAATTGGTTCTGAAGGCTGAACTTACAATGACATCGTGCTGCCCAAGGACAGGCATTTCCCACAGCGACTGGTTAGTGAACCGATTGAAGTAATATGGCCGATTCTCCCTTTTACTCCAACATTTGGACCATCCAGCCTGAATCATCTCATCTGAAAGTGAAACTTAAAAATCAGATGCGTAGCTGCATAGGGATTATTGGTCACTTAGGCCTCACAGATACGGACCTGGGAGCTCTTGGATGGGTTTGCTGGTCGAGGGCGATAATGGAGCCGGCTGTGACGTGGACCCGGTGGGCGACATGACCATTGGCGGATCTGCCTTTACTGTTCCGTGGTTTTCACTCGTCATAGCTCCTCATTTGTCCCGTCTTATGATAGAAAAGGTTTCATCTTTACAAAATGAAAGCATTGCAATTCTGAGACATCCTAGGTGTATATGACTTTCTTCTTTCAGCAAAACACAATCGGAGTTATATCAAAAAATATATACTAGCTCTTTCAAGCTTTATAATGGGAGTGAATAGAGCCTGAGATTTTATAGCTCAAAAAAGCACATTATAAAAGTGCTCCAAGGGGGTTAATAAAGGCCTTCTGAAGTACAGCCATGCGTTTTTAAAAGAAAAATATCCATATTTATAACATTATAAACTATAACCACTGGCTTCCGGTAACTGCCGTACGCGAGTCTAGTTCTGGTCGAAGAGTGATCTCTGACCCGACGCATGACGTATAGAGAGCCTAAGCCCCTCCGCTTCCGGCTCATGGGACCTTATTTGGGAAAAAATATGTATGGTAGTCAATGGCGAGAGACAACTTATCTTTTTATTCCGTCTGAACTGTGCCCTGAATTACACATATGATGTTTGTCAATTTAAAAGATTATTCTGAAAGTCAAGAAAGTCGCAGTTTGTCATGAAACAGAAGAGTAACATTTAGTTTTATGTGAAAATCGCTCAATGAACTACATCTCCCGGGAAGCGAAACAACGAGCAAGATCCGTTGGTCGTATGTGTGCAGTCTGGTACAAAACACTCAGGCATGACGGCGTAACGTTACGATTATAACGTAAGACTATAGAAAAAATTACAGACGTTAGCTTCAGTAAAGTTAGCTTCATTCATTGAGAGAAAATATGCGCCTTTGGGGTTTGTAGTCTTTGTAATTACGTATTTTCACAGTCTTATACCTCAACAGTTTTACATCAAACTGCGACTTTCTTGACTTTAAAATGTATCTTTTAAATTGACAAACATCATATGTGTAATTCAGGGCACAATTCAAACGAGATCAAAATATTTGTTGTCTCTCGCCATTGACTACCATATAATATTTTTCCGAAATAAGGTCCGATGGTGGTCGACCGGAAGGGGAGGGGCTTAGGCTCTCTATAGACGAATGCAGAGGATAGAGCAAAACAAAACTGCATGAAGAAAGTCATACACCTAAGATGGCTTGGAGGCAGAGTAAATTATGGGATAAACAAACCCTTTTGATGAACAAACCCTTTAACCCTAAATGTTGTGTTTGGTTGGGTCTGACATCATGGCATGTATAAAACACAAATACAAAACAAAACAAAAAAATCACATCCTAAGCTTAATAAAATAGAAGATTAAAGTTCCGATAATAAAATTTTGAATAGGTCAAAATAACACAAAGTCATTTGAAGGCAAAATAAAGCTTATTTATTTTTTTCACAGAGTATTGGGTGTCTCAACTCGTCAAACCAAAAACAAAAAGTCAACAGTACTGTTCAATTTTATTAATTCCCAAAAGGTAATTAAGTTGTGGACATAAAAATAACCAGCCCATAGTCAATAAAATAGTTGAGCACTGCAGCACCGTGTCCTAACCAGACGCAATGAGATAAGATTCCTGCGACAAATTTGTCCACACTAGACGCGACGCGACTGCGATACGTAAAAAAAAAAAATCTATCAAAAGCCACAGCCAATCAGAACAACGTGTGGGCGGAGTCTCACGGCAAGCGCACAGCACCAGGGAGTAATGTTGACGGCACTCGCAAGAAAATGGATAAGTAGGCTACATAATCAAATATTACACAATTTAAACATTATTCAAAAAGGCTACGGAGTTACTAAAACAATATTTGTCAAATAATACACTTGTTGGTTCACAGTTTGAACGTTATTGTTTCCATTTGTTTAATTTCAAGATCTGAGGTTGATTATCCATTGATTGTTGCTTAACTAACTTACAAAGCTGGGAGCACTTAATGATATTCAAAGTCACATAACACGCTTTTAACATTAAATAAAGCACATAAACAGTACCTGAGATTATCATTGCCACACTTTGTGTTTGCCGTCGCGGCTGGTTAGGACAAAAACTCTGATTAACATGGAAAGATAACTTTACCCTTTATCGCGTCGCGTCGTGTAGTATAGTATAAAATAATGACAGATTTTTTTTTTTAGGTGAGCTATGCCTTTAAACCTGCTTGGGTGAATGTGAAAGAAAAACTCCAACTTAAAGGGAAATGAACCTTCACATAATAAAAGTGAAACATTGGATCCTCCAACAGTTACGTTACACATACAGAGTAAAAAAAAAAAAACATTTTATTCATAGATATGAGATATGATTAGAGTTACCATGGTAATTTCTGGTATGGGATTTCCAGTAACCATACGTTGTGGCATTTCCGTACGCATACTTTGAAGAAAATATGGTACGTCATAGGTAAATATTCAGTATCATGGTAGCGTTACACCGATGGTAATGTTTTAAAATTATATATAGACAGTGACACTCTCTTTACTTCTGAGGAATATCATAGTGATACCATGGTAAACGTAAAGGCACCTTACGGTTAAAATGTATTTCGCTGGCCCGAGTTGGCATGCATTTAAATACTGACAGGTAGTGATTTATCACTCAATCTCAGAAAAGACATGAACGGCGTTTTTCCTACAAATAAACCATTCAAAAAGCACTATGGCGTTGACATGGTACAGTATTATCGGATAGCAATACGATTGTCCCATAGTATTACAGTGGGTCTTGTTGGTTAATAACCCAGGGTATCAGACCATACATCGTGTATTTATTCTACGAAAGTGTTTACAGCGTTTATCGTCGTTAATAAGAGCGCAAATGAGCGAAAGAAGGGCACGCATGCGCCTGCTACGCCGCCCACCCCAGATCGAGCCGCCCGAAAACAAACCCGAAGGAGGAGGAGAAAAACATCCAACAAAGAGCTACTACGGCAGCACAAGCTGATGTGCTGGATAGAGCAGGTAAAATAAGACCAAGTGGCGTGGCATCTGGCTTCATTTGGGCACAGAAAGGACGATGATACATAGGGCCATCACCATAGTGTGTCAAACTGCTCATTTATTGAGTTTTAATCCCGTCAATTTTCGACCGTTACGACCAAAAATTTTAGGCGCGCACTTTGGCTTAGTGGAAACGGTCGACAAGATGGCGCGCGCTCTCGCATACTAGGCGCCGCGCTCACTGCGCATTATAATGTCTGTTTATTGCGTGCACTGCGCACGTTTTCAGCAACCGTGGGGATATTATTGTGCCCCGAGCATTCCGCCACGCGCCCATAGGTCTAGTGCTGCTCTTCAATGGCTGAATCCCTTACCTTGGAGAGGTTTGATGGGAGTCCTCAATAGGCTTTGCTCTATTCGGTTCGGACCCGCCTCCGCCTCTCCCTCCCCACCGACTCCGCCATCTTGTATCGGGCACTCGGACGCGGTTAATGCGCATGCGCGGGTTTAGTTGCCATCCGCAGTGAAAGTCGTCAAACCCGCGCGGCCATTTGTAGAGAGGCATTCATTCAGTGAAGCGAAATAACATACATAAACTAATTGTTTTGCTTATTTATTATAGGAAACTGCGTGGATGTTCTTTATTGTTGTCCTGAACATGTGTGTGTATTACATATTATGTACATATACATTTTTACCATTTTACCATTCATGTATATATAATATGTATATATAACATATATATATAGCTACAGTATGTTTTGAATTTTAATTTTATAAGGTTTTCTTTTAAATATTCCTATTTAGCTTTATTTTTATTTCAGTTTTGTTTGAGCCATTGTAGTACCTCAACTTAAACTTATTTCAGTTAGTTGCCAAGGAAACATTTCTAACATTGATTGTTTCATCTAATATTTTTATTTTTATTTAAGCTTTAAACTACTGAAAACAATATAATCGTTTTAGTTATATTTACTTAAGTAAAAATGGTAATGTCTGTTTTGAACATATTATTAACCTCATTATTATTAACGAAAGCACATCAAAACTCCATCAAGATAAAAATCAAGTATAAAATCCAATCATAAACAGATATTTAAGTCCCAAATTGATCCTAAAGTCATAACATGTAGTAGGCTATACACCTTAACACCTCCCCTGTCATCATTATATTGCAGTTACACTTTTAATATTAATGTTGTGCACTCAACAACAAGGTGAAACCTAAAGATGTGCTTGACTTTTAAAAATTAAAATCTACAAAAGGCTAAAGGCTGTTTAAATAATTGTTTTCTTGTCAATGATTGCTTATGAACTCTACCACTGTTCCACTTTTGCACATTAGGCTTATGCATCATTCTGTATGTCATTTGAACTATATTTGTAAATTGCACAGCATGAATTTGGCTCATTTCCTATTTGTACATCATGTAATTTGCACTACAATTGATGATGTGCACTTTACTGCCCTTTGTGTCATATTTGCCATTTGCACTTGAACTATATATATATATATATATTTCAACTTAAATTGAATTAAACTGACTTAAAAAATGTGTTGAATCTTGTATAACTTAGAATTGAAAAAAATGTGCTTAACTTATTTCGATGAATTAAAGCAATGTAAAAAAATAATGTTGTCAACTTATTGATCATATAATTTTTTACAATGTAGTTTACATTTCTCATTTAATTTGATAGTTTTATAATTTATATATATATATATATATATATATATATATATATATATATATATATGTGTGTACATATACATATCTAATATTTATATTACATTATTTTATTTCAATGAGTAAAAGTATTTTTTTTATAGTTTTAGTCAATAATAATGCTAGCTGCAAAAAATATTGTTGGTTCAACTTAAAAAAGTAACCTGGTTGCCTTCCAATTTTGAGTTCATTGACATAAAAAATTTGAGTTGATACAATGAAGGAGTTTGATTGAATTAACAGAAACTCAAAATATTATGTTATCTGAACCACATAAATTATCTAAGTTATTACAAAAGAAAAAATGTTGTGATAACAAATCATGAAAATATATATTTTTTTACAGTGTACTGTATGTACTCAAATCATTATTTAATGCTTTCCTGACATTTAATGCCCTGCACATCAAGCCATTCATCAGGGCCCGAGGTCTACAGAAGTTCTGCGAGGCCACTGAGGGATTTCTGGTCTTTGGTGGGAGTGAAACCAGCTCAAATGTTGTCGAGTCTAAACTTGTGCTGCTCGTCCGCCTGGTACATCCCCCTCTTTTCAAACAGGTTTAAACCTATAACTATAAAGAAGAAAGTTTTCACCCCATAATTGGTGGCCAAAAACATTTTTCTGAACTTGATTCTCCAAAGTGAGCTCCACCTTGGCCCTCTGTGGTTTTAAGTGGAAACCATTTCTTGCATCATGTGATTCTATGAAGCCTTGCAACATGGGCTTCTCAGAAGTCATGAACTAATTAAAGGTTTAGTCTCCAAAAATTAAAGGGAAGACTGCTGGAATCTGTTTAACGCAGGCTGGAGCCATCGCTCCACTGTTACCTAGAAATAATAAACTTCTAGAAACGCAGCAAATATGCGTTTTTTAGAAAATGAAACAAAATTCAGTTATTTGTTGCATGTTAATCTTTGAAAAATGTTTTATTTGCACATCCTCATGCTGTTGATTATTTGCCACAACAAGGTCATATGTCATGAGGCAAAGAGAAACACCCTTTTCCCAAAATGCTTACTGACTCCCTATATAAACTGGGAACATAGTGAACCCAGACTAAAAGAGGGAGGGATGCGAGAGGATTTAAACACTGATGATTTCCAGACTGCAAGAAAATATCGGATTATTCTAAGAGTTTATATCTGAGAGACACTAAAGTTAGCCAGCCTGTATTTCCACACCGCTGTAAGTATTCTACTATTGTGAAAGGCACTACAAAGGTATTTGGGGAGGGAAATATGAATAAGCTGCAATGCTTGCACAAAATGTGTTCAAAGTTTATGGTTTCACTTTGTGCCATGACTCAAAAGAGAACGAATGCCTTCCCAGCACAAATGGAGGTAGGTTTATGTTTCTATAAGGCTAATTTGGAAATCTGCACTGTTCGTGGCTATCGGACATCACCTGTTCCCTGGATTTAGAACATTAGAAGCTTTTTACATTCATGTTTAATATGATTTATAGTGTCCTTCATGAAGTGGTTCCGACATTTAGAAAAAAATCTGCATGTCAAAGAAGTACAATATCAATTATCTTCATATTTTATTTTAACCATTTAAATTATGGCTCAATACTAGTTAGTTTAAATAGCTGCGGTACATTTTATATTATATTGTTTTGCCCTTTGACCCAAATGTTCTCGTTAGTTATTATATGAATTATTTAAAAAAATTAAATTATACATCGATATTACATGAATCATTATATTTGTACCATAATATACATTTATTTATTTAAAATGATTTAAAAGTACAATTTAAAATTAAATACACAGTTGTAGTGCTGTCTTCCAATGTGAACAAATCTGTTTTATAAAACTGTCACCGTCCCACAGGTGGGACGTTTGCCATTATATTTTTAAAACAATAATATCTTAGTAAAAACCTTAAGTATTGACAAATATCATTTGAAAGCTTACAATCTCTAGTTTCCATATTTGGTTGTTTTGATTTTCAAAATAAATTACAGAGGAGCCGTAATTTATCAATTTGCAAAAAGAATATTTTCATACTCCTGAGGCGTGTTCAGACCTTTATTTTGAAATAGCAATAAACATGAAAAACCATGAAAAAATGGTAGAAACCTCAGTTTGTTTTCATGCCAAGAGTTCAAAAGATAGCATCCATTCAATTATTTTAGAAAAAAAGGTCTGAAAATGTTTTAAATATAAAGAAAAATATAATAAATTCACAATTTGTGATGTGGCAGCGAGCTATAACGCACATACGTGTTCTTTGTATGTGTTTCTTTGAGGTTGAATTCATATCAAAATCTGCCAAACTTCCCATTCTACTTCTGAATAGGACGTCTACTTCATAAATTGTATGAAAATTGTGGAAATAATGGTTCATATCACTCAAAACACATGGAAATGGAGGCGCCCTCATACGGGCAGTAATGGAGTCTGGTTGTCATCTAGTGAAAAAGTTTGGTACTGCGCCCAAACAAAATCTTACTGAAAGCTCATTTTTTGAGATATCAACATACAATTTTAAACACAACTTGTTCGGATTTTTGGCTTTGATTTTTTTCTGCAGTTTTAGAGTATCCCAGGTTTTGAAAATATATATTTTATATAAAATATGATTTTTTTTTTTTTACATTTCTGTTTCACTTTCTTAATTTATTTCACCTCTACAAAAATCTGCCAAATGTCTTCTTTAAAACAAGACCAATCTTACGTCTATATTCCAAAGCATTCTTGAATTACAACCATTTAAGTTCGAAATGTGCATTTTCATGTCTATTCAAAAAAGGGGGTTGACACTTAAAGGGTTAACAACACATATCTTGAATGTAAAGTTGGTGTCTATTTTACTTGTGTAACGTTGTTTTTCTTATTATGTTTGGGGTATGACCTGAAGAAGCAATCTTGTGTTTGTGAACTATAGTAACTCCACTATCTTCACAAAGCAAACCCGAAAACACTCGTGAGGAACATTCCAAAACCTAAACAATTCCAACTAACATGGAATAAATAGTTTATTCCTTGATTTACTACAACTTGATATATGTTTCACAAAGAACATGTTCATCCTTCCTGAAATGTAAAGACTTCTGGCTTCATTGAGCATAATTTTGTGTCAAAGGTCACCAATCGGTATTGCACACGGACAATGTGTTTGCTGAAAGAAAGGAGTAATTGCCTTTGGATGCTTAAAAAGCTCCTAAGCCCATGCAGGGTTTTATACAAAATGAATGAGGCACTTGTAAAATCTTTCTCCCTGCCTGAGACCATCTTCTTTGAAGCGGGATAAATCAGCCGGACCCTGGGGTCAATGACCCTAAAAAGCCCATTTGTGTGACGGTTTGTTTTGGTCCTGTTTGTTCCTGCGTGGGTGACTATAGACACAGCTGCCTCCAGCGACAGACGCACACATGCGACCTCCAAGAGAGCGACCTCATTCAAGCTGTTCTCTATCATGCTGGTTATTTATCACACTTTTAATTTTGATCATATAAATTTAGTAATTTAAACAAACCATTAACTCATTCCACACCATTCGAGCATATGCACATGAATGAAAAGCAACAACCCAGATCACCTTAACCAATTTGCCAAAACCCTCTCAAAACACTTAAGGAACTGCATAGCAACACCCTGGCAACCACCCAGAACTCCACAGCAACCAGCCAGAATTCTCACATTTGATTAGCAACAACCAAATACACGTTAGCAATCACACAATCCCTTAGAACACCCTCACTGCCTGTCTGTCTCTGTCTCTGTCTCTCTCTCTCTCTCTCTCTCTCTGTCTCTCTCTCTCTCTCTCTCTCTCTGCTGTCCATTCAGGCGAGGCAAACACTCTCTCCTCCTCTGCACTATAAGCAGGCATACACTCTTCACACACACTGCTACAGAAACAAGAGCAGAAAGACCTGGACTTTTTTGGCTGGATTTTTTCTTACATACGCTTGAAAGGCAAGATCATTCTCTCATTTGCTTTGCTGTCTCTGTATATTTAGCTGTCAGCGCCCATTTTCCTGTTGCCGCACTGGAAAAGCTCTTTGGTGCAGGACTGTGCTTAGAAAAAGAGACAGAACTGCCTGTATAAAGCTGCAATAGACAATATCTATTTATGTGATCTTTAATAACTAATTAATGAGGAGGGATTTTTATAGCAAGAGTTTTGAATTTGAATTGAACAGTTTTTTTTTAACTTCATTTATATTTTGTAAAATGTTATTTCAATTTAAGTTGTAGTATTTATACTTTTAAAATCTTAAATCTTACAGAGCTCTAGTTGTACCACCTGTGACCTGACTGCTGCATATTCATTACAGCATTGATAGTGTTGACATTTACACATCCAAGAACATGAACAGCTCCGGTTGCCATTACGGTTACAACATGGCGTAAACACAGCATATGAGCTCATTAATTTGGTTCAGAAGGAACTGTAAAAATCATCTGCTGTTTGTTTGTGGCGCTCAGTGACTGTCTGTCTCTACAACTCTGCATAGCCTCATGAAATGCGCTGATGACGTATAATGTCTGCGCGAGCAGGTGGGGAAATGCATAAGTTGATAGGCAGGTAGGACCCTATGGGTAGGACATCATATTGATGAACGTTTTTTGGTCCTGAGAGACCGAATATGTTTTAATTTTTTAGACCACTTCTATTGTTGATTGCTATCAGGATGTGAAGCGAGTTTCAACCAGTAGGCAAAAAAGTGTTTATAAAAACCAATAGCCTAACCTTAACCATTTTTAATGATGCTGGTTGATCATAGCTCTCGGTTTCCTCTTGATCACTTCGTTATTGTTGTTTTTCAGGTCTACTGAGGAATCATGGGACTGCTGAAAGTCTCTGTTATCTTTCTTCTTTCACTCGTCACGATGACTTTAGCACAGCCGCCTGGATGCAAGATCCGCATCACTAACAGAGGACTGGAGATGTGTAAGATATAGCCCAGTATTCAGACTTAAAATGCAACTATAGTTTCTCATATATTAGTCTATAAAAGACTGGCCTCTGTTTGACGTCTTTATAGTGAAAGCCGAGACAAGGAATTTCGTGGAAGGAGAGTTGAGTAACATCACCATGCCAGAAATGCGTGGTTCCGAGGGCCGCTTCCAATACACCATTAAAGAGTATGTTTATATTTTATCGAACTGATTTCCACTTGCATAGTCATGCTCACTCGGCGCCCTCATGTGGTCATTCACACACAAAGACCACGAGGAAGCAAATGCATATCAAGTATTAGAGCAGTGGTTCTCAACTCCTGTCCTCGGGACCCACTGCTCTGCATATTGTGTATGTCTCCCTTATTTAATACACCTGATTCAGATCCTCAGCTCCTTAGGATAGACTCTATGAACTGAACTGAGTGTGTCAGATTAGAGAGACATACAAAATGTGTAGGGCAGCGGGTCCCGAGAACTGGATTTGAACCACTGCATTAGAGTTGTGCACCATTCAGAAATGAAAAAAACCAGCGGTGTAACTCCAGGGGTCAGAAAGTAAAAGTCCTGCCATATGTTTATTCCACCCATGAACTCAGCCAGCTGATTTCACCAATTAGTTCTATCTCCTGGCTGAAAAACTGTGCTAATTAGCAAATCCAGGTGATTGGAACAAAATACTGAGGAGGACTATACTTTCTGAACCTGGACTTTACACCTCTGGAAAAAAGAATGCCTTTTAAATACCAATTCAATTAGTGATTTTGAAATGAGGAAGAAAAGAGGATGCAGTATTGCAATTTGAATTAGAATGAAAGGAAGTATTTAAACTGATGTTTCTTTAGTGTGAAGGTCACGGAGCTGAACCTGACGTCTGACCTGCGCTTCCAGCCAGAAGTCGGGCTGCTGTTCGAGGTGCAGAACTCCTCCATCACCCTCAACTTCCAGAGACGCATCCTTTACTGGCTCTTGTGAGTCTGAAATCCATCTGTTGCAATCAAGCAGAAGAGTTGAGGTTACAAGCAACAATAGGCCTACCCTTAAAAAAAATACTTCTTTTAAACTATAACTACAGTATAAAGTATACTTTCAGTCTACTTCTTATTCTCATAAATACACTGATAATTACACTTAAGTGTACTTGACTCATGCTGACAGAAAAGCTTAAGTTGCCTATACTTGGCCTATCCTTGTACTCAATCTTTTGATCGAGATATACTTAAAAGTATAATTAAGTACTCTATCCCCCGGTTTCACAGACAAGGCTTGAGGCTAGTCCCAGAATAAAATGCATGTTTGAGCTGTTTAAACTGAAACTTGCACTGATATATTTTAAAATATGTCCGCGTCATTGTTTTGTCTCCGGATGCACGCCAGTAATGTTTGTTTCTAAGGCACGGTTATAAAAGCTACTTAAATGTCCTAATTGAACTAGGGTCTAATCCTGGTTTAATCTAAGCCCCGTCTGTGAAACCAGGCCTATACATATGATGTTAAGTTCAGTATAAAACTACTAAACTAGTAGTTTATTAAGAGTATACTTCAAGCTAAAAAATGTGCTACAAGTATTTAACTAGAAAATGATCAGTATACCTATATGTTTACTTTTATAGTTGCAGTAAAGCAAAAAACTAAACCAGTTGTGTACTCAGTTTACTTCTGTTACACTTAAAGTATACTTTTATACATTAAAAAGTGGGCCAATTTAGTCCCTAGTAGGATTGGAATAGTACACTTACAAATATAGTAGTACATTGATATTAGTATACTTACTAAATAAAGTATACGTTAAAAAAAATATACTTGAACTTTAACTTGAAGTATATTTATTTTTTGTAAGGGACTTTTATACATGAGGGGTGCATTAAATTGATCAAAAGTGACGTTAATGACATTTATAATGTATTCAAAGAATCCTGAAAGAAAGGTATTACGGGTTGTACAAAAATATGAAGCAGCAGCACAACTGTTTTCAACATTGATAATAATCAGAAATGTTTCTTGAGCAGCAAATCATCATATTAGAATGATTTCTGAAGGATCATGTGACACTGAAGACTGGAGTAATGATGCTGAAAATTCAGCTTTGATCACAGGAATAAATTACATCTTAAAATATATTTACATAAAAAACAGTTATTTTAAATTGAAATAATATTTCACAATATTACTGTTTTTACTGTATTTTTTATCAAATAAATGCAGACTTTTTTAATGTATATGAAAACTAACAGGCATGAACTAAAAGCTATAATGCTTTGATTCTTTCTAATGAGTGAGAACTGTATATCATACATGGTCTTTAGAGCCGTTTGATGTAGTTTAAAACCTCCACTATTATAAGTCTCTCACTACAGCAGGTCTTCCCCTTTCTCTCCATTAGTTATGATGAGGGAGCCATCAACGCCTCAGCTGAAGGTGTCAACATCTTCACAGTACTCCATCTCAGCAAAGACGAGGAGGGCCGTCTCAAGATCTCCAACATCACCTGTGATGCGTCCATCGCCAAGATGAGGGCCAAATTTAGCGGGACCCTTGGGTACGTGACTGTGTTGAACTTTCAATGAAATACATTTTTTGCTCAGCATTTTGCATTATATGGCATATTCTCATGTGCCTCAAAACATTCTCACAGGAGGGTTTATGACTTTATCGGAACATTCCTGACTACAGGAATGCGCTTCATCCTAAATAAACAGGTTTGTTTGCTTTTTTTTCAGTCAGGAATAGGAGATGCATGTCATGGTGCTTGCGTATCATTGCCCACCCCAAAGAAAGATATTTTAACTTTAATCACATTAGAATTAATTTGAACACATTTTAATAGAAATTAACTGCATATGTATGTCTCTGTCAGATTTGTCCTGCCTTGAATCATGCTGCACTAGTTTTGGTCAACCAGCTGCTGGAAACAATCCCAGGTTAGAGAACATGTTGATAATCATAAAACTGTTGTGATATACACTCACCTAAAGGATTATTAGGAACACCTGTTCAATTTCTCATTAATGCAATTATCTAATCAACCAATCACATGGCAGTTGCTTCAATGCATTTAGGGGTGTGGTCCTGGTCAAGACAATCTCCTGAACTCCAAACTAAATGTCAGAATGGGAAAGAAAGGTGATTTAAGCAATTTTGAGCGTGGCATGTTTGTTGGTGCCAGACGGGCCGGTCTAAGTATTTCACAATCTGCTCAGTTACTGGGATTTTCACGCACAACCATTTCTAGGGTTTACAAAGAATGGTGTGAAAAGGGAAAAACATCCAGTATGCGGCAGTCCTGTGGGCGAAAATGCCTTGTTGATGCTAGAGGTCAGAGGAGAATGGGCCGACTGATTCAAGCTGATAGAAGAGCAACTTTGACTGAAATAACCACTCGTTACAACCGAGGTATGCAGCAAAGCATTTGTGAAGCCACAACACGCACAACCTTGAGGCGGATGGGCTACAACAGCAGAAGACCCCACCGGGTACCACTCATCTCCACTACAAACAGGAAAAAGAGGCTACAATTTGCAAGAGCTCACCAAAATTGGACAGTTGAAGACTGGAAAAATGTTGCCTGGTCTGATGAGTCTCGATTTCTGTTGAGACATTCAGATGGTAGAGTCAAAATTTGGCGTAAACAGAATGAGAACATGGATCCATCATGCCTTGTTACCACTGTGCAGGCTGGTGGTGGTGGTGTAATGGTGTGGGGGATGTTTTCTTGGCACACTTTAGGCCCCTTAGTGTCAATTGGGCATCGGTTAAATGCCACGGCCTACCTGAGCATTGTTTCTGACCATGTCCATCACTTTATGGCCACCATGTACCCATCCTCTGATGGCTACTTCCAGCAGGATAATGCACCATGTCACAAAGCCCGAATCATTTCAAATTGGTTTCTTGAACATGAAAATTAGTTCACTGTACTAAAATGGCCCCCACAGTCACCAGATCTCAACCCAATAGAGCATCTTTGGGATGTGGTGGAACGGGAGCTTCGTGCCCTGGATGTGCATCCCACAAATCTCCATCAACTGCAAGATGCTATCCTATCAATATGGGCCAACATTTCTAAAGAATGCTTTCAGCACCTTGTTGAATCAATGCCACGTAGAATTAAGGCAGTTCTGAAGGCGAAAGGGGGTCAAACACAGTATTAGTATGGTGTTCCTAATAATCCTTTAGGTGAGTGTATTTATCTGGCAGAGATGTGTTTACCTGAATGTATTTCTCAGTGCGCACGGAGGTGGACAATTACGTGGGCATCGACTACTCTCTGCTGAGTGACCCTGTGGTGACAGAATCAAGCCTTGATATGGATTTTAGGGTGAGTGACAGATGCAAGTGGTGTTCACTGCAGAGCCAATTGATGTTCTGCTCTGGATAGAATGGGTGGAGCTTCACTTAGTCCAGCCCCGCCTCTGTGGAACTAATGGGTGGGGCCTGACCTTCAAGCCCCACCCATTACATCCAGAGAGGGGGAGCTGAACATCAAGCTCCACCCATTGACTCTGGAGTAATGCATCAAGTTTACTAACAGAGACTCCTAACTATCCCTAAGTCAAAACTAAGGTGTAGGGGGGACCGTGCCTTTTCTGTAGTTGGCCCCAGACTATGGAATGATTTGCCCATTTCAATTAGAGTGGCCTCTTCGTTATTTGTCTTTAAATCCAAGCTAAAAACACTTTTATTGGATAAGGCATTTAACACATGATAAAGCATTATTCCACTCTATCTCATCATTTTAAATGGGTGAAGTACTTATCTTATAGTATTCTATTTAAATGTATACTTGTACTGTTGTTGTATTGTTGTTTGTTTTTATGATTTTTATTAATATTGTAAAGCACATTGGACAATGTAAATTGAATTTAATTGTGCTACATAAATAAATTACCATACTATGCTGTTCAAAGGTTTGGGGTCAGCTAAGGTCAGTTTACATTCATCAAAAAACTGTTTCCACAAAAATATAAAGCATCACAACTCTTTTCAACATTGATAATAATCAGAAATGTTTCATGAGCAGCAAATCAGCATATTAGAAAGATTTGTGAAGGATATATTTCAAAATATGCAAAACATATATATTGAAAAAATATAAATGTTAAAAATTGATTTTAGAAAAAATGTATTTATTATATTTCCTAATTTTTTTAATATATATTTTCAAAGTAAATATTATAAGTAATATATATTTATTTAATTCATTCTGCATCCACCCCAAATTTATTTTAAGACTGAAAATGTATTTTCTTGCCCCTTGAAGTACATTTTCTAATATATATTTTGGAATTCGAAGGTTACATTTGTAACTACATTGTTGCGTTTTAAAGATATATTTTCTCAAGCCGTGCTGTTTACAACATATATTTAGTGTAGATTTTACATATATTTTGGCCAGAATATATAATATAATATAAAAATATATATAATTAGGGGTGTAAAATCGATTCATTGCAATTAATCACATCTTACATAAAAGTTTGTGTTTATATAATATATATGTGTGTGTGTGTGTGTGTGTATATATATATATATATATATATATATATATATATATATATATATACACACACACAAAGTTTTTTAATGTATTTCTCTCCTTTTTTTCTGCACAGGGCATGTTTTACTCCCTTAAGAATGAGAATGACACCCTGGTGAACTACGCTGTGACTCCCGTAGTGAGAGAGTATGATCGTATGGTCTATCTCTCTCTCTCAGAGTACTTCTTCGACAGCGGCCTCTTCTCTTACTTCAAAGGTGGCCTGTTCCAAACACGGATCGCAAACGAACGAGTAAGACGCCATCTAATACGCTTCAAAGGCACGAGACAAAAATAAGACAAAAAACAACTTTTATTCAACTCATTTCAGATGCCAAAGGACTTAGAATTGCTCCTCAGGACCACCTACTTGGGGACAATGATGATGCTGGTGAGCGACATTAGATCGTCAACATGCAGGAACCGCACAGCAAAGCCTGGGCATTCACTTATTCTCTGTGTTTGTTCTGTCCTATCAGAACCCGGCGCTGATGGATCAGCCTCTGTCACTGGAGATCGAGGTCACCTCTCCTCCTCGGTCCACGATCAAGACCTCCGGTGCCAATGTGGCCGTCATCTCGATGGTCAAAGTGTTGGTTCTCCCTGCAGGAAAACCACCAGTACAGCTCAGCATCATGACCATGGTAAGAACTATAATATACACAATGCAATAATTAGTTTTATGATGAAGGGATGCAATAAATGCACCAAATTTGTCCTTGTTTTAGGAAGGGAAATTCAATGCCAAAGTGTCAATGAAGGACAAGCGCTTGACTATCCATTTAGATCTGAGAAGGTAAATATAATGCACAAACATTGAACCGTGTTTGACCACCTATATAACATTGATTTTGAACTGAGAATCTGTTTTCAGGTTTAAAATATACTCCAATCAGTCTGCTCTGGAGTCTCTAGCTGTAAGTTCCCTCAGATGTTTCGATTACACTTTGAATACACCTTATAATAAAAAGAGTGGACAGCAAATGTAATTAAGATCTTTCCTTCAGCTTATTCCACTGCAAGGTCCCCTGAAGACCATGCTACAGATATCTGTGGTGCCTCTCATTAACAGTGAGTCAAACTATGTGTATATATTTAATGATCATTTTTAAATGCTTTGAAAGAAGTCTCTTCTGCTCACCAAGGCTGAATTTATTTGATCAAAAAAAGACAGTAAAAACCGTAATATTGTGAAATATTATAACAATTCAAATTAGTGTTTTCTATTTGAATATATGTTCAAATGTAATTTATTCCTGTGATCAAAGCTGAATGTTCAGCATCATTACTCCAGTCTTCAGTGTCACATGATCCTTCAGAAATCACTCTTAATATGCTGACTTGCTCCTTAAGAAACATTTATAATTATCAATGTTGAAAACAACTGCTTCATTTTTTGCAAGGAAACAGTGATTTTTTTTACATTATAAACACATTATAAATTTCTTTGTCAAATTTGATAAATTTAACACATTCTTGCTGAAAAAACATATTAGTTTATTTAAAACGAAAACTGTTGGTATTGATCCCAAGTGGGATAAGAGATATTTGCTTAATATATTTGAAAACATCTATCTAAATGGTTCATCCTGTGTTTTCATGTAAGATTACATTAAGCGAGGTGTGCAGATCCCTCTTCCTGACGGGTTAGACTTCATTGAAGAAGTGGTCGAGTATCACAATGTAAGTTAAAGGGAAACTTTTACTATTTTACGTTTAAGCTATAGACGATAATATATGTTCAACTGTATCATCTTACTTTGATTTGACAGGGCTACATCATCGTGGGAGCAAACCTACACTTCAGAACAAGTCTGCGAGAACTAATCGAGAACAAGCTGTCGGCTCGCACAAACAACACAGTTTAAGACGAGAGAAGAGCTCTTCTAACATTAATGCATTCATGCTCAGATACTAAAATATGGTGCAATAAATGGAGGTTTTAAAAGTAGAGCACTGACCTCCAAGCCGAAGCATGATGTTAGTTAACTGTACAGAACATTTGATCCTCAAGACCTGCTATCATTAGTCAACATGAACTCGAAATCAAGCTTATTTACTCTCTGAATACATATTCATGGTGTTATTGTGTATAATTTGTCAATGCACATCACTCCTAAGAGGAAAAAGTCTGACTTTATTTTCAGCTGACATGATGCAATGCAAAAAAAAATTCTAATATCTTTTATTGCCATAATTTAATGCTAATATAATGAATATTTGCAGTGTCTATTTATGAGTGCAGATAATCTAGCTTGTTGGCAAAGGCTGACTATTGCTTACGTATATTACCTTCAGCACAAATAGCATAATACTTCTATTTACACTTTGTGCAAACAGTATCTATCACTATTTGCTCTGTGTAAATACCTAACAGTTTTAGTGTAAATAGCTGTTGCATAAACATTACACCAATATAAGCAAATAAGAATGTTTACAAAAATAAGGGATACATACAGTAGAGATGCTTTTTAGGATTAACTGGGTGCCGGTGGGGTTTCGATCCTCTGCAAACTCGCATTAAACTAACTCTGTTCTGATATGAAATGCCCACTATACCATCCTATTAATTAGTGCATTAAAATCAAGTTCTCTTCCACCTTTCAGAAGTAAATGGGTTGCAAATGCAGGTTCATGTTGACTTTAATAGTTTTGCATAAGTGTCTGAAACCCCCAAAACATGTTCAACTGCTATACTGTGCTTAGATGGATGAAACAAAATGTATTTGTACTTTAAGTTGAATTTTATGATTTTTTGTACAAGTTTTATCTTATATTGACTGTTTAATAAATTACTGTACCTCTTTATAAAAAAAATGACACGTTAAAAATCAGGAAAAGTCCCTGATCTCAAACCTCGTTTAGTTCATTATTGAAATGAAACCGGTTTTACGCACCATTTTCTACAATGTCAAAGATCACAAGAAGAAACTAAAAATCATAGAAAATGGATCTTTAATGAAAAAAAAAACTGAGGGAAAGAAATAAGGCACAAATATTATTCCCTTATGAGCACAAATCATATAATCATTTTTATAACAATCAAATGAGGACAATGAGACCTTAAAAGACAAATATAATATGTACAATGATTAAAAAAAGGCTACAGTTTCATGTTTAATGGAGAAGAGGACATAAGCTAAAATTGTGCAATGAACAGTGAGCATCCACTCACCGAAGAAAAACATTGGATTGAATTTAAATTTGTAAACGCTCATAGTATAATCACACTTTATCAAAGATCAATAGTGGCATATAGATGTCTTCACACCGTGATTCCCTCAAACGCCTACAACGAGACATCACGTGCAGTCAGCATGGTTTAATCTTGATAACAAGGCTGGCAACTAACAAGGCTGGTAACTAAACTACATAAAACAAAGTAGAAAATTTCATCAGTTTTGAACAGAATACGGCCTCAGAAACAGTCAGTGGTCCGTCCATAGATCATAAACATTTTACCAGTGTGACAGTGCAAATTCAGATTTAAAGAGTGAAATCCCCGAGTGTGTTCTAGTAAGGTTGTTTGGTGATGAAGCGACTGAACATTGTGAAGGCCGCTATGGGTTTATCAGTGGGAACCATGTGACCCGAACCCTGTGGAAGACATAAATACATTTAAAAGAAAATTGACAAAATTCACATGCATAGTAAGTAAAACTAGTTTACAACGGAAGTGAATGCAGGCTCTATTCTGAACCATATGATGCTTAAAATGCTGTTTATGTATGCCATCGAGTTCCAGTTAATTCAGTTTTTCATTCGTACATCAAAACTACAAAGATTTGTGGATCGTGTGAGTTTCTTTATTCTTTACTGCTTTATTGCAGTCTTACCTTCACTGTGAGGAAAGCAATGTTGGTAAATTCCTTGACGAAGCCGCCCACCTGCTGAGATTCACCATTGAAATAAACCCAAGATCTGCGCTGCACCTGGACCTGTTGGAGAAGATAAAGAGATTGTTTCTGCTCCGAAAGAAAGAAAGAAAAAAACACACATTTGCGCAATTATGTCTGACACATAATTGCACAAAAATGGCAAGAGCTTTTTCCAATAAAACTAAAACAGCCAAATAAATAAAATTATATTTTTATGCATTTAAAATTGTATAATAATTAAAATTATGTATAATTTAAATAAATGGATACATATAAAGAATGACAGTAATACAAATGTTACATTATTAAATATTAAGTAATACATTTTTATCCCATATAATTCATATCATAAAATATAAATATTATAATAATGGCATATCAAATAAATTGGTATTATTGTGAAGGGGTGGATTCTGGAATCCACTGCTGCTTCAACGTATATCTAATGAGTGATTATAAATCAAGCCATTAACCAATATTTTCCCCTTCTAAATATCAAATGAGTTGAATGACTTCTCTAGGCTTGTGCGGTTTTACTTTGTTGTAGAAGTTACCGTGATTACTGAAATGTTCCTTCATGTATTCTCTAATGTCTGTATTTGATACCTGACGCCGTAACAGTGCTTGCTCAAGTATCCCGGCTTCCAGAAATGAAATATGGAAAGATGTTTTGTTTGAGAAAGGTCTTCGACGCGTGTTAAAACATATATCCGTTCTTCTAGCGCACCATGATGACTATAGGTCACAAGGGTCATTGGAACCAATAGTTTAAGTGACCATTTCTTAGCTAAAGTCTTGTCTTTACTGAGTTATATAAAAGTGTCCCATCCTTGAGAAAGAACATTATCTGAGAGGACTCTCCTGTTTATATAGTCAGAGCCTAGCCAAATCCAACCTTGGAAAAAGCTGTGTGTCGGTGTGTGTGTGTGTGTGTGTTAAGGAACAACGGCATTATTGGAGATTGACTGAGTTGTTGTTCGGGACAGGCTGGCGTCCAGCAACCCAAATCTGCGACCTGGAAGGTCATGACGTGCCTAACTTCAGGGTGCGAGTGTCAGCCGCATAATCGATGGAGATGTGCTTCAGTCTATCTGTATATGTGTGGAAAATTACTGTTTATCTATTTCTTAGCCAATCAGAAGCATTCAACCTGAAGCAAGGACGTAGCTTAGACCTTGGTGAAGGGTATAACTGCTGTGATCTTTGTAACTGTAAGCTAAGGTTACGGCCTACGGACTCCTGTGAGAGTCTTAAAGCTGACTTCTGCTGATGAAACTGCAAACTATCGACAGTAAAACTTTAATTTATTATAAACCTGACTCCGGGTCTTCATTCGTCATATCTGGTTCTGGGGCTTTGACTGTAAATCCCCTTACAATCGCATTTAAATAAATGAAATGAATAATAATAATGATAATCATTATCATACTATTAACAAAATATATTATAATTAAAAATGAAATTCATAATAATAAAAACTACATAAATTATATCAAGTTTTAATCTTATTGGCTGGCTTTAGGCCATTTCTGGTCGTCAGGGTGCACAGATTTTTAGATTTAAAAAAAAATATCATTATTTGAATGACCAGACGGAGTCGGAAACTAAAAGTAAGCAGGACACACGACGACTCACCTCTTGCTGGAGAGACTCCACAAACCACTCGTCTCCTAAGAAATTGCAGGCCATGTCCACATCTCCATTATATACCAGCACACGGTATTTCTGTTGAAAAGATGTCATTGAAATCATCTAGTAGACACGGAAATATATGATTCATAAGCATTTACGTTTCCATCACTCACTAGTGCTCCAAGAAGCTTCAAGTACTGTTTCTTCACGTCCATGAACAGGCGGTTGTAGTTCAGATTGACTTCAGCACTGCAACAATTACAAATTAAAGTCCTCGATCACAACACTCATTTGCATTTTGCGTTATTAAAGTCCACTTAACGCACCTGCAGATGACCCAGTCCAAAGCATTGGGCGAGATGTGGAGGGCCGTCTTCACGAGCCGGTTGTTCAGGTACAGGGTTGATGGGGTAGAGTTGGTGCACGGAGGATCGAGACGCGTAGATTTAAACTGGGTGGCCACATCTCGCAATTTCTGATTCAACAAGAAGATTCATGTGGATTAACCCTTAAACACCATAAGCAGGCTCAGATATTTCTTCTTTCGAATACTTAAATTGATAGTTCACCCAAAAATCTAAATTGTGTCATCATTTACTCGCCCTCATGTTGTTACTCGCCCTCATTTTGTTCCAAACCCGTATGAGCTTCCTTCTATTGCTGAACACAAGAGAACATATTTTGAAGAATATGGGTAACCTAACAGTTGATAAAGTCAGGAATTTTTTTCCTACTATGGAAGTCAATAGGGTTCATCAACTGTTTGGTTATCCATATTCTTCATAATATCTTTTGTGTTCAGCAGAAGAACAAAATTCATACAGGTTTGGAACAACTTGAGGGCCAGTAAATTAATTTAAAAAGGACCGTTCACCCAAAAATGAAGATGCCGTCATTTTTTTACTGACTCATGTTGTTACAGCAGTATTAGTAGAGGTAGAGATTTTAATGCCATGTCAGTACCTGAGGCTTTTTTCATGGCAAAAGCCGAGTTACAAGATGCATATGAAAAAAATATATATTTATATATACACACATTTTACATATACTGTAAATCCCATACACACTTACACATCTTCAAACAGGAGTGCTGTGTTTGATTACGGGACACACGAGAACCAATGGGGTTTAACATTACTTGTCACAGTTTGATTATGCAAATGAAATAAGAGCTACAGCTAATAGGGATATTTTTATTGTAAAGAACTGATCATCAAAATGGTTAAAGATGTTAAAAGAAATTCAGACAAGTTTGAAATGACTGTAAAAAATAAATACATACACACTGTATATATACACTTTTTTTTTTTAAATGAAAGGAGGGTGTATTAGTAATTAACATATGACCGTTTTCATTTTGAGTTTGACCCTTTGTGTTGTCTAACAGCAACCCACAAATCGGTTTCTTTACCTGGTTCTGTAATTTGGACCATTGATGGTTGAGGAAGTGGTGGCCCAGGTCTCGGATCACAAATTGGTCATTTTCAAAGCTGAAATCAAAACACAGGACAAAATGACACTGCAACCTTTTTTAAAAACACATTCAGAGGAATGTCACATGTAACTGGTTCATGCTCACCTTAGTCTCTCAGGAACACCTCCTGGACAGGTTGCATACAGGTTATAGACGTTGAGCCCTGACTCGTAGACAATGTGTTGAACTGAACTCACCTAAAGAGTTATAGAAAGAAAAAATGCTGTAAGTAAAGAATATAGGACACTTAATGCATCTCAAACATTTTGTAAACAGTTCAACTTACAGAATACGAGCAGTTCACATCCTGGCTGTTGTAGAAGTTACACACTCCATCTTTGCAGCAAAACGCCTGCAGGTCATTCCACAAGCTAGACAAGAACAAATAATAAATAAAGACATAAAAACACACACTAAAGATTAAAATACAAAACACACCACACCAAACAAAAGTATGAGAAACAGTAATATTGACGCCTTTACAGCAAGCATCAATATATAAAATTACAGTGCATGTTCAATAGAGCAACATGAGGTTTCTGCAGGTTTCACAAAATCAAATTTAAGACTTTAAGGCCATTATGAATTAAATTTAAGACCTATATCACGACATAAAAAAAAAAAAAAAATTCCAACGGAAACGCAGTCTCAAAATTACTTGCAAAGTAAATTAATTTATTCAAACTGAACAGTACTGAAGACAGCTTAGATGGATGCACAAATCTGATTGGCTGTTGCATGTTGGTCTATTTTGTAGTCGTAATACAGCAAATTATATTTGGACTAGCGAAATAAGGAACTACAACACCACGCAATAATAATAATAATAAAAAAAACATTCCAAAGCTCTGCGGGAGCATTTTAATGAGATTTACATGGACGTAGGATAATTGAGAGCGGTTTAAAATGATCTAAGACCTAGAACACAATACTTCAGCAAATTTAAGACTTTTTAAGGCCTTAAGTTGAGATTTTGAAGTTTTAGACTTTTTTTTAGACTTGAGACCCCGCGGAAACCCTGGAAGAGTCATATTAGGTGAGAAAACACTGTACCTGGTACCAAGAAGCCCATGATAGTATGCAAAATACACCAATGAATTGTCATTTAGCTCATAGCTGGACAAGCCATTTCCAACCGCAATTCCCTACAAGACAAATACACACGTCAAACAGAATCACATGGATCGAGACACTCAGGATGGTTATAATGAAGCCCGTTCTACCTTTAAATTGATGCTGCTGTCCTCCATGACGATCTCAGCCAGTGTGGGAATGTAAATGCCCCCGTAACTCTCGCCAGTCAGGAAAAACTCATTCTTGGTGAACTCAGGAAACAACTGGAAAAACGCTTTCAGGGCCAAGTAGTTGTTCATGGCCACCTGGAAAAGTCAGCGAGCACATGGTTACCATTTTAGTTTTGTTGTCAAGTGCAATCAAGCACTGTCTGTACTATGCAATGCGAATGTTTCTCTAAAGGGAATATGATTTGAATTATACCTCTGTGTCATTTGTTGAGTACTTCTTGTCATCAGAGTAGGAGAAGCCGACACCTGCTGGTGACTCCAGGTATAAGACACTTGCAATCTGGAAAAACATCACATATTTATCTATGTAGAGACTCATGACTTTCTAAAACATCCAGGTTATAAAATGTCCAAACAAACTCTTTATTTAAAAATCACTGGATTACGTAAAAAGAAAATGACGACACACCGCTGTTTCTTTATTTGGATGAACGCCGTCGTTTCTTTTTATGTAGTCCAATGATTTTTAAATAAAGAGTTTGTTTGCACACCCTTTATTTAAGACAATAAAGCCAGTTTGCTATAGCCAAGAATATAAGAGCATGTGACTGGATGAAGGAAGTGTCATAGTCCAGTTATCAAAAATGCTGCTTAAAGGGACACTAAGTAAGAATTACTCCCATCTAGCGGTGAAATTGTATTTTGCATTCAAACGAATTGTGCTCTCCAGCGCCTCGCGTTTTCAAATGCGTGTTGCATCTACGGTAGCCGTTATGTACCAAAAAGCTATGACAGGATGTCTTCTAATAGCACTTCGTCGAGTTTTCCTTCGGGTGAACAGGTTTGTTATTTCAAACAAACTTCAAATTGACACAACGAACAAATGAATGTTACAGTATGAAATAATGAGTGTCAAAAACATGAACTATTGTAATTAGTAGTTATGCCTTCTTTATTCGTTATATTTTCTGAAGTAGCCTACGTGCAGTGTTAGATATCATCATCAACTTTTAACTATACATGTTCATCTGTCTATAAAATAAAGTACACAAGCAAACAATGAAAAAAGCTTGTAATTAAGACTGTAACACTGACTTGCCTGTCGAGAAGAAAGCAGGACTTCAGCGTCTCTTTTGAAATCTTTCTTCTGCATTAGCTCTATCCACCTGGAAAAAGCTATCCCGACATTAACTTGTGTTTTTTGTAATCTCCGGTCACGTTTCCTTTTACGATCTATTTTGGACTTTTCTGGCGACGAGGATTTGCAATGCAGCCTTTTAAACTTGCTGGGGCAGTGACAAGCGCCTCTCACTGCTCTGCTCCTCCGCTTCTGCTGCGTTCAGTCACGTCACGCCGGCTCTGAATGAAAACGTGTTGTGGAAACGCGTTGGCCTAGTACTTTTTGTCCCTCTCTGCTATTATAGTTTTTCAAGATGGCGGAACTACATGGAAGCCTCCGTGGACTTACCCGTCCCATGTATATAAATATAATAAATTCTTTGTTTACGAGGATAAATCAGATAATTGGCAGAGGTATTTGTGCACCATTGAGGACATATTTATGAATAAAAATATTGATTTTAGATTATAAATTAACTAAAAAGTTACTTAGTGTCCCTTTAAGATGAAAACTGGCCCTGTGACTTCCTCATTTCACATCATAGCAATTACTCATTTGGCAATCCTGAAATACTTAACTAATTTAAAAAAAAATAAAGACAGAACCCATACCTTGTTCCAAGAATAAGGATTATATTCTAGAGTTGCTCCATCATCTTGTATCTGTAAAAAAATAATAACTACATGTACATACATACATATATATATATAATAAAAAGCATGTGTCTTTTAAATAGTATGGTTATATAATGAAGTGCTGTGACTTCTCACCAGAAAAGGTCCATGCTCTGTGAGCAAACCATCCATGGAACTGCATCCTGGTCCTCCGTTAAGCCACAGAACAACTGGACTATTGGCCGGATCTTTCTGAGATTCAACAAACCTGATCAAGTGGAGCAGAACACATTAACGTTAGACATTTACATTTGGGAAATTAAAAAAAAAAATCTTCCTATGTCCATTTAAATGAAAGTGAAAATCAGCCAGTCCTACTGACCAGTAGTGGAGGTGCTTGTTGTCCGCTACATTGAAGTATCCAGAATAATGCTTGAAGCTGGGCTGTTTTGAAAGTCCAGGCAGAAATTTGATTTCATCTGCATCTGGAGCTCCAGAAACCTCCAGCACCCCCAGCAGCAAACACACCAACACAAGAAGATGCATCTGAAACACAGCAACACTTACTGACCTAACCTCACAATAAATTAAACATCACCAATTATAACAATCTGAAGCAAAAGTGTAACCAAAAACCAAAGGGAAAGCTGTTTAACCTTTTATGTAACGCACCAGGAAATTAAGTGTTTATCCTATATGACGGTGATAATCAAAACAGAAAAAATGAGGCACTTGTTATTTAAGACATCTTAAAATTATCCATAGTGTTATTATTTCAGTCTTACCTTTCCAGGTGTGGGAACAAAAATGTGAACCGACCAGTGAAGTGTTTAAGTAGACCCAAAATGCATGTGACTTCAACTCTCCCGTGATGAAGTCACATGATGGTTTCTTCTTCTTCTTATGTTTTGATTAGCTAGCAGTTGGCAAACCAGTTTATTCGGTGCTTTACCCCCACCTACTGAACGGGAGTGTGGATCAGAAGATTTGGCAAAAAGTAGGGGGAAATTTCACACAAAAAAACCCTCATAATTAGCCATAACCTCTATACTCGCTCCATCAGACCCGTTTCTTTCAAAAATGTCATTAACTGTATGTATTTTCCTCAATGCTGTTCCAAGGATATGATAGTTTTCGTCCACCGTTTCAAAATAAAAGTGTAACGTATACTAAAACGCACAAAGAAACCGTAAAACAGTGGTCACCAACCTCGGTCCTGGAGGGCCGGTGTCCTGCAGAGTTTAGCTCCAACCCCAATTAAACACACCTGAACCAGCTAATCAAGGTCTCACTAGGCATAATAGAAACTGTCAGGCAGGTGTGTTGGACCTGGTTGGAGCTAAACTCTGCAGGATATCGGCCCTCCAGGACCGAGGTTGGTGACCACTGCCGTAAAATGTCTTATATATAAATATCAATTCATTTTTTTATATTACTATTGAGGTCAGTATTGGACCTTGGGTACCTTATACAAATACGTTTTTGTGCTGTTCCGTAAGTAAGTAAATGATACATTCGTAAATGCTAAATGTACTTTATTTGTATAATGTATGGAATATATCATGTACTTCCTATTTTTTTTATTTTTGCATTTGTAAGTCTGTTCAAACAGAAATTAAAGATATTTTTTCAAAGGATAATTGTTTGTAGCTCAATTATTGTTCACAAAGGAACTTTAGCGCAGGTACTTTTATTTTGAAAAGAGCGCCATCTACACCGTCTCTCCAAGCGATTCGCACGCAGTTCCGCACGGGATCATCCCCGCCATAGACATCATATCCCCGCAAGGTTGCGGCAGTTTTGCAGCAGAACATTCATTGTGATTATTTGCCCAAACAGGACGACGCAAGAAAATCGCCGGATATTTTCCAGGTTCACATGGTAACGGTAAGGAGTTGATCCGACAAAACTCTTCTCAGGAATGTGAAATTCTGGCGCTCCCAACTGAATCCATTGTTATAAAATGTAAGCTAGTTTGCTAGCTGACCTATTAGTCGAAGCATCAGGTATTCTTTTTTTGATTGTTAAAGGCCGTGAAGCTAGTTTTGGTTTGAATACAATGTTCGGATCGGTTCAACAACGCGCCGAGGAGAAAAAAAAAAACTCACACGAACGAATTTCAGAGCAGTGGAGCATCAACTGTGTGGAGTTATGGAGCAACATGGCGTCCTTTCGAAAACCACACCAGGCAAAGTGTGCGCGGTCTTCCCTGCAGCTTTTATGTGTGCAGAATATGCACAATCTGCATATTGTTCTTGTGAATGCGCGGTTTATATCGTTTGCAGTAATATTTGCGCATTCTTTTACGCGGTTTAATTTTGACTGACGTCGCTGCACGGTCACAAAATGGCGGAAGGGTTGTTGTGGCGCTGACGAGGATTCGCGCGGTCCATTTTAATTTGTCCGTTTTCTGGCTCTGCTTTTTTGAGTAGTAAGAAGTCCTGTAAATAAGACAATGGAGGCTGATAGGCACTGTAACAATTAAAATATTGAATTACAAGAAATTTTACCGTTGCAGTTTATTGCTTTGACTCTTTGAGCAACGCGAGACCAGCAGGAACTGGTTTGTTTCTGGCTGTAACGTTACACCTTAACAAATTTAAGTTTTAATATTAACGTATTAAATATTGTAACGGTGTCAAAGTCCTGAATATTAAGCCCTTTTGAGTATAAAGAACGCCTGTTCACCAAAACGTGGAAAACATTAGAACACAGTAAAACATTATATGTAAGTTAAATAATCAGATTTTGTCATTTTATTGCAATTGACCTTCAAGTATAATAAACCCATAAAAACAATTGAACTCATCCTGATGTCATATTGAAAAAAATATTGTTAAGAAATGCTGTCAGAGATTTCCTTTCTGTTACACTCTTTCTGTCTCAATCTCATTTTAACAGTACAATACATTGTATAATATCTTGTGATTGACAATATATCAATCTGAATTACACGGTTTTCACTCTCCATTGTTGGATTTTTCAGACTTTCATATTCTTGAGGTAGAGTCTTGAGAAAACCCCCCAAAAACGTTTAAGGTGGAATGGACAACATTTGTCTGGTAAGGTGTTGCACAGCTTTGGAAAAGAGTATGATTGTTTTGCAACTTACCAAAATGTCACAGATGAGAATTCTGAAGCGGACCACAAAGACTACAGCATCCGTGAGCTCTTAACTTCCAACTGCTATGTTAAGAACATGCACGCATTAACGAGTGGGCCAAGACACAGCTTGACTATTCCTTTCGGATGATTTCTTTCATCACTTTCTTCAAACATCCCCTTCTGTGTTGTGGATACCGACATAAGCGATTTTTTAAAAACTTTGAACAACCTGCAAGTGATTTTTGGGGAGCATTTTATGTTTATCCCCATGAACTTTTGTCTATTTGGTTGGCACAATTCAAGATTTGTGGTTACCTTCAACGCCACGGTCCCATATTTTACGTTGTGTGTTCTGTGGAAACATGTTTGTGGTCAGTTCATCCAACAGGTTTTCCTTTCGTCTTCACCCACAATCTTTCATCAAATACTTGAGAAGTATTTCATTTAAAAAGCAGCGAGCGCAATCTGAGCTGCGTGTTTGCATGAGAATGCTACGGACATGAAGTGAGCTGGAAAACTCTAGGCCTCCTGCGATCAAAGGCTCACTAAGACAATTTTTTCAACGTTTTATTTAGTAAATAACCGTGTTTTTGTCACTTAATCCGACAGCAAAACACTGCGTATGATTAACACTGTACTTAAAAATTCTACCTGTTGTGAAGGCTCTCAAGTTTGTCTTTAAAGTCAACATGTAGATTAGAAAAACTAGATTGGGTGAATGATTATTCATTCAGACTTGAATGTGCATTAAAGTAAATCTGCTCAATTTTGATTTCATGTTGACTCTCAAAGACTTCTGCAGTGTTTTGTTACTTTGCCCAGACATTTTACCTCTGGAATCTCTCTTTTCTTACATGTCGATGCATCGTCAATTTCAAGACCTTGGGGGAAATATAGCTAATCAAATAGTCTTGTACCTAAAATCAACTGCAAGCGTTCCTTGAAAACTGGCCGTTGAACCTAAAGCTCGTAGAGGCATGTCGCACAGAAGAAGTCGGAGTGGTACGCCACCCTCGTACACCACCAACAGCAATGACCCTCGTGAGCTGGAGCGAAGGATTTTTGTTGGAAATTTGCCCACGGCGCACATGGCGAAGAAGGACATGGAGGATCTGTTCAGGCCATATGGGAAAATACAGGGTTAGTAGCGTATAAATTCAACGACTTATTTAGACGTTTCGGAAAAATAGTATTTTATAGTGTTCGCTGCAGTTTTAATTTGTTTTATCCACCGTTCTTTACACTTTAGTTGCGATTTTCAGACAGCAAGGGAAGCTTAGGCCAAAAATCCACCAACAAACGCCTTTTTTTTTTGCGTAAAACGAAATGATTGTTCCCTTTTTCAGCTTTGTCCCTGTTTCGTGGGTACGGATTTGTGCAGTTTGAGCGAGTGGAGGATGCTGAGGCTGCTAAAGCCGGACATAACGGTCGAATTTATAGAGGTTATAAACTAGGTAAGGTCTGATTTAGTATTTAAACATTGAAGTAATTTGAGCAGTTTTTTACATCCAAGTTAACTTTAGAGAAATAAAACTTAGGACCAGTTAATTGTATGATTCAAATTTTACTGTAATAACTGCAATGTGGTGAATCTAATAAAGCCTAAATTTAACTTCAAATATGATCCTTATGTTAATTGCATAAGGGCCTAGTTTTGCCCCTCTACTCTACGTTTTTGTTTATGTGACGGTATAAATAAAAGCTATAAATCCAATTGGCACTTTTCACAAATAGATTACATAGACTTTTTGAAATGAATAAAAAAAGTCCTGATGTTTTCCCATTTCACTGGTTCTTTTTGTCTGTAATTATAATCTTGTTAAAATCATACAACGGTATTGTAATTTTGATGACAAATGGTTTTTGATTTTATTTTTAGTTCACTGGCCCATTACACTATTTGTGCAAAGTTCCAGTTATTGTTGGTGGTTTAGTCGAGAGGTATTTAATAAGTGTTTACAGCTGGGGGATCTCAAATACTGACGTTCACAATGGCGCACAGGTTCACTAGATCCTTTACTGCTTTTTTCCCCACATTGTAGTATTTACTTTCAACTACTATTGAAACTTTGGAAATGCTTATAATTTACACGCAACAATGTTAAATGTTCATCCTCTCAGTAAAAAAAAACCTCGTTTGGCTCTGAAATATTTCCGTCTTTTGTCATGTTGAACGTTTGGATTGGTTTATTTTCAGATGTAAATATGGCAGCGGAGAGACGACAGAATAAATCCAGGTCAAGCCCTCCACGCAGGTAAAGTATCGTTGGGATTTTTGCTAATGAAGACGACATCTATCGAGAATTTTGGTAAACGTTTTTCCCTCCACAAAGGAATTCATCGAAAGAGCTAGAGTACATCAATATCGTTGTCGGGTGCGCAAAATCGGTTCAATCAATATCTCTCGTGGCTATTCGATTTTTAGTTTGTTCTATTTTTTTTTCTTTCCCTTTTCCTCACTTTTAGTTGTATCAGAATTAACTGAAATAAAGTTGAAAGGGTAATTTGAGTGCGTTTCCCTTGGTGTGTCTGTGTCTAAACGGTGTGTTACTTATTCTGTTCTCTTACTATGCACAGTTTTCAAAATCGTCAACTGGCAATCGCTGCTTCCTTTCTTAGAAACATTCTCAAAATCCTAATTATTTCATGTGTTCAGATGGGATGGAAACAATTAAAACTAATAATTTAAGCAATTTCAGTCGTTCATTCAATTGTTGGATATTATTTATATTTGGAGGTTGTTGTTTGTCTTTCCAGTCCATTCCTCATCACCTCCTCGATTTTAAAAGAAAATAACTATTATTGCACTGACGTGGAAAAGAGTTGCGGTTCATCGCGTTGGTTTATGCTTAATAAGTTTTACATTAAAAACCCATGCTCCCAGGCTGAAAGTACAAAAATTATTTTGATTTGACAAAATAAAATAAGAAAACATTATCACCATGTGAATCCTGCTGCTCTTTTTTACATAAATTTGACTTGGAAACTCGATGGAACTAAAGGATACTACTAATGGTAACCTCAAAAAGATAAAGTTTGCCATTACATTTCGTTTTTGGAGAGAGCTATATTCAGAGTTTGCAACAGAGCATTTTTTTTATGCGAAATTAAGTGAATTTTGTGAAAGATAGGATTAATAAATGGCACCACCCTCTCATTTCTATGCTCTCCCGCAACAGTGTCTGGCTGTCGCAAAACTCTGAAAGCGTATAAATGAATGTGATTTTCTGGTAGAAATGAAAGTTTTCTTTGTGTTTACCATTTGACTAACATTTTGTAACAGTTTTTAAGTACTTTATGGTAAAATTAGTCTCTGTGTTGT
This sequence comes from Tiaroga cobitis, assembly GCA_030578255.1. NCBI lineage: Eukaryota > Metazoa > Chordata > Actinopteri > Cypriniformes > Leuciscidae > Tiaroga > Tiaroga cobitis. Next base: position 3,419,669 of record CM060596.1, on the reverse strand, counting down.
CTAATAGAGCTGTTTTGGGGCTAAAGTGTTTAGTTGGCATGTGTTGACTAGGTGTATTTTGTCTGTTTAGGCCATCCAGTGCTTACGGGGACAGTCGAGAGCCCCGTCCTCGTTCTCGGTCCCCGGCGCATGGGCGAGATTCTCGAGACCACCGTGAGAGTCGAGAGATGAGGGGGGATAGTCGTGAGGCACCACCTCGTGATCATGAAGCTCGAGCCCCCCCAGCCGAAGACCGATACAGGGCGTCAGAGACCAGGGAGAAAGATCCTTCCTACAGGTGCGAACACAATGCATTTGGTTTATTTTGTAGTTTTGCATTTAAATCACTTTTGATTTCAGGTGACATCACCTCATCTAAACAATATTACTGTGTTTCCACAGAGAGGAAGGTTACGATCGTTATTACCGTGGTGGTGGAGATTACGAATATTTTCGGAAGAAAGAGGAGCCGTACCCAGAGCGCTTCAGAGAACCCTGGAATGGCAGGAGAGAGTCAGAGGGTTGGTTTGACATTTACAACCGTTTTAAAATAAAGCTAATATTTTGCTTGAAGAAAATTCATCCCGGTTTGAAGATCGTTTTTTTTTTTTTTTGCATTGTGACAATTTAAGAAAATTCAACATGCATCTATTTAAATAAATGTCAATGAAAGGCAGTACAACAAATACTTCCATTGTTTTTGCGTAAAGATAATGAGAATTTTGTGAAATGTATTATGAAAATATCACAATGGAAAAAATCTTTAACATACTTTAAATATGTAAAAATATTCAATACAGGCACATTCTTGGTTGTTTTATTGAGTTTTCCTAAGTAGTGTTTTATTTGTGGTAGTGGTACTGGTACTGTTCTAACAGTCTCAGTTTGCAGCATTGGTAATTTAGTTGGTTTAGTTTATGGTGGAACAAAGATTCATTTAAATGTTCTCAGTTTTGCTCAAAGAAGGGTTTTGCTAAGTGTTTAGTTCTGAATTTACAGATGAGCGAGTGCGTCCCGAAGAGCGCCGTAGGAACGAACTTTACCGTCAATATTATGAAGAGCTGCAGAGGCGCTATGATGCTGAGAGACCAGTGGATTGCTCCGTCATAGTCGTCAACAAGCTGCAAAAGTGAGTCCTGCGAGTACATTTCTTAAAGCATCTTTAACAAGAAATGTTTCTAGAGACACAGTGTCATTATGTGCTCTGTGCTTGTGTGCAGGGAATATGCTGAGACGGTGGGCAGGAAGGTTCGGGATCTGGGTATGGTTGTGGATCTCATCTTCCTGAATACTGAAGTATCCTTGACCCAAGCTCTGGAGGATGTAAGCCGGGCTCGTACACCCTTTGCCATTATAATCACCCAGCAGCACCAAGTACATCGTTCCTGTACTGTCAACATCCTCTTTGGGACCCCGCAAGGTATGTATCTTCCACAAAAGGATTGATATTTGATGCCAATTTACTCGCATATCAGCGTTATGCTGAAAAATCCAATATGCCGTGTATATTCTTGAACCAAAACCACTTGCAAAACACTCTTAATATACAATAGTGTATGTTCGTACTGCACTTCATTCTGACTACAATCCTTTTAAGCTATAATGAACGTTTTACCACAAGATCCCTTTCTCTTGCAGAGCACAGGAACATGCCAATGCAGGATGCCATGGTGCTGGTGGCCCACAACTTTGAATCCTTTAAAGTTGAACACCGCACTAAAGAAAGGGATGAGATTGCGAGAAAAGCGGCCAAGATGGCCGATGATGTGCTGATGAGAGAACATGAGAGAGAGGGCCATCCCGTCTCCCTTCTGACCCCCATCACACTGCTGTCGGAGGGCCGGTAGGTCAACAAACACTACCGTTCAATAGTTTGTCGTCTGTAAGATTTGAAATGTTTTTGAAAGAAGTCTCTTCTGCTCACCAAGGCTGCATTTATTTGACCAAAGGTCAAATTTTGAAATTTTACAAATTAAAATAACTTTTTCAGTTTAGTGCATTTTAAAATGTAATTTATTCCTGTAATCAAAGCTGAATTGTCAGCATCATTACAGTTTTCAGTGTCACATGATCTAGAGTGGTGCAGGTATGACCTCAGAACCTGGAAGACTAATCCGCTCTATACAAATGTGGTTTTATAATAGGATTTTTCAATTTGAGTAAAATAAAGCCTATGGTAATCATAACATGATGATACTTTGGCGTTTTGTTCTACAACGTTGACTGCACACATTCACCCCGAACGGCCTTATGTAGTCCCTTATTAAAAATGTATGTTTTCAAAAATTAACGTAACTGCTTCAAAATTAGCGTTTTCTCTGGGTATGTGTATATTACGTTGTAGAATAAAACGTCAAAAGTATCGTCAAGTTATGTTTACCACAGGCTTTATTTTACACGCAAATTGAAAAGCCTCGAAGGAACCAGCGGTGTGTTAGACTTCGGGTTCTGATGTCACACCTTCACCACTATATTACTGCTTCTCTTGTTAGAGTTATCAGAAGTAGTTTGAATTTTCTGTAATAAATTGATTCGTAAATGGAATAAAATGTAACCAATAGAGTTCACTAATGTTTTATTTGTTCTATTGAAATATGTTTTTGTTTACCTTCATAATAACTAGAAGGAAAAAAATAAGTTTGCTTAAAGGTCACATGCCATTTGTTTTAATATAATTCAAATATGTATATTATCTAATTTTCATTTATTGAAATTTGTATGGAGAGTCTTGAAATTGTATTAAATTTTCATCTCTCAGGTTTATGACTCCAGATGAGATGGCCAGGCTAATTGAATATCTGAGAGACAAACGCGATCGTCTTGTCAGAAGCGGTGCTGATGCAGGTAACTTCATTAGTTCTCAACTCAATGTTGCATTTTTCTGCGTTCACGCCATGTTGTAGTTACCGTAAATAAAGCTCCGTAGTTCAGAATCGTTACGATAATTACAACATGGCGTAACGCACTTTTATACTTAACCAAATCAAGCCTTACCTTTCACTGTTTTTGGCCACTTTTGACTGGTACTGTACTATAATATACACATAAATAATTTCGACCGATACATCGGTATCAGGCTTTTTTTATTCCCTAATATCGGTATCGGCCCCCAAAAATGCATATCGGTTGGGCTCTACACTTTACCAATCAAGCCTTACCTTTCACTGTTTTGGGCCACTTTTGACTGGTACTGTACTATAATATACACAAATAATCGGTATCAGGCTTTTTTTACTCCCCAATATCGGTATCGGCCCCCAAAAATGCATATCGGTCGGGCTCTACACTTTACCAATCAAGCCTTACCTTTCACTGTTTGGGCCACTTTTGACTGGTACTGTACTATAATATACACATAAATAATTTCGACTGATACATCGGTATCAGGCTTTTTTATTCCCTAATATCGGTATCGGCCCCCAAAAATGCATATCGGGCGGGCTCTACACTTTACCAATGAACCCTTACCTTTCACTGTTTTGGGCCACCTTTGACTGGTACTGTACTATAATGTACTCATAAATAATTTCGACCGATACATCGGTATCAGGCTTTTTTTATTCCCCAATATCGGTATCGGCCCCCAAAAATGCATATCGGTCGGTCTCTACACTTTACCAATCAAGCCTTACCTTTCACTGTTTGGGCCACTTTTGATTGGTACTGTACTATAATATACACACAAATAATTTCGTCCGGTATATCGGTATCAGGCTTTTTTTACTCCCTAATATCGGTATCGGCCCCCAAAAATGCATATCAGTCGGGCTCTACACTTTACCAATGAACCCTTACCTTTCACTGTTTTTGGTCTCTCAAGGTTCACACGCTCCTCCTGCGGCCCTCGAACCTCAGACGACACAGGCTTTATCGGCGCCAGCTCAACCCACATACTCCAGCCTGACCCTCCATTCCACCCATCTGACCCCTGCATCGGCCCCGGCCCCCACCGCCACCAGCCAACAGCAAGAGCTCCAGGCTAAAATCCTCAGCATCTTCAACAGTGGCGCGTCTTCAGTGTCCAGCCCGGCTCCGCCTCCCCAAACACAGGGTTACGCCTCCAGCCTCGGCCCACAGAGCGTCGGCCTCCAGTCTTCTCACGGTGCAGCCGGCATACCCAAAATAGCTGCTGTCCAGCCTCAGAGCATGATGAACCCTCGGCCGACTCTAAGGCCCCCTGGTGCTCGTATGCCGGGGCCGACGGGTCCTCCGAGACCGGCTGTCACCGCAGGCACTGGGATCAACTTCGACAACCCCAGCGTGCAGAAGGCCTTGGATACGCTCATCCAGAGCGGCCCCATTAACCACTTGGTGAATATGGGATCTGCGGGTCAAGGGCAGCGGCCGTCGCAGGGAATGGGCCAGAGCATGGAGCCGTCGCCCATGTCACATTATTCCCGCCATTACTGAAATAATTCAATTTGATAAGAATCGAGAAGTCGGCGTTGCTCTGAATCATCGTAAATTATTCTTATTTTTGGTTCCTGTCATTTGTGATAAAAAAAAAACACAAACGCTTTGTGTGAAGTTTTACGGTTTTCTTTTTACTCTAATGTCTTAGATGAAACCTTTACAGAGCATGATTGTGTAATGCATCAATAGATGGAAAAAACATTTCTGTTGTTTTATATGGAATTTGTGCATTGTATATACCAGCCAACTTCTGAATTAATAAATTCATTTTTAGATACAAACATTGACTCTTCAATATGTTCCACAGCTTTTCATTGTTTCTAAGCTAAAGGCTGTTAGACACAACCTTTGTCCCAATTTGCAGTCTGGATGCACCAATGTTAATTGCTTGAAAATCAGAGAGTCTGTCGATTTTGGCAGTCAGAATTCATAGAAAATTGCAGTGTGTGATCCTTGTTGTTGATATTTTAAATTGCTAAATTGTTTTCATTTGTCATATGCTCCTACACTTAAATAGGTTCTTTATTCATATCAGTATAGTTTCATGAAGAACATTTAACATTCATGCAATCTTTGTAGTGGAAAAAGGTTATTCAGTTCTCCACACTAAGAAAAAAATCTATTCTATTAAGAACTGTTCTCTCAAAAGGTTCTTTGCTGCGACCCGCATTCGTTTCAACACAATTGAGTGAAAAAAAAACAACAACATTAAATCAAAGTTGATAACACTCATATAACGAGTTCATATATCATCCTACATTTAAAATATTAGTCGTGGAATAATGCACAGTCACTTAGGTTTTAAAATAGATAAAGAAATATATAATGACCAAGCAATTCAATAAAAAGTAAGATAGTATTCTAGTCAACATTTGAAGTGGATCAAAACCTTTCATCAAAGTTAAACATACATTTTGAACAATACCTGTTCTTGTCTTAGGACAACTTTGATAAACTTTTTTGATCCACTGTATTTTGAACACAGATATTGTCCTAACCAACGATGATTGACATATTTTCCCAGTTCTTTGTCTATTTCTGCAGCATTATGTTAGGAAACACAGCTCATAGGGAAATATCAGTGGTCCAAAATCCTGCTCATGTCATTAAACGTCAAATAAGATCAGATTTGTTCTGATTCTTTGGCATTGTGCACCATTTTCACTTTCAGTGTGCAACAGGGGTTTTCAAATTGGGTGAATGTGAGCCTCCCCTTACAGTAGGTTAGGACAGCCAAGCCCCCCCTTCCCCAAAATCCTGCCCACCTGCCCTAACCCACGCACGCCTCTGCAGTAAATGCCATCTTTTTGTGTTCCAGGCAATGATGAGTTTCAATAAAAACTGATAAAATGTAAATATTTTTTAATGTTGTATTTGAACTTTTTTAAAAGTGCATTCATAAACTATTCTTTGCAACAGCAAATCATTTCCAACTTCATGCAGGCCTAATTGAGGCTACTTTTAAAATCACTAGGATCACTAAAATCAGTAGGCCTAACCACAAGTCAACAAAACATGCTTAACATGTGTAATGCAATGAGTAATGTTTCGCCGATGCATGGGGTTTGCCTGCCTTTGCGACACAATAAGATGTTTCTGTCGCCTTCATGTTAATAGTGCCAAACAACTGTATTGTGCTTTTTTTGTGACTGCAAATCATCACGCTTCTTCTCAAAAAAACTCAACTGGCTTGTTCAGTAAATTTGTGCTTAGTTTCAATGTGACGTTGAAGTTTGCATTGTCTCATGCTATTATTTACTAGCACCTCCTTGCAGACCACACACTGCGGCAGAGGTGCAGCCTCGGACCCCAACTACCCGGGATTATATTTCCTAAGTTTTTTGATGGGTCCTAATTCTCCCCTAATGCTGACTTTTGTTGACTTGGGACAAGGAAACAGTGCATTATAAAGCTAATACACGCACGCACAATTACCGATATCAGGGGCTAAAGTCCTGAGTCTGAATATTTTTTATGGCAGCTTTTTATGAATGAAGGCCAGTATCACTGATATTAATATAGCTACTGATGTCTCCATTAAAATGATTTTTCCCAACATTTTAAACATTTTTTAGGCTTCAAAACATAACAACTTTTAATTTAAGTTACCTTAAAACAATCCTCACTTAAACCCATAATAAATGTCATATTTACCTGTACCTTTCCTGTCTAACAGGTATGAAATATACAGAAATTGAAAGGTTATAAAACAGTCCGCACTGCATAAATTATAAATGAAATATAGATTAAACCTTATTAAAGGTTCTTTAGTCAAGAGCAGTGAGTACTTTTCCCTGTCCCCTTTGTTCTTTGGTTAACTTTACAGACAGAGAGAATGAGTGGCTTCTGTCACTTTAAGATCTGCCGCATCTCATTCTCTCACTAAGGGAGAGCGGGGTACAACCTGACACATTTTGGTTCTGGCTCAATTATTTAAAAAATAATTAAGTTAGATTCATCTTTTTTTTTTACACAAGCAACATACACATCTCTGCTACAAATGAACACTTAAAGTTTTTTTCTAGGAGCTTCCATTTTCGCACAGTTGCACTGAAAGTGACAGAAGTGCAAATGTTACAACCTACCCCATATGCGGGGTTAATTGTAACAGACAGAGGGGTTAGTTGTAACACTTGTGTGTAACACACATAATTCAGTAATATTTTATCTGTATGGTTTGATATTGTTTGTGCATCTGTATAGATAGATATCCATACATCCATCCCTCGTCCAATCATCCTTCTATTATGGATCAATATCATGGATAGAGACATAAAAAAGGGCTGCACAGTTTTGCAAGCAATACATAAATAAATAAAATAATCAAACATTGTAATTGCAACTGAATTACATTTATGTGTGGCAGCTGCATGTAAAATTATTATTATTGATAATAATAACAGTAATAATAAAAACGCTTAAAATAAAAAATTAAAGGGTTTATTGCATTAAAACCAGGCTTTATTTTTTAAAAAGAAAAAAGTGATCAATGCATAGTAAACTAAATAAAAAAAATTAAATTCCAACATTTTTTGTGAAAGTCCAACAAAGTTAAATATATAAATAAACACTCAAACCTAAAAGTTGTGTGGCTCCCTGTTTTCATTTGATTATCATTGTACACTTGGCGGCTTAGTTGTAACACTGTGCTACAACTAACCCCGCTGTGTAAAACATATTTTAAGCCTAGCTAACTGTTGCTAGGATTTGCTGACATGTTTCAAAACGGTGCTATGTTTTAGCCAACAAGACAGTAATTAAGGCAATATAAAGTTAGATTTGGTGACGTACACACCCAACTCAGAAACCGAAAAAAAACCTATGATGAAAAAATTTACTTGTATGGTGTCAAAACACTCTTTGTCCAGTATCTTCATGAAATCTTATCAAAACTTTCCACAAATTCGCGGGAGACCGTCTTCTGGCAGCGAGAGAAAAAGAGCGGAAACAAAACCGGCTTGATCTCGACTAACTATATGTAAAAGGTCCGTGTTACATTTAACCCCGCGTTAGGTTGTGCCCCGCGCTCCCCTACTCTTTCTATTTAAGATTTTATTTAACTCATTTAAGACAATTCGTGTGAGGATACTCGACAAAACGGACATTTTGGCATAAATGTGTGGGTTAATGTTCGTTCAAGCGCGAAAGAGAACTGGATACGGGCGCGCGCCATTCTGTGTGTCATGCGTGCGTGCGTGTGTGTGTGTCTGTGTGTGTGTCAGGAGGACATTCACTGACAGCGCGTTCTCTTTTGTCTTGTCACGTAAATAAGAGCGTGATCATATACAAAAATGTATTGCATGCGTTGCCGGAATAATTTAAGCCCTGTTATGTTAGAGCATAAAACAGCCTTTGAGAACCTGCTGGGAATAAAGACTCCATCAAATAATCCGTAATAAAATGGTATTCGTTTATTGCATTTTGTGCTGACAAATCTATAAAATGGAATGGGAGTTTTGCAGAAGCCATAGAGATAAAGCATTTGAAATGTAAGATAAAACTACATTATTTTCTTTATGTACCATGAAACACAATAGAGAATACTCATTATTTATCTTTTTAAAATATTCAACTTACACTGACACCGAAAATAAACACCTCAACGCTAACTAGTTCTGCTATATTTACAGGACCCTCGTCCACCCTTGCCTGTGGTCCCAGATCTGCTGTGTGTACGTCACTGTACACACACACACACTCACACACCACTGAAAAACACACAGGAACACACTACATGGCAATATGACCGTAAAACCCCGAAACAGACAAAAAATTCTACTTGTGAAAGATCTGAAAATCATTTCTTCTCCACTACATTCCCTTTCAAATGTTCATACAAAATGTTTTCATTTCAAATGAATCAAAAACAAGCCTGAGGGATTCAGCCATTTTCCAAGTGAAACTAATGTTCTGATCTACAATTAATTGCAATATCGTTTGCAAAATCACTGAACAGCCCAAAGCGAGCTCTCGCATGTTCTGCAATCAGCCGTTCAAAGAAGCAAAGCCAAGACAACGCATCATTTTGTTTATTCATTTCACTTATTATAGCTGTCTCAGATTGTTTGCTTCAGCAATATCTAACTTGCAGCCATGCTGTAATACAAGCAGAAAGGCATACATATACATAAATTTAAATATATAAGAAATGGTCCAATCAAATTAGTAGGGGAGTCACTGTATATTTGTTAATATTGTAGCAAATAGTCATTGTAGTTTAATTTGAGTACAAATCTTGAGATAATCATGATTTTAAAAAAGATCAACCATAAGCATTGCACTTTTAGAAGATTTGTTAACATATAGCTGCCAATTTGTGCATTTAAGGCATGAGTAGAAACTGGAGCAAATAATAATGATCTTACAGCTTAACATAACAGACCCTCGAGTTTCTTTTTAATTCATTTAATGACAGTTTGCACAGATCCAGGATAACATAAATAACTTTGGTAATCAGTTCCTTAAATAAATAACTGCGGTAAAACAAAATGGTCTTTGTCTTGGCTAAAATACCTATCATAAAAATAGACCCCATTAACAAATCAATATTCATTCACACTAGTGGATCCAAAGAAATCATTGTGCACAACAAGAACACCAAACATCTGGTAAAAATAAAACACATTTACAATCAAAACAACTGAAATAAACCGGCGTGAACATAATACTGTATATCACAAAACATTTAAATATTTATATATATTTATATTAGCTTGTTCAGGATAATGTGCATGCGTTGAACAGGACAACAGACCCGGGTCCTGGCTCTATTTCAACTGCTTCAGGTGGTTTAGATTCAGATTTCAACATTTGGACCCCATCAGAGCTCGTGGACGGATCGCTCATGCATGAAGAGCTGTTTCGTTTTCACCAAAGATACTGGAATGTCAAGCAAAACCTCAGAGGTAAACGCCATGGGACTAAACTCTTGAAAATAAAGGTTTCGATACCAACCAAACGGGTTTTACAGTCTGGTGTCATTTTAAAGGGATAGTTCAAACAAAAATGTGAATTTTGGGTAACACTTTATTTTACGGTGTCCTTGTTACATATGTTACATGTACTTACCATAGTAATAACAGTAAATTATGCATAATTACATGCAACTAACCCTATAGTAAGTACATGTAGTTGCTTAATATTACTCAGCACTTAAATATATAACACTGTAACAAGGACACCTTAAAATAAAGCGTAACCCAGTTTTGTTATCATTTACTCGGCCTCAAGTTGTTCCAAACCTGTATGAGTTTCTTCTGTTGAACACAAAAGAAGATATTTTGAAGAAAGTTGGTGACCAAACAGTTGATGGTCCCCATTGACTTTCAGAGTAGGAAGAAAACACCATGGAGGTCAATGGGGACCATCAACAGTTTGGTCACCAACATTCTTCAAAATATCTTCTTTTGTGTTCAACAGAAGAAACTCATACAGGTTTGGAGGGGGGAGTAAATGATGACACATTTTTTATTTTTGGGTGAACGATCTCTTTGAGCTCTTGTTGTTCTTAAGAAAAAGAACCCGGAAACCAAAACAATGATCTGAAGAACCTACGATACCAACTTTTTCAATCTTTTCTGAAACTAAAGAACCATCGAACAACCTTTATTTTCAACAGTGTAGGATTAAAACAATAAAGCGAGATTCACATATTGTTTTGTTTTTTTGGGAGAACATCCAGTGGCGCGGGTCAAACTTCAGAATTGTTATTCAGAGCCCTTTTTGTTTCCGAGATGTGTCGAACGCCTCGATATTCCTTGGCAAAGGAATACAGAACACTTGATTTCATTTTTGCTACACACAAGCCAGGCATTTATCGTGAGATGGTGAATAAGGGAAAAAAGATAGACTGTGAATGTGGTGTGTCCAATATGTCAGTTTGAATAGAGCCAAGCCCAGCAGTGGAAGCGCTTCTTTAGAGTCTTTAATCGATATTTATACGGTGATCACATCGATACAGTGCTCGTAGGTTTGAAACAGTGAAGGGGTGAAAAGTGGGAGGGAAATGTCACCACATCAACTCAGTGATTCGTATTAGAAATATATCTTCATTTTCTTTTCTTTTTTACATCTACGTATAGTCTTTTTGTAATTTTCAATAAATTACAAGAAATGCTAGAAACTCATGCCAAATAAACAGCAAACACACACTTTTTATTGATTTTTCTTTTTTTACAGCATAATAAAATCTGAATGTTCAGGTAGTATGTTACTGCAGCGATAACTGCGATACACACTCTCGCCGCTAGAGGCATCAGCGCTGAAATGGATCTGGCATGCTCGTGATTCTGGCAACTCAATCGTCACTAGACGTAAATAACGTTAACTTTGTATAAAGTGCATTTCTATCTCAGCCACCATAGAACAGATGTGACGCACACTCTAGCATACGAAGCGCGCCGATGAACTACATGTTTCAGGACTATTCAACGAGAAGCAGACTCATGGGCGAACTAGCAACTAAAAATACGCCATACGTACCATTTCCCGTCAAAGTAAATATTGCACGTTACCGTTAAAAACAAAAAAGTTCGTAGAGCATTTTTTCCCGGTGTGTACTAAAAGCGTCCTAATAAACACAACAGGGAACAACGACCCTGTAGCTACAGTGTCTCGAGAGCGATTTCATATACAAAGCCAAAAACAACTCGCTAATCTAAGTGTACGCGTTGCCTGGATATCGTGGCAACAATTTTAAAAAGCTGCCTTGACATTTTTCAAGGAATTGCTCTTTTCACATTACGAAATCAAACAAACTTGTCCGACACACACCCATGCAAACAGGAGTAAAATGAAGCATTTCGTTAAGTGTTCGTCAAAAACATCTTCACGCAAACTAACTGTCGAAACGTCATCAGAGGCTCAGTCTACGCAGGCAGTACTTCGTTAAAAAAATGTGGCGTTTCAAAACACATTTTGCGTTTTGTTCAGATTCAATGAACGTTGTTGTCGCTTGAAATTACCACTGGTCAACGAAATGAAATATAAAAGAAACAAAACATGATAAAGCTGATTATATAAGGCTGAAGTCGTTTAGACAAACTCAGCGTAAACCCCTCCCCTCGTAAATATACCTTTAAATATTTATTCTTTCGCTCTATGTACACGAACAATCCATTTCTATTCATACACTAGCAGCAGCATTCATAACTTATGAGAGGTTTCCCCATGTCTAAACATAAAAGAATCTGTAATGTCTTTGTAAACTACTGTATATACTTTCTTACCAGTGAATAATTTTTTTTATATATATATATATATATATATATATATATATATATATATATATATATATATATATATATATATATACATACATATACATATATATATACATGTGTATATACAGTATATATATATATATATATATAGCTATATATATATATATATATATATATATGTGCAGTTGTTGGTATTTCTGTAAAAAACAACTATAAAATAGCCTATATCTCTACAAAAATAAATAATGCAATGAATATATGATTTCCCAATTTCACATATATTATGCTCTCAAAAATACCAACTAATCTAATCTCTATTTTTCTCTGGTCAAAATAAAGACCGAGGATAATCTCTGGTTAATTTTGCATCTCACTGTTTTGTGATTTGGCTAATACATTACAGTCGCACTGCATAGAGTTCAGATTTATGGATGTTATTTGATCCATCATGCTTTACTAGTGTCATAACAGCTCAATCTAATGCTGCGTTCACGTCGCATCGGAATTACTGTAATTACCAAAGTGACAACTGAGAGTCTATTCTGAGCTGTTTATAGACTCAGAAATGATTCATTACTATGGCAAAGCCCACAACGCCAAAATGGATCCATATGTGGCTTTGTTGATAATGACAGCAATCTACTTCTTCAAAATTATATAAATTCACTTCCTGCAACAGCACAGTAACACAAAATGAAATCTCAAATGAAGCTTAAACTGTTAAAGCCACTGCCATTTTGGATGTTTTTATATAAAGTCGGATCCATCATATAATATGATTTGTTAAAGAAATTAGCAGTTTTAAAGTCTCAGTAACTAATAAAGTGAATGCAGCACTAGTGTTTAAAGTGGCAATGTCATCAATATTTGTTTCTATTGACAATTTCACATTTTCATTCATATGGCACGAGTGAAATCAAAGTTTGGCAATACAATCAGATACGATAATACTCTATATATAGCTCTGTGACATTTCCGTGCGCCTCACCAGGTTCGATATAGATCTATGATATAGCTAATTTATACAGATTTGTAAATGCAACAAACAGAGAGGTTTTTTTCATAGCAAAATGGGGGGGAAAGAAAGAAATGGGCAACTTTCATTTGCTCAAGGATGCAATCCACACACACACACACACACACACACACACACACACACACACACTTAATGAATCCACGGACTCATTAAATCATTTGTTACACAGTGGCTGTCAGTGCAGGTTGAGTGCTTGTTGGGAAGGGGAGGTTCGGTACCGTAGTACACGTCAAGCCGCCATAGTGAAGCCTGTAGCCGCACAAAACACCCTGACCCTGTGAAGGCCAACTCACACCACACCGTCAGACACTCGGTCGGGTTATGTCGGATCAGTGTCGGCGTCTGTCAGAGCTTGTTTTCGCCGATTGAACATGCCAAATTGGATTTCGATGATCTGAGAAGTGATGTGCTTTAATCTGTCGGCGTCTGATGGTGCTGTGTGAGTTGGCCTTAAGACAACAGCATTTTTTCACCAGAATCTTCGGTTATTTCACAATAAAAATACTACACCAATATTTAATAATGCCTTATACGCTATTTACACAACTTGTAGTGGCTGAGTACTTTTTTTTCTTTCTCTGTCTAGCTCATTCTTTTGCTAATTACAGTGTCGGTTACACTGATAGACTCTTGCTCGCTGCTCTGCTGTCAAGCAGAGAGTCGCACACCCTGCCAGCCTGGTTTTTGGCACATATTGTGACTGTATTTGGCAGGGGAATAGCTAGGAACGACCGAAAACATGGAGGAGGTCGATGATACAAAACAAATACAGAAACACAGGTCTTTGTGCAGAGGAACCCGCTTAAAGTCAACGTGAAATGCCGTTCGCAAACCATTTCACCTCTGTAATACGACACACTCCCCAAGCGAACCTCCGGAAGATATCTAAAAAAGGGCGAGAGATTTGATTGAGGGTTGAAAAATAAGATGGATAGTTTGATTTCATGTTGACTTTAAACTTCACATTTCACAGTTCACATTAGTTTTTTGTTGTTGTTGTTGTATAAACTTATTATTAAGCTTTTCACATTTAACGAAGCTGCAGACCAAAACGATCGAGTTCTTTTCCCAAGGTTATCAGGAGATCTTTCTTTACCAGAGCAGAAATATTTCACAGCATCTCTGGCGTAGTTCTGAACGTCGAATCCTTCTTCATTGACGTTGCATGTTCTATCCTGCTTCCTCTTTATTAAAACAAATAAATAAATACAAAACAAGCCCAACCCACCCGCTGCTTCTGATTGGGTGAGAGCAGTGATTGACAGATGATGCAGGAAAGCTACAGCAGAGGGGGCATTGAACAAATACCCACTGACATCAACAGTGCACTTCATTGAACAGTGAAGTGTGAACGAGAGTAGCGCCAAGAGCGATGTTTGGCCAGTGAGAGCTTGGCAGACCAGTAGAACGAATGAAGCTGGTTGACTGAAGGGAATTCTGGGATATTGCTTGGGACACACTAGGGAAGGAGAGGGGGGCAAATGGGGTCGGGTGACGTCGACATGTTTCTTAAGAGTAGATGGTGATGACCTCGCGACCTCCACCGCGCACAAGGAGGACCCGGTTGAGACCTTCGGTTAAAACCTCCATGAATTCCATGTCTGATTGATGGAGAGTCAAGGAAAGGAGAGGAGCTGTAAAAGATACACACACTAATTTTGCAGTGTGTAAATATGGTGCGCAGTATGCAAATTATATGTATTCCTGAAATACACTATTGTTCAAACGTTTGGGGGCGGAAAGACTTTTTAATGCTTTGAAAGAAGTCTCTTCTGCTCAGTAAGGCTGTATTTATTTGATAATAAATACAGTAAAACAGTAATATTGTGAAATATTATTACGATTCAAAATACTTTTTTTCTATTTAATGTATTTTAAAATGTTTTTTTTTTTCCTGTGATTAAAGCTTAATTTTCAGCATCATTACTCCAGTCTTCAGTGTCGCATGATGCTTCAGAAATCATTCTAATATGAATATGTGCTGCTCAAGAAACATTTATGAGTATTAACAATGTTGAAAAAAGTTGAGCTGTTTCATATTTCTGAGGAAATTCATCTCTAGGATTATTTGATGGATAGAAAGTTCAAAAGAACAGCATTTATTTGAAATGGAAATTGTAATATTACAAATGTCTTTACTGTCACTTTTGATCAATTACATTTTTAAATAATAATTTTAAATAAAAACTTTTGAAAGGTAGTGTATCTGCATTGTATCCAATAATGCATATGCGCTCAATGAGACCTTTTAAAAACAAAAGCTCCTCTTTGACTTTAGGATTGTTTTTACACCAAAATGGAATAGAAATGAATAATAATGATCAAAAAATGATTATAGCATTTATCAAGATACAGTTCTCGTCGCCGCTTCTGTTTTTTGGTGGTCCGGGCATGTTGAGCAGGACGAGCTTGGCCTCCTGGGATTTCTTCATGATGACTTCATTGAGTCTGAGAGCAGTGTGCATGCGCCTCACGTTGGACTGGTTTCTGAAAACAAAAGCATTGACGATAAGCTCACAAACATTCATCCACATCAGTGAGTGTTAACGTGTATCGCAGTCAGAGCTGCATCTATACTCACAGATTTTCCCACTCTCTGTGGCATGACAAAGAAAGACAGAAAGACGAGTGTAAAAGTGTGCAATGCAAAACTGAGTCGAGGTTTAAGCCTTGCGGGACTCACGGTTTCATGTTGAAGAGGTCTTTGATGGCCTCTGGTGTGGTGGCTCCTACAGGTTTGGCCTTCTCTCCATCACACTTGGCTTCAGTCCACGTCATCTGAACGGTCGTGCCGGGGGTCTCGGCGTCTGCGCTGGGGGACTGAGGAGTGGCCGGGGTGGGCGGGTTGGTGCTCTTGTCATGAATGAGCTGTTCCTGTTGGGACGGGGACACAGGGACAGACTGAGAGGGCAGGACCGGCACATACGCACATATGGAGAATGTCAGGGCAAAAGAGAAGGAAAACATACAACTGTTAATGCTCAGAGATGAAACGATTTTAAATAAATATATATTTTTAAAATTATAAGTCAAAACATATTCAATCCAAAATAAAATAATTAAAATAAATATTACAATGAAAATGACTTTGCTTTATAATTAATGATAATAATAAATAATTATTAAATAAAGTAAAATAATAAACAGCAAAAAAATTTTTTAAGTAAGTACAATTTTTTTTATTATTATAACAATGAAAATGACTATGATTTATAATTAATGATAACAATAAATAATAAATCGTTATTAAGTTAAATAAAAATAGTAAAAAAAAAATTTTAATTAATCAGATAATTTAAAAAAAGTTATTTATTTACTTATTACTTCCATTTTAATTATACTTAATTGTTTTGGTTTGGTTTCTAGAATGAAATTAAAAAGACAAGTTAAAAATAAAATTCTGATAATTAATTTATTACGGTTGCTAATTGTTTTAATTATAATTATAATATTGATTGAATTTTCTTAAAAAATAAATAAATAATTAAAAACAATGAATTATGCCATATTAAATAATTAATATGGCTTTTCTAATAAATAAAACATTTACAATAAAATAACTTTTAAGAGAGAGAGAGAGAGAGAGAGAGAGAGAGAGAGAGAGAGAGAGAGAGATGCCGTGTCCATTACTCTGAACTGCAATGATATCAGACAAATCAGTTCAGTCAAGTTCAGATCACAACTGTTCAACACAAGAGATGTGTCTGCTATTGCCATGTAAGATGAAACCTGTAAAGTCCCTCATTAACTCAGATGTCTGTTGATTACAAGCACAGAATGAGATGAGCATTGACTCCTCATGCTGTACCTCCTCCTCTGGTTTCTCCTCTTTGCTGCTGGCCGCCGGTTCCTCAGTCACACTGAGCTGGGTCGTGACCGCGGCCGGGTTCTTACGGCGGATCGACCCACGAGAGCTGTCAGTGATGCTCTGGATCTGAAAGACCAGCAGTGATGTCACGGGTCCAACATGCAGCCTTCATTAAACATATTCACAACTGCATTCCTATAGTAATATTATTATGTAAATGAGATGTTCCCCTCATCTGCATAAAGTACAGAGAAATACTTAAGTTAAAGTATTTTTACTGTTTGGAATTAAAAGTATCCAGCAAAAAAAAATAAAAAAATACTCAAAACATTTCCATATTTAAAAGTAATTTTCTTAACTTCTGAAATTAACAGATGACATTAAAAACTGTTGTCATTAAATTAACTTTGATGCACAAACTTTGCAAAGCAACATGTTTAATCATAATGTCCTCATGGTTCTGACTATAAAGGCTTTATAAAGGCTCTATAAATCCATTGGCTGCAGCTCAAACTGTAGAGTATTGCAATTCATTATAAATAATAAGAATGAATAAAATACTTAATAAAAAAATACAAATATAAGTTAATTAAAAATAAAAACAATCAAAAAATAAAACAAATAAATATGTTGTGTACCTGTATGTCATGTGACCATGAACCGTCATCAGAGAACCGTCAACATGAGAATGTGTTGTTAAATTATTAAAATATTAGCTTAAAAATCTTAAATAATTTAGGTCAAAAATTGACAAGAAAATGTTTAGGAATCCTTGGTCTAAATGAAATTGGACATATAATAAAGTATGGTTTGCTGAAATAAGTGATCCCGAGTAAAAATTGTTGAGGCTGGACGTCTACCTCCCGCTCCCGCTCAGTCTTGGTGAGGTTGATCTGCTTAAGGATCTGAGATCGCTGCTCCATCACCAGGGTTTTCTCATACGTGTATGCTGAGATATCACTGTCATGCTGAGGAGAGATGCAATAATAGAGTTACTCATAAAACTGTGCAGAAGGAAAACATATCTACAGTTCATAAAGGAATAGCTGACCCGAATATAAGGACTTTTTCATCTTCTGCTCCAACTACTCCAAAACAATGTAAAAGAAAATTACGACTTTTTAACTCGCAATTCGTATTTTTTCTCTCGCAATTCTGACTTTTTTCTTGCAATTGTGAGTTTATATCTCTCAATTCTTACTTTTTTCTCGCAATTGTGTTTATATCTCGCAATTCTCACTTTTTTCTCACAATTGTGAGTTTATATCTCGCAATTCTGGCATTTTTCTTGCGATTGTGAGTTTATTTCTCGCAATTCTTATTTTTTTCTCGCAATTGTGTTTATATCTCGCAATTCTCACTTTTTTCTCGCAATTGTGAGTTTTTATCTTGCAATTCGTATTTTTTCTCTCCCAATTCTGACTTTTTTCTTGGAATTGCAAATTTATATCTTGCAATTATGACTTTTTTCTTGCAATTGTGAGTTTATATCTCGCAATTCTTACTTTTTATCGCAATTGTGTTTATATCTCGCAATTCTCACTTTTTTCTCGCAATTGTGAGTTTATATCTCGCAATTGTGAGTTTTTATCTTGCAATTCGTACTTTTTTCTCACAATTGCAATTTTATTTCTCACAATTCTGACATTTTTTCTCACAATTCTGACTTCATACAGCAATTTTGAGAAACAGTTGTGTAAAAATTGCGACTTTTTATCTCGCAATTCGTATTTTTCCCTCGCAATTCTGACTTTTTTCTTGCAATTGCGAATTTATATCTTGGAATTCATACTTTTTTTTTTGCAATTGTGAGTTTATATCTCGCAATTCTTACTTTTTTCTCGCAATTGTGAGTTTATATCTCGCAATTCTTACTTTTTTCTCGCAATTGCAAGTTTATATCTCGCAATTCTGACATTTTTTCTCGCAATTGCAAGTTTATATCTCGCAATTCTTACTTTTTTCTCGCAATTGTAAGTTTATATCTCGCAATTCTTACTTTTTTCTCGCAATTGTGAGTTTATATCTCGCAATTCTTACATTTTTCTCGCAATTGCAAGTTTATATCTCGCAATTCTGACATTTTTTCTCGCAATTCTGACTTTATACAGCAATTTTGAGAACCAGTTACAACAGAGACAACTTTTTATCTCGCAATTCGTATTTTTTCTCTCGCAATTCTTACTTTTTTCTTGCAATTGCGAATTTATATCTTGCAATTCTGACTTTTTTCTTGCAATTGCGAATTTATATCTTGCAATTCTGACTTTTTTCTTGCAATTGTGAGTTTATATCTTGCAATTCTTACAGTTTTCTCGCAATTGCAAGTTTATATCTCGCAATTCTAAGTTTTTTCTTCCAATTGTGAGTTTATATCTCGCAATTGTGAGTTTCTATCTCACAATTCTGAAATTTTTCTCCCAATTAAGAGTTTACATCTCACAATTCTGACTTTATACCAAGCAATTTTGAGAAAAAGTCAGAATTGTGAGATAAAAAGTAGTAATTACCTTTTTTCATTTTTATTTAGTGGCGGAAACAAGCTTCCATACACGTCGTCTTACCGAATAAAAAAATTATTCGCCAAATTTTTTATGCTCATTTTAAGAATTTAAGCACATCTTGGTCTCTATCTGGTGTTTTTTATGCGATATCGCAGAATGCTGTTGATTACCATCTCCACCACTTCCACCGCGGCGTCGATGCGCAGGTGATACAGGAAGGTTGTCAGATCTTTCTTCATCTGGATGCTGTTGTCGTCCATCTGGGCCACAGTGAAGATGCGCATCTTGCACTTCCTCCAAACCTACAGAACATCATCCACAGATGTCAACAACGGTCACCATGTGAGCTGCAAACAACCTTTGTATGATATATGGCTGTACCTTGTGCTGGCGGAGGAGGAAGGGTAGCAGCATTAGCATGCCTCCATCATGAACGATCCACCACACGTCGATGTGACCCTCAGTGAAGCGCTCTCCGTTCGATGGGAAGGCCGAGATGTTCTTGGGCACCAGCAGGGCCTTACTGGCAGCAGTGGTCTCTCTTACCAGCTCTGTAATGAAGACACTTTTATATTTATTATTGACACTTGAGCATATATTATTTTTTTACTGATTTGAGTCTTTTGTTTTTAGGTGTTTCAGTTATTTGAAGCTGTTGTTGCTCTGGTGTCAGACTTATTCATTTGTTATGCATAATCTGACAGAGCGTTAGTTTTTATGTCTGTGAAGTTCCAAATACAAACAGAAAATTAAGCACTTATTATTAAAAAATATTGAATATTATGCAGAAAAATATATTCAATGAAATGTATGAAATTGTATTTCATTCAAATGGATATGCAGACTAATTTTATAATAATAAATAAATGAATAACAATTAAAATAATAACTGTACTTAAAAATAAAATATAGCATTTGTAAATATAATACAATGTAAATAAATATGATACAATAAATATATATATTTTTTATTTATATTTAATTTTCTGGTTGAATCTTTAGTAAAATTGTCAACACCTGAAATAAATCAGCTGATAATGAAACAGTTCTTCTAACACTTGTATTCAGCAGCACACTATTCCAGTAACTATTTTAGGATCTTTTCCAAATGAAAGCGTCACTCGTCTGTGGTGTCAGACGTGAAGCTGCACATGCTCTGTCTGCTCTCTCAGTTCAGTTGCACTAACACTGAACAGACTCGCACTTACACATATGATGTAATGAATTTACCACAGCTGCCACAGCGCAAACCGGTGAGCTAAAGCCTCATACACTGATTCAAGATGAGTACGTTCAATCTCACAAAGCCAGAAAAATGTATGATTTATCTGTCAACTTTGTCTCAGATGTGTTTCCTTAAATAGTTTAGGAAGAATACAAATAGACACAAATGAGTCAATAGCTGTCATACAGTAACAGATGATTTGATGATACATTTTTGAGTTCATATTCAGATCTCTGACTTTTGATTGCAGACTTTGTTATCTTGGCAAATCTGAGCACAGATTGAGAAGAACTCCAGTCTTTACTGATTACTGGACTCTTTTTATAAGGAGAATCATCTCTGTTTCCAAAGTCACCATTTACTATCCTTTTAATCGTATTGATGTTTTAGGGTGTGTTCACACTTGTAGTTCCGGTTCGCTTTAATAGTTCCAAAAAAAACAAACAACAAAAAAACATTCTGTTCCGCTTAGCGTTCACATGGGCATTTAACACCGAACCTAAAGGCATAGGGATACGTTCACAACCTGATTGGTCAGCTTTTATGACGTATATTTTGCGATAGAACATCTAAAACAATGCTGTGTTCTGGGCTAAATGCCCTCGCTGTATGTGCGTAGCTACATATGATGGTATTCTGACCAGCTGAGAACTCGTGAAGAGCTTATCAATGTGTGAAGGAGTCAAAACAGCGTCAAGAATCCCTCCGTCTCACACGCTTCTGATGCTTTTACTGAACTGTGATGGGCAACATCGCCACTATGATGAGAAAAAACAGCTATATTTCAGCATTCTGTCCTTTATAGGGTCGCATCTAGTGACATCATGTCCTGTTTTTGGTCCGTGTTGTGTTTATAGATCATTCGAACCGCACCAGAGTGTTTAGAAGCGGAGCGAGACTCATCTTTTCAGCTTGTTTAGTGCACACCAGGGTTCAGATGGCAGCGTTCACACTTATGGCGCTTTTCCACTGCTGGTACGGCTCAGTACGGTTCGGCTCGGCGCGGCACGGTTCGGCTCGCTTCGCTTTTCCACTGCGTGGTACGACTCGGCTCAGCATGGCTCGGCTCGCTTTAGCTCGGTTTGCTTTTCCACTGCAGTTAGTACCGCTTCAAAGTGGGTGGGATTATAGTCTGACCATTGTAGTTTATCCGCACCTCGGCAGCCAATGAGAGGAACGTCTGGACTTCGTCCACTGACCACGATTCAGCCATTTCTTTTTAGGAAGTTTTCTTTCTTTCTTTTTTCTTCAAGCAAGTCAAGCAAGAAGTTTTAAAACAGCTGCTACAGCGGTGGCTTTTACTGGCTAAAGTGGCTATTTAAATCTAGCGGGTTTGATGTCTCGCAAATGCAATGACGCTGGTAGTGATGATTCTGTCTGACCAATCAGTGATCTGCAGTGTATTCACGTCACATTTTAGTATCGGTACGGTACGCTTGGAACCTCAACAGACCAGGTACCATTTAAAGCGAGCCGAAGCGAGCCGTACCGTACCGTACCGTACCATGCAGTGGAAAAGCGCCATTATTCAACTGAACCGCACTAACAGAGGGTATGTTTTAATCCAACCAAACATGCCGAGTGTGAACACACCCTAAGATAAACAATCTAAGAGATGTCATTTGTGATTCTTCCTTGTAATAGGAAGAAACGGTGCTTAATTGTATTGTATAAACATATCATATTTAATTTAATTAACTATAATTAATTTTATTGCGCGAGCCAGCCTCGGATAAGCGGAAGAAGTAGATGATGATGATAATTTTATTGCATTTAAATGTTTTTATATTTAATTCACAGGAAATGTTGCTTCCGCCTCTCACCAATGAAGTTCCTCCAGCTCTGATGATCCTCGGCCTGTTTCCAGTTGCGTGGCCAGCTGGCCAGAACAGTGTTGTGTTGAAGACCACCCAACCCTCCGGCCTGCACCAAGTGTGATGTGGCGTCCCTCTTGTTGGAGGAGATAACAACCTGACAGAAACCCTTCACCTTCTCCGTCTCCATCAGCTTCCTCAGAGACTGTGAGATGACAAAAAGAACATTAACCCTGATATGGTGTCCAAACATGCCGTCCGGGTTGGTGCCTGAGTAAGAGTGTGTGTGTGCTTGTCTGTTGGTCACCTGTTCAACCTGCTGGCCCTGAGGAAGGTTGTCCAGGTAAGTTCCCTCCAGCGCTGCGCCCACGATGGTCAGACCCTTCCCAGCCTTCAGCTGACTGGTCAGAGACAGCAGACGAGGCTGATCCACATGCAGCTCAGAGTCCATGCTGGCCAGGACTAATATCTGAGGTCTGTGGAGATCGAGACACAGTTTACCCAGACTCCATCATCACTGATCAACAGTAACTAGAAAAATTAGTGAATGATGGTCAAAACTTTAAAAATATTAATTGTGTGCAATAACTCCAATAAAAAATAAATAAATAACTGTACTTAATATTTAGCATATATATATATATTACATTACATTACATTTACATTTAGCTGAGGCTTTTATCCAAAGCGACTTACAATTGCTATATATGTCAGAGGTCGCACGCCTCTGGAGCAACTAGGGGTTAAGTGTCTTGCTCAGGGAAACATTGATATCTCACAGTGGGTTCGAACCCGGGTCTCTCACACCAAAGGCATGTGTCTCATTCACTGCGCCATCACCACCACACCATATATATGTATGTATGTATATATATATATACACACACACACACACTGTATATACACATGTATATATATAACTATTTAAATGTAATTATTGAACTATTTAATATAACTATTTATATTTTTAAGTATATGTATATGGACATATAAAGAATAATATCATTAAAATAATAACTGTACATAAAGATAAAATGTAACATGTAAATGATAATAATGTATTTAAATATGTTTAAATAGACTTATATTAATATAGATAAATATAAAACAATTTTAACATAATTATATTACTATAAATCTATTAATCTAAATATATAATTTATAATTAATAAACATAGTATTAATTAACTATACTGTATATAGTTATATAGAGAAAATATAATTTACAATAATATTATCTATATATAACCAAAAATACAGAAAAAAAACAGTAATATTGTGAAATATTATAACAATTTAAAATAATGGTTTGCTATTTCAACATACTTTAAAATATAATTTATTCCTGTGATACACACACACACACACACACACACAATTAAAATAAAGTAATATATGAATCTAAATATGAATAAATATGAAACACATAATGTATAAATGAAAAATATATGCCTAAATATATAAATAGGAATAAATATATGTAAATATAAATCTATCAATACAAATATAAAAATATTTATGCACCCACCTCCAGTTCTTGGTGTGTGGCGGTCCCTCTTCCAACCTCATGAGGGCGAAGCGAGCCGCACTGAGAGACAGACCTCTGATTCCATCACCCCATTCCTTTTCCGCCCTGTAAACACACACGCACACACACACACACACACACACACACACAAATCTTACTATATCTGCAGTATATTGTCCATATTTACACTGTGTGTAGGATACTTATTTTTGACCTCGTACATTTGGCAACATGTGCATTGTACAACAGAGCACCCTGCAACTGGGTGCTGTATCCCACAATGCAATCCACTCAATGTAACCTTGCATTTTTATGAATTTTTTGACTGCAAAAATTTCAAATGTCTATAAATGCCACTACGACATATGCATACTACTATTTAAAATGTGCATTGCTCTGTTTTTAAGTGTACAGTGCAGTATGCAGTAAGGCTTCCATTGCGAGGAATAGCCTCAGACTCCATAAATCCTGCCGCCAATTTGCCCCTCCTCTTTAATTTCCGGCGACAGACTCGGGTCACTGTTCGGCTTGACTCTAGAAGTGTTTCCAAAGGAAAGGCACCAAACTAATCGAATCCCGGAGCAGATTTCAGCTGCTCTCGGCCCGGGGCGGATTATGAGGGATCTAAAAATCCTGACAGGTCAAACGACTAAACCTCAATTCTAATCCGTCTTCTTGGTTCCCCCCCGACTCCGGGTCACGATCCACTTACCCTCGGAACTCGATATACTTGTAGATACAGCTGGCGATCACCATGGCAACGATGGCGTAGTACCAAGAACAGATGAACATGAGCGAGAGACAAAGACTCATGCCGAGGAAGGAAAGAGTCCTGTCGGAGAACAGGAAGGCAAATGTTAGTGCACAAACACAAGTAAAGCCACAGTAAACGGTCTGAAGCTCACCAGTGGTAGAACTTGAATCGTGGTCTCCAGTTGGGCGTTCTGAGGAGAGTTTGAACAGCGCAGGCCAGATTCACAAACATGTAGCACATGAGGAAGAACCTGCAGAAACAGCACGAGGAAAACCACCATGATCATGTCAGAAAACACAAACAGATCAATACAGTGGTGTCAAAAAGTGTTCAAATGTCTGAACGTGATTGTTTTAGACATGAGAATATTGAACTAAATATCATTTATTTAAAAAAAAGTCCAGACTTTTCAAGCAAAAAACTAAAAAGGGACAAAAAGAAGTTTAGAATAGCTAAATAAAACATGTAGCACTGAAACAAAGACAGTCAGTATTGTTTGCTTGTGTTTAGTGGATCATATTGATATTTATTTTTCACAATAACTAAACCCTAAACTGTTCAAATAAGTTTTTGTTAATGTTATTTGAAATAAAGCTGAAATATTGTTATTTTTGTATTATTTTATACTACCGTACTATTATAATATTTATTAACATTTTGAATTACCTTTTATATTTTTTATTTTAATTTTAGTTTGTTTCCGTAATTTTGCTAAGCGCCTCGTCACTTTTTATTATTATTATTTATGCTATTTAGCTTTCATTTGTTTTTATTCCAGTTTTAGTCATTTTAGTTATTTGCCGAGGCAACATTTCTAAAAACATTTTAATTCAGGTTTTCATCTGATATGTATATCTTATTTTATTTCAGTGGATAAAAGCGAATTTTGGTTACACTATATTTTATTTTGTGTCATTTGTTTTTACATTTTAATATTTAATGATAATATTTGAAATATTTAATTTGATATTCAGAAATGTTGAATATGACTCAAGTGTGCAAACAGTTCCTGGTTCGGCTGCATATTTCAGTGCATGTTTGTTCGTGAGCGTGACGCCTCTTACATGGAGAGGATCGGAGCGACGTTATCCAGGGAAGCGATGAGAATCCCACTCTCACAGATACAAGCGGTCAGGAGCAGTGCCCAGGTGGGCTCCCCGTTTGCTTTTCCGTGGCCGAACACCTGCAACACACACGCATGCACATGAGCAGATAAACACAAGGCTCTCAATTTGAGTCTGAGTCAGTGTGAGTCTGTGAGTCAGTGTGTCTCCTCACCCTGAGGAACGGCACGATGCCGTCCCGTGCGATGGCCTGTAGGAGACGAGGAGCGCCCGTCAGGCTCTGGAGACCTGCACCACAGGTGGAGAAGAAGGAGCCGATGACGATGACCCAGGGCGAAGGCCACGCCAGTGTCCCGATCACCAGATTACCCCTGACGGCCTCACCAAACCTGAGATACATTCAGCAATTCAATTGATCAACATGACATGTTACAAAAGATTGCAAATAAATGCTGCCCATTTGAACATTCTGTTCATCAAAGAATCCATAAAAAAATGCATCAGCGTTTCCACGACAATCATAAATGTTTCTTGAGCAGCAAATCATCATATTAGCATGATTTCTGAAGGATCATGTGATGGTCACCGTGATTTTGCCAAGTAAGACATGGTCCTGGATCAACATTCCTGTCCCAAAATGTAGTCCTAACCCAATCCCTACCCCTAAACCTAACCCTACCCATAACTTTCCCCTAAAATCAGAGGGTAATGAAAGGTTGTTTAAGTACTTCACCCTGGTTCTAAGCCTAAGCTTGACATAAACTGTAAACTTGTCCCTCAAATCTGATTGGTTGATTGGAAAGTTGAAACAAAGATGTTGATCCAGGAACATGTGGTACTTGGTGAAATCACGTTCACCATACTCACATAGAAAGCATTTTAAATCAAAATAATATTTCACAATAACAGATTTTCCTGTATTTTTTATCAAATAAATGCAGCCGCCTTTCAAGAGCATTACACAACCTTACCCTGTATCTTCTCATGCACTAAATCACATGACATATTTGTAAGTTAAGCAGAGTGTGAATAACATACTTATCCCTCAGCACCGATCCCTCGATGCAGGCGCCGAACAGCACCACGCTGGACATGTCTGGATGCTGCGGTTAAAGAACATCCGCTGAAGATTTGCTTTTTGGACAAATATGAACTCTTATCAGCTTGTTTTGTGTGTTTATAAACACATCATGGCCAGATTCCAGGAGGACAATGCCAAGATGCATCAGGCTCAGATTGTGAAACAATGGTTGGGAGGAGCATGAAGAATCATTTTCACACATGAATTGGCACAGACCTGAAATTCATTAAAAGTCTTTGGGATGTGCTGGAGGAGACTTTACAGAGTGCTGGACTCTTGCATTGTCAATACAAGACCTTGACCAAAAACTGATTCCACCTCTTGATGGAAATAACATCACAACATTTATTTCCATCAAGGGGTGCATAAATATTTGATGAATTTTGACATTGTCATTCTGGAATATGGCCATGATGTGTTTTCCTACATGTTTGTTTAAGAAATGAAAAGCTACACTCTCCAAGTCTCTCTTAAAGTCCCTCTGTGGTGAAAATCAAGCTTTTAATGTTTTTTATATGTCTATGTGGTGTTTTAAATATGATTTAAGACAAATCATGTGTAAAGTCGACAGCATTGCTGAGTATTTAAAACCTTCTCCTTAAAACTGCAGTGAACCAAAGACACGGTTTGAAATCGGTTTTAATTAGCTAATTAATTATTAAAAAGTAGTGGAGATGGGGTAGGATTGAATAAGCTTATGCTTCTTCCTACTCCTTTTCGGACATGTATAAGTTAAAACTGTTTTTGTTATTAATTGTTTTTTGTTATTAATTGTTTGTATGATTGTTTGTTTTTTTCTACATGTTCGAAATAAAACTTTTCATTCATTCATTCAAATCGCTGGTGTTTCTGACGTCACAAACGACCTTGTAACCAATCAGATCAACGTGTGATCGTCAACCAGTGGATCTCTGAGCTGAGTGAGTGAGTGGAGGCGGGGCTCATTTGCATATTCATAAAACCAGGTATAATAAATGAAGCAAGGGTGTCGAGTTACATTTAAAGCTATTTTAAGGCATGAAGAAATTTTTTTCAAGGAAAAAACTTTTAAATATGTAATTTTGGTGATCAAAGATGAGTTTAAGGGATACAATTATTGACTACACAGGGACTTTAGGCATTTGCCTATTTAAATCCAAACAGCGACTTTTTTTGGGGCCGGTTCTGCAGGAAGATGTGATATCAGATTGTGTCCACCAGGTGGAGCGCTGTATATGTGTGTGTGTGTTCATGTATGAGAAGATACAGATGATGGAGGTGGTGGTGATGGCCAGG
Organism: Tiaroga cobitis; assembly: GCA_030578255.1. Classification (NCBI taxonomy): domain Eukaryota; kingdom Metazoa; phylum Chordata; class Actinopteri; order Cypriniformes; family Leuciscidae; genus Tiaroga; species Tiaroga cobitis. The sequence goes on along the minus strand of CM060596.1, from coordinate 3,391,467 downwards.
ATGGTGCCGATGGGAATGGACTTCTGGGCATCCTGCAAATCGCCAGATCGGTTTGATCCAGCCATGATACCTGTTCAAAACAAGCCAGATCATACAGTACAATGTTCTGATTACTATATACAGTAATTCCCCATACTCCCATTTTTTGTAATTTTGATGATTTGACTTGTATTCTAAAATGTAGCAAATCCAAACTTTGACTTTTTGTATTACAGTAACACTTTACAATAAGGCACAATTATTAGTTAACATTAGTCAATGCGTTAAGAAACAATGAGGAATACATTTGTTACAGTATTTATTCATCTTTGTTAATGTTAGTTAAAGGGTTAGTTCACCCAAAAATGAAAATTATGTCATTAATGACTCCGGTTCTGTTGTGGATCCGCGTTCACGAGTCCGCAGTGACGCCGCTGACGTGTGTCTGGTGCGTCCGTGTATTCGGGTTCTAATAAATACGGCTGGGCAAAAAAATGCAAGTCTTCCTCTGTGAAATCCTTAGACATGTTTGCGGAGATTGTTTTGTTTCCAGCGTGCGTCTCCCTCAGACTGTAAGCGAAGCTCGGGCGCACCAGACACACGTCAGCAGCGTCTTACGTCAGCGGCGTCACTGAACGCGGATCCACAACAGAACCAGAAGACAATACAATGCTGAATAAAGTCGTAGTTTTCGTTATTTTTGGACCAAAATGTATTTTCGATGCTTCAAAGCATTCTAACTAACCCACTGATGTCACATGGACTACTTTGATGATGTCTTTATTTCCTTTCTGGACAAGGACAGTATACCGTACATACATTTTCAATGGAGGGACAGAAAGCTCTTACGGGCTTGGGACGACATGAGGGTGAGTCATTAATGACATCATTTTCATTTTTGGGTGAACTAACCCTTTAATAAAAATACGACTGTTGATTGTCAAGTTAGCACAGGTCCATTAAATAATATTAACAGATACAACTTTAGATTTGAATAATGTATTAGTAAATGTTGAAATTATTATAAATTAAGATTAATAAATGCTTCAGAAGTGTCTTTCATTCATGTTACCTCATGCAGTTAACTAATGTTAACCAATGGAACCTTATTGGAAAGTTTGCCAGACGTTCTTGTAAATTCTGATCTCCAAGGTTAATTTTCATAATCATAACTGACGGATGAGATCAGGCTGTGGAGAGAAGACTAACCTGTCACGGAGGGGAAGTAGATGCCCACCAGCATGGTGAAGAAGGAGGTGACGTCGGCAAGCACGTAACGGTTAGTGTTGGTCGGGATGGAATCGGGTTCCACCGCAGCCGTTATTCCCACTTTCTCAATGAACTGAGCCTTATCCATATAATTCCCAAAGAGGTTATCTGGAGGACAAAAAGGAGAAAGCAAAACAAAGAGAGAGAATATGAGATATGTTTTTCATCATTAGTATTAGGGGCTTGTTCAAATCACTAACCCTGAATATGATGGTTGGCATACACACAGTTAATTAAGTTTGTAGTGAAACAATTAAGACATTTGATTTTAATATCCTTCACTTGCTCCAGACTCCAGGACAAAAGCTCATAGATAAAAGTAACTATCTTCTGTAGGAACACTAGCGTTCAAAAGCTTGGGGACGGAAAGAGTTTTTAATGTTTTCGAAAGAAGTCTCTTCTGCTCACCAAGGCTGTATTTATTTGATCAAATTTGACATTTGAAATGTAATTCATTCCTGTGATCAACACTGAATCAGCATCATAACTCCAGTCAGACCTACATGATCCTTCAGAAATCATTCTAATATGATGATTTGATGCTCAAGAAACATTTATGATTATCATCAATGTTGAAAACTGTTGAGCTGTGTTGAGATGTTTTTGTGGAAACTGTGATTCATTTTTTTAGTTTCAGAATTCTTTGATTTCTTGAAAGTAAAAAAAAAAAAAAAAAAATCTGATATCAATATTTGAACTAATATTTGATGTTTTTTTTAAATGTAGATTTAAGTAGCAAATAAGAATCTGTCATGATCCTGGTATTTTCCTCTCTCTCTTTCTTCTCTTGCTCACACACACACACACACACACACACACACACACACACACACACACACACACACACACACACTCATACACACACGAGCCTCAATTTCCCAGTCTCCGGTCATCGCCTGTTTTTGTTCATTATTATTGAGAGACTTTCTGTTTGCCAGCCTATCCGGCCAATTGCCTAATTTCTGTTAAAGACATAATTACCTGCTTTCGCTTTTGGGTCCTCTCTCTCAGCTCTGACAGAATCGCTAAAATTATGAAGTATATTTTGAGACAAAGGTCTTCTTGATGATTTTCAGTTTTGTTCAAGGTAAATAAAGCAACAGTTTTTCAATAACAGAAGAATATATAAGTATGGTATTTGGGGTAAAATATGCCCGCTGCTGTGAACAAATTCATCAAACAAATTTGAACAAAATGAATTATGTATCAGAATAAACAGAAAGTAGTACAAACTAAAGTGATTGTTTTGAACAAGTGTTAACTTAGACATTCTTAAAACCTTTTTTTTAGCTAAATTATGTGTATCAATACTGTGTGCCTTTCTTTGTGCACGGTTATGATGATATGAGTGTGTTATGTCATTTTGTGTCTGTATTTACCGCGTAGGGTGCCACTCATAACTCCTGGGATGCCCTGTATTTCCGTGATGTTGTTCGCGCTGAAATAGCTGTCGCATGTTGCGTTCAAGAACTCAGAGTCGCAGAAAAGCCGCCAGAGTTGGGTGGTGACCGTGACGTTTTCTCTCTCGATGACCTTCGCACACACATCGAAACCTTTCCAAACCAGAGTCCGGTTCCCCAGCACACACACTCTGTGGAAATCAATTACATATTAAAAAAAAAAAAAAAAAAAAACTTTTCACACAGAAATTGCTTGTAAATTTAACTTTAAATTCAAAGAAAGGCACGTCACACATCGAATTAAACGTGAAATTCTGAAGTAGAAATACTGAGATAGCATATTTTTGTAAAACTTACTCCAATAATTTATAACTTTGACATTTTTTTTTTCAGTGCACCAGGGTTATTATTGTTAACTAAAACTATTAAAAACATTTCTTTAAAAAAACCCTAAAATATAAATATTAGTTTAAAAACTTAAACTAAAAATTAAAAATGTTGCCTGGGCAATAAACTAACAGTTGAAACACTACAATTCTTAACTTGAAATTAATAAAAACTAAAACTAAAATTGATGAGACCTAAATATTTTTTTTTAAACTAATCAAATGACAATCACATTTAATACAGATTAATCTAAAATTAGCATGAAAACTAAAAACGCTAATTCCAAATATGAATAAAACTATAATACAACTAAAATAACACTGCTGTTTCTGGCATAAGTTTGGCCCTGATATGATTGTAATATTCATGAGGCACATACGGGAAGATGGGAGGCTCGAAAGCGGTCTTGATCACTCCAGCGTAGACGGCGAGGATGGAACAGATGACACAGGCGAGGAAGACGAGCGCCAGCTTGTTCACGTACTTCACTCCTACAAACACCACGAGGGCCATGAAGCTCAGCACGAGTGTGCCGTAAACACGCATGTTGTTCAGCATGGCGGCCTCGGCCTCGGCTCCCTCCAGACCCTCCATCTTAAAAATGGCCCCTTGTGGAACAATGTACACCTGAGATAGGAGGTGCAAAGAGAAATGCATAAATGCTCATCAAAAAGAAGAAAAAGAAAAAGATACTTGGGACTGCCAGTCAATGTTTCCTCACTTTATGGACTTAATCTTACATTTTCTTAATCTTACGTTTATTGATGACCTGTTGTCCTCATCATTTCATTAAACTGCCTCTCTCAGAATAAATTACCCCCCAAAAAGGGTCTTTCTTCATCATTTTCTAAGTGATAAACGGGTGTTTTACTGGGGACTTTAGCCTAAAGCACCAAAAAATGAAATGTCATGTATTTTTAAGCTAATAACATCTGAACCATGCCATGCGCCTTATGCCGTTATAAATAATTTCATGTATCGTTTTCCCTAGTTTTTCTAACATAACTGGTTCAGAGCATCTTCACTTCAGTCAACATAACAGTAACCAAACGGACAATGTTTGACATCTATCTTTCCAACAAAATCGATGATGAAGACTTAATAGCTTATTTTATAAGGCTAATGTTTACAACCGAAACTGAACAGTCAAATATAATACAGAAACAAGATTCGGAAAGGTTAAAGGTCAGAAAAGAGTGTACCAATGATAAAAAACATCCCCCATCAAAAACGTTAAACAAGATAAATCTAAAAAGACTCAAAGAATAGCAAACAGACAAAGAGGGACAAAAGAAAGAGAGATGAGAGTGATTCACAATGACACAGGCGGTAAAACAGACTAGCGTGAGTTCAGTTCTACAAGCGCTAATTGAACTAGTCAAGCATGGAATTAATACTGCAAATGGCCCGCCATTAGTCCTTATTAGAGGCCTGACCTAAATTATATTTAAAGCCGTAAACTTTTGGGTGCATATGCTCTGTTTCATGCCTCTAAGCACAGTATATTACATTCTTTATTAAACTATTTCATACTTTTACCCTTATGAGAAGGATAAAAATTAGTAATTATTGAGAATCTTACGAAATCTCCCAAAATCATGCCCGGGTTTTTATTCTCTCCCCCCCCAAACAATTTGAGGGGGATGATTGTCATGACATAATATGATAATGCAAAAAAAAAAAAAAAAGGATTTATGGAAAAACATTTTTTTTTCCAGGTTTTTCCAGGTCACCCAGACATAATTTAATAAGATTTGCCCATTTTTTTTCCATTAAATAAATGCAGGGACGCAACTGGAAAACTGGAGTTTAAAAGCCTTTGTTTGTTAAAACAATATATTAATCATATTCATTATATTTAGAGTTTTAGAAACACACATATACATACCATATAAACAACAAAACAGTTGAACAAGAATATACATATATATATAGCATAAATATATAAGTAAAATATAATTTTATAAATCGCTCTTTTTTGGGAGGTTGACCCGGACATGATCTGGACAGAAGCCCAATAATTACCCATAAACTCTTACAATATATATATACACACACATTTTTATGTTTCAGAATTATCTTTGATTCATATTACAAATAAATGAAACTTTTTTATTTTATCTTTTTTTTTTTTTTTTTTACAGAGATTGTGTCCCTTGTGGATTCTCTTTACAGACTGCGTTATTTGCATGTAGGAAGTGACGGCACAGCAAATAAGCTTTGTTAAATTGATGAAATTGACACACACACACACACACACACACACACACACACACACAGATCTGATCAGCTAGTCTCTATGGTGACCTGTTCATTTTAATAATATCTGTCGGGTTTTAGAATACAGTGTTATTCGGCTCGCTTCAGACGTCTGTCTATCTAAGTGTCCTTCTGAACCGTACTCTGGATAAAACACTCTCTCGAATCAGCACGCCGTGGACCCGCGGATCTCAAGCATGGAGAAGATTTTCCACGGACAATGAGAGCTAAGCCTATGTTCCTCTGGAAGAAAGAATTAACCTAGAAGTGAGATAGACTCGAGCCCCCGACGAGAAATGCGAGAGAACATCCACGAGCAGCCGAGAACACGTGTGTTTAAACACGAGACCAGCGAGGCTCCGAGGACACGCTAGCGCTCATCAGCGGAGCAATTAAACGCAGAGTCTGCATAATTACTTAATTACTCGCTCGAAGAGGAGGGAGGGAAAGCAGGATGAGAGATAGAGAGATAAAACAAAAGAGTGATGAACAACAACAAATGAAATAAACTTTTAAAAAAAATTTAATCTAAGATGTCTTCATCTGGTCTGTCGCTGCCAATGATATCCCACAATCCTGTGCGTGTATTTCATTGGTTGATTTAAAGTATAAAAGCCATTTATGATAAAATTGTGCCTCATGTTATTCCAAATCCATACAACTTTATTATATTACACTTATGATAAAAGTGTGCCTCATGTCATTCCAAATCCATACAACTTTATTTCTCTCATGGAGTTAAAAAGGAGAAGTTTAGCAGAATGTCCAAGCTGCACAAAAGAACGACCAGCTCCCAAAAAGCACCATAAAAGTAGTCCATACAACTTATGCTTTATATTAAAAGTCTTTTGAATGCTTTTTTACATTCAACTTTCTTTAGTGTGTAATGTTGCTGTTTGCAACACAGATGCGCAACTTTCACTTTGACGCTTCAAAAAGTTCATAAAGAGATCGTAAAACTAATCCATGTTAATTGAGCGGTTTGGTCCAAATTTTCTGAAGAGACCCGATCGCTTTAAATGATGAACAGATTGAATTTAGGCTTTTATTCACATTTAAACATTCATCAACTCACACATCAGGAAACTCATGCATGTTCACTTAATGTGCGGGAACCAATGAGGTTCATTCTCGTGTTACGCATCACGTTTGAGCTTCAGCAAGAACCAATGAGGTTCATTCTCGTGTTACGCATCACGTTTGAGCTTCAGCAAGAACCAATGAGGTTCATTCTCGTGTTACGCATCACGTTTGAGCTTCTGTAAGAACCAATGAGGTTCATTCTCGTGTTACGCATCACGCTTGAGCTTCTGTGAGAACCAATGAGGTTCATTCTCGTGTTACGCATCACGTTTGAGCTTCTGTGAGAACCAATGAGGTTCATTCTCGTGTTACGCATCACGTTTGAGCTTCTGTAAGAACCAATGAGGTTCATTCTCGTGTTACGCATCACGTTTGAGCTTCTGTAAGAACCAATGAGGTTCATTCTCGTGTTACGCATCACGCTTGAGCTTCTGTGAGAACCAATGAGGTTCATTCTCGTGTTACGCATCACGCTTGAGCTTCTGTGAGAACCAATGAGGTTCATTCTCGTGTTACGCATCACGTTTGAGCTTCTGTAAGAACCAATGAGGTTCATTCTCGTGTTACGCATCACGTTTGAGCTTCTGTAAGAACCAATGAGGTTCATTCTCGTGTTACGCATCACGCTTGAGCTTCTGTGAGAACCAATGAGGTTCATTCTCGTGTTACGCATCACGTTTGAGCTTCTGTGAGAACCAATGAGGTTCATTCTCGTGGTACGCATCACGTTTGAGCTTCTGTAAGAACCAATGAGGTTCATTCTCGTGTTACGCATCACGTTTGAGCTTCAGCAAGAACCAATGAGGTTTGTTCTCGCGTGTCAAGCAGGTTCGGTTGAGCTTCTGTTTATGTTCGCTGGTCAATGTTTATATGAATAAAATGTGAAATGTGAATAAAAGCCTAAATTCAATCTGTTCATCATATAAAGTGATCACGCTCAATTCATATGGATTAGTAATCTCTTTATGAACTTTTTGAAGCATCAAAATGGTAGTTGTGTAGCTGTCAATGTAGGGACAGAAATCGCTGATTTCATCAAAAAAATCTTCATTTGTGATCTAAAGATCACAAAGATCTGCTAAATTACTAAATGTAAAATGTAAAGGATGAACGAAAGTCTTATGGGTTGGAATGACATGAGGGTGAGTAAATGATAACATAATTTTTCTCATTCATTTTTGGGTGAACTATCCCTTTAAATAATTCCTGCCTAATTCATACACAGAATAAAGGGGCGGGGCCTGGTTGAGTTAGTTAGTGGTGTGTTGAAACTGGCGGTTATGATAAGGGGTGGGACATTTCCCAAACACGCTTAAAGTGCTTGACCACTCACAACACACTGCTCCAGCCGACCAATCAGAGCACAGTGTGCTTTTCAGAAGGAGGGGCTTGATAGAGACAGGAACTAAACAGAGCGTTACTGACAGACTGGAAGAGAGGAGCTGCAACAGCGGCAAATAATGAACATTAAAGCATGAAAACCTGTCCTAGGAGAGCCCAAAAACAAGACTTTTTAAATTTCTTTAACACACAGACTCATAAAACACACAGGTTGTTGATCTCACCAGCAGGATCTCGATGCAGCCCAGGATGTACATGGCTCCAGCGTAGGTGGTGCCCAAGTAGAAGCAGATTCCTACAGCTCCACCAAACTCAGGGCCCAGAGAACGAGAGATCATGTAGTAGGAGCCGCCAGCTGTTAAAAACAGATGCATGATCACAAACAAAAAACCCTCTTAGGAAACGATATTATAGGATATTAACAAAGCATTCTGGTGTTGACAGCTCTGAAAAATAGCTCAATACAACCAACAATTACAACTTTCTGTTTCTTTGGAAATATTAAGCATGCTTATCAAGAGGCTTTTAGCACTATAGGGATAATAGCAGCCTATCGCTGATGAACAACAGATGGGGAACCAAACCTGGCAATTTCACCTCACCTCTGCTCTCCTCCAATCAGGAGATGAGATCAAGGGGGTCATTAGGACAGGCCACGCTCATCGAATTATGAATACATAAATATAGCTTTGAGGATTTAGCTGTCTGGTCATTGCTCGGAGTTGTTGTTGCTACGGTGACCGCTTCCTGTTTCCAAGGCGACCCACATGCACATGTTAAGCTCGAGCAGGCTTCGCTTACCTGGCACTACGCCGTTTGTGGCGATGGCACTCATGGAGATAGCAGTGAGCATCGTCTAGAATGAAACACACAGAAGGACAGAAAAGCACTGTTGATTAGTTGACATAAAACAGATAAAAAAGAACAATAACGACAGGATGCTACATAACAACAACAACAAACACCAACAAGGATATGATTCTGATACAACAAAATGATGCAATGCATCCTAATTTCTGAAATTTGGACACGATTCAGTGTGATGCGATCTGATTATTGATACATTTTGAGATTGTGTAAAAAATGACAAGAAAAGCTTGAGTCGAGATAGTGTCCTCACCTGTAAAAACAAACAAACATTCTGATTCATGAGCAAATTATTCCTATGAACTGAATCATTCAAAAAGACTCACAGAAGTAAATAGTTTGAGTCAGTTTGACGAATCCTTCAATTAATGGTCAATCATCATCTCTGAACTGTAGTTCATTATTATGGAATAATATTATGGAACAAAATGATAGATAGATGATATAGATAGATAGATAGATAGATAGATAGATAGATAGATAGATAGATAGATAGATAGATAGATAGATAGATAGATAGATAGATAGATAGATAGATAGATAGACAGACAGACAGATAGACAGACAGATAGACAGACATACAGAAAGATAGTTAGATAGATAGATAGATAGATGATATAGATAGAAAGATAGATAGATGATATAGATAGATATAAGATAGACAGACAGACAGAAAGATAGTTAGATAGATGGCAGACAGACAGACTATAGATATATATATATATATATAGATAGATAGATAGATAGATAGATAGATAGATAGATAGATAGATAGATAGATAGATAGATAGATAGATAGATAGATAGATAGATAGTAAAACAGGAGTCTTCTGTGAAAAGGAGGAAGGTGTTTAGTATTGATGGATAGTTGTGTCAGATCACCTTGATTAAAGCAATTTAGTAGACCTGAAAGTAGCAGAATAAATCTGATCTCGTTTGAAACCTCTTCTGTCTCCTTTACGCTGCACTGGAATTGTAAAACGTCCTGGAGATTAAAGCCGTCTTTAAATCAGCACCGAACTGTCTCCACAAATGCAAATGTGTCTATTTCGGAAGAAAAGGGTGATGCTGTCAGACTGAGAGGAAAACAGCAGGACCCTGATGCTTCTTTAGAAAAGTGACACAGAACATAGACAGAAACAAATGAGTGTTTGAATCGATATATATATATATATATAGAGAGAGAGAGAGAGAGAGAGAGAGAGATATTACTTCAATTGCTAGGTGGAAGAATCGTTTTCAGATGAACCTGCTTTTTTTGTTCATCATTATTTGCCTGAAAACCCCATTGAACCATTTTAAAATCACTATTTCCACATGGTGTCTCGTGGCTGATTGTTTTATTGAAAATATACGAACATACGGCACTCAGTGGCGTCTCCAGAAATTTTTCATAGGGGTGGCCAGATGGGGCCACTTAAAATCTTGGGGTGGCACAATGGGGTGGCAGTATTTAATGTTACTAATGATATTAGTAGGGCCCTACTAATATATATTATATCATATATAATGATATATATTATATAGATATGATATATATAAGGGCCCTCGCCCCGCGGCAAATTTCCAGATACTTACATAATTGTGATGAATTTAATCCTTTTTAAGTTATTATTTTGCAGTGTAAGATTACAGTTAACATCTTTAAATATTACATAAATGTATTATGAATTTTTAATAAACTTAATGAGTGTATAAATCAGCAGCAAAAAGCAATTCTTGAAAAAATCTGCAAAGTAATTTTATAAAATCTAAATATGTTAATAAAAACAAATTACTATTATTTCTCTTATAAAATTCAATCAGGCAATCATACATTTCACAATTTTATATTTATATATGAATGTCAAGAATTCAGAAGTGCATATATAGCCTACACTGCAAAGAAATAATATGCAATTAAATGATGCCTATTTTAAATGTATTGAGCAGGCTAGGTATAACAAAATATATTGGCTTTTAATAATATTTCAGTGCGCAAACCCATGATAACATGAAAAACAGAGCGCACACAGCGTGTATGCGCATCGCGGGATTCGCGGGTGCAGAACGATGTGCTCAAAGCAACATGGAGTCACAGTGTGCGAGATATATCCATAGGATATATCCAGCTGCAGCAGACCCGCAGCACCACCAGTTTCAGAACCCCAGCGAGGGAGGGGCGGAATTACCGGTATTGACAATGACACAAGCATGGTTATTTTTGCAAGTATTTAAAAATATTTAAAATGGTTGCATCTTTTAAATAATATTTAGGGTATTTTTTTTATTACACAGTGAGTCTATAGGAATACCAGACTTACATTTCACTGCTCGTTGTATGAACTATAACTATGGCGTTATTTCCATGTCAAATGTCGAGAGCGCATTATTGTAGCCCGAAAGTACATTAATATAATGCGCGAGCGTGAATCTCTCTGCTCGCGCGCGGAATATAATGTGCCGAGCGCGAATCTCTCTGCTCGCGCGCGGGAACTGGGTGCGCTCTCAGATACACTTCTCTTGTAAGAATTCTCTCTCTGGGCTCGCTCAGAGAATATGCCTGCACTTAAAACGTGTTCAGTGCAATCGCGAATCTCTCCTCTTCCCCAGCTAACAATTTTAGGTTATAAGAACGTTTTCATAACGTTCCCATTAAAACGTTATTTCTGAATGTTCTAGGGAATTTCAAAACGTCCAGTTTTTTAGACGTTGTATTAACGCTATTTCTTGGTTATAAGAACGTTCAATTCTCCCGTTATATAAACGTTGTATTAACGTTATTTCCTGGTTATAAGAACGTTATTCAAACGTTCAATTCTCCCATTATATAAACGTTCTCTTAATGTTTTTCTAAGATAATGAAAAACGTTTCATTTAATAATAAAAAAAAAACATTAAGAAAGGTTTTAATAATTATTAAAACCTTTCTTAATGTTTTTTATATAACAAGGTAGCCATAGGCCTATATGAAGAGCCTAAAACAAGAACTTTCAGATTTTAAAATTAAGACAACAAGATCATTTAAAAAAAGACCCATGAATCATGTCTATTATATGTGTAATATAGTCCACTGAAGTCGAGTTGAATTGAACCCAAGTATAGTTTATTCCAATAAACCGATTTGGGTTGAAGTGACAATATGAAATTAACATGAACATAAACATGAACATCGGACTAAACATAGAATCACCAACAATGGTACAGGGAACAAAGCTAGACAAGAGACAATGGTAACACAAGGACAAGGATTATGACCCAAAACAACCAATGACATTCACAAGTTAAAGTTCATTTAATTTATATTGCTCATTTTTACAACAGCCACTGGCTGGCCAAAGTGCTTTACAGAACAGCAGAAAAAAAGGGGAAAAAACCCTACATAACATATGGAATAAAAATTTCTGATTGGTTGTTGCCGTTTTGACAGCGTTTATGCCAAGAGCAATGAGAAAGAAATCGATGAGAAGAGTAATAAGGCATGCAAATTATAACGCCATAATTGTGATGTGTGTGATCCACCCGCGGCGCTACAATTGGGCCCGGGTGGGCCTTGGCCCACCCATTTTAGGTCCGGGCCCGCCCATTGTGAGTAGTGAGTGATTTTCATTCTAGCAGCCCGAGGAAAGCTTTGAGTGAAAGCTTCTCAACCAATCAGTGGCTTCTACCCCACGTGTGACTTAAGGCGGTAGCGCACACCGGACGAGAAGTGCAGCGCCGCGTCTTTGAAATGCAAACACATTATTCTCTGTGAGTGTACACACCGGCGGCGCCATTCGTCGTCTGTCTGCAGCGCCCAGCAACAGCTCTGGACCTTGTTCAAAATCCTGCCGCGCCACAAAGCGCCATTTGTTTTATGTTAAATTAAAATTTTGTCTCAAATCGTCGTTAATGTATAGGGCTACTGACTTCACCCTGTGCTGCAATATACATTTAGTTTTATATTCATTTACAGAAATCAGCTGCTTGAATGAAAATTGCTGATGTTCTCGAATTTTCAGCTGATATTCTCAATTCATTCAGTTAACGGACGCTCTGAGGTAAAGTGTTCAGACTGCAAAGTCAGCAACGATTGTATTTAATTGTACAGTACAATCATAACATAGTACAGACATTATCTTAATTCCATAATGTCCTTAAACATAACAGTATTGCTGGCCATAAACTGAGAAAGTGCGCGTCCAGTGTGCGATACCTCGAGTTGTCCTAGACGCGACGCGGCACAGCGCTGCGCTTCTTGTCCAGTTAGGCTAACGTTACTGCACTGAGCTGAGGACAGCGAAACAAGAGCCACACAGGTAGGCTACTGAGTCGCTGTCCTTAGTGCCGCAGAAAAGGAGATGAAGGGGAACCCGTTTTTTTTTTTGTTTTTTTTGCTTATTTTAACTGGCCCATCCAGTTTTCTGGAGGCCCACCTACAATCAAATTCCTGGCGCCGCTAGTGGTGTGATCTAGCAAGCACACGGTAGTGAGTCGTTTAAAAACAGCAACAAACTCCAACATAATAAAGTAATTTTATGCAAATCTACAGCCTTTTATCTACAGATAATGCATTATAATGTGAATATATCATATTGGAGAGAGTTTTACCGTGCATCCAAGAGGCGCGCGCGCTGTTTGAATATGAATGGAGAATGATTGACAGCCGCAGAGGAGGGAAAACGAGTTTCCGTATACTTTAATGATGTAAATAGACTTCTGTCCCTCACATTAAGCTATGGAATGACTTCAGATGACTTTGTCACCCAAACTGAAGTGAAAAATTCGGGAGGCGCCGAAAAGCGCGCTGTTTGCATCCCTGCTTGTCAAAACGTGGCAAAGACACATCAAAAAGCTGCTGAAACAGTATACTGTAACCGTTTGGCACTTAAAAAGCACGTCACGACAAATAATTCCCCGTCTTGTTTCACTTAAGAATATTTTTGACTTATTTATGAAATGCATAACTGATGCTACTAAAATTTGTACTGGCCATTGGGGTGGCCAGGAGTCGGCGAGGGGTGGCCCCCTGGTGGCGCCATTGACGGCACTGAACTGAGCTGCTCTCCACAATTCATTCACAGCTCCATACTCTTACGGTATACCAATAATGCTCTCAGTTTTGTGTTTCTTTAAATTAATTTTAGACAAAGTTGATACTTGAATGAAACATAAATGAGAACTTCATGAGTCATGACCGAGCAACCTTTGAGCAGAACATTTTTCGATTGTAGCTGCAGTTCATTCGGCTTTAATCAGCAGGTTTCTTTCTTAACTGAGACTCATGTGAGATCTGCTTCATTTCCACCCACACAAATCAGAAACACTCTTCATATCATCACAGAACTCCATATGCTAATCACATGCTGGTTGCAGCTTCTGATTGGTCGATGCAGGGCACCGGCTGTTTAAACCAGTTTTCCCAGCCAATCACGCCATCTGCCTTCAGCGGAGTGAGCCAGTAATACTGAAACAGACATTATGACAACAGACCCAAAGATTTAGAGGAAATAACAGTGAATAAAAATAGAATAATGATAGAATAGTGTGACGACAAAGCTGAATTTTCAGCATCATTACTCCAGTCTTCAGTGTCACATGATCCTTCAGAAATCATTCTAATATGATAATTAGCATTTATATTAAATAGAAATCTTTTGTAACATTATAAAATATTTACTGTCACTTTTATATAACAAATAAATGTAAAGTATGTAGCCTATTACTTATCCCCCTCCACAAACAAAGAGAAAGAAATCTTACTGAGCCCAAACTATTGAACGCTAGTGTAGGCCTACATAAGCTCAAATGATTTATTTGTCAGTAAGTATCTTAATTCAAGGTATACGTCTCCTCACTGTTACTCAGCAACAGAGTGCCGGCGATATTTGGGCCCCTGGAGAGGATAAATTTACATAATCAAATGACACATCAGAAACTGAATTTAATACAGCCAAGCTCAGGAGACAGAACTGCAGTAAACGGAGGGGAAAAAGTGCATCTTCCATTTGCACAAAGATCTGATCTCAAGCAACATGCAAGCTCATAGCGGTATATTTATAATCAACATTTCTATCGCTTTCCCTGCCATGGAGCTTGAGTATTGCATTCTGGGATTGACTTCTCTGCGAATGATATATGTCATGCTACCTTAGAATCCGGCTAATTCTCGTTGTCTCTGATTTAAGTGTTGATTTAATTACATCACCGAATACACAACACACACACACACACACTAGTGAGAACAATTAATATTCATGTATTAATATATTCCTATGAATAATCTGATTATTCAACAGAATCTTTCCCGGCTGTCTCAACCCATAAATAACCGAAGCGCTGTCTGTCATCCGCCTGTCAATGTTTCTGCGCCTGCCGACTATTTGAAAGTGGATCGATGCTGTTGTTTGTGTCCTTTAATGATTCATTACTGCATTTCTAATGTCTTCAGTCTGTCTTAGAGAGGCGAGCGTCTCCATCTCTGTGATGTATGAAAGAATCAGCGTTCTCTCCTCCTCTCCATCTGTTGCCATGAGAGACCGAACGCAATGAAAAGCAAGCGATGGGCGTCTGGCAATGAGCTGGTAATTTCAGATGACATTGATAGCGTCTCGCTACTTCTAAATATGATGCATGTATACACTCATTCAAAAACCACAGCCGGATGTTGAGGTGACGCTCACACCACCCTGATGGTGCGGACGGGCGGATAAATCATACATGCACATTTTCCTTGGAAAGTCATTGAGATGCACCAGTTGAAGACAGGCAAAAGTCATCAAGACACACAGTCTCACAGGGAAATGTTTTCATGCACACCTGCAGAACGTCTCAGAGGCCATTTTAACCTCGTTTTGAAGGATTCTGTAAGGCCTTCATTATCTTTGAGTGTCTCTGATGGCTGTGGCTTTTCACATAATTTGCTTGGATTTTAAATAAGAAAACCTTAGATTTTAATGTATGCATTAAATGAATGTTACTGTCCATTTACCTGCCTGTTGCCTTTTATGCCTTTCAGCAAGTTACTGTATATCACATAGGGTGAATCTCACTAAATCATGTCCCAATGCACACCAAAATCAAAAGAAGTGTAATCATCATTAACCAAAACTAGTAAAAACCTTTTGTTAATTGAAAAAAAAAAAAGATTAAATAAACTATAAGATGAAAAATGTAAACTAAATAAAAATTCTGAACTGAAATAAGTTGTAGAATTAAAATCACTATAACTGAACTAATAATAAAATCAAAACTATGTATTTAGAAATATATATAAAAAAGAATGGCAAACAAAATTACTAAAAATTAAACAACTAAAAACTGAAAATATAAAAATAAAAGCAAAAATTTGATAAAAACTAAAATGAAAAATATGAATAATAGAAAGTAGCTAATTAATTGCTATATAAATTATGTTTTGCATAACAAAAACAAAGCCTAATTTTAAGACCATCAAGATGTTTTGAACTGACATTTTCATGAATATTAAGCCCATTTTCTCGACCTCAAATTTTAATTAGTACTTTAATGTAAGAAAATTGTGAAAATAATAGCGACTGCGTAATTTAATTTGTGATTAAATTATTTAAATAGTGATTGTATTATTTAATTTGTAATGTATATGTATACATTATGCTAGCGTTTAATTTTTATTTTATGATAATCTAATGAGAGCCCTGAGAATAATAGGTGATTACACCTTCAAACATGTGATCCAAACATACTTGAGGCAGTCAAATCCTTCAAAACAAGGCTTAAAACGTCACTAGAGCAACTAGACAGACACCAGAAAAGAAAGATGGCCTTTCAGTTATTAGACATCATCAGGAAACACTGTTCATGTCAGCACACACAGTGTGTACTCCGATGGAACGGCATGCGGACCTTAAAGGGTTAGTTCACCCAAAAATGAAAATTAAGTCATTAATTACTCACCCCCATGCTGTACCAACCCCGTAAGACCTTCGTTCGTCTTCGGAACACAAATGAAGATATTTATGATTAAATCTGAGAGGTTTATCACTCCTCCATAGGCTCCCTAAGGGAAAGTCATTAAAGAAAATGTTTAAATATTCCATGTCACAACAGTGGCTCAACTATAAGTTTATCAAGCGACGAGAATACTCTTTGTGCGAAAAAACAAACAAAAATAACGACTTTATTCGACTATTCCTTTTCTTCCTTGTAGGCCTGAAACGAGACTTCAAGAGATTTCCACGACGCATGCGCGAGAATTGCGATCTCCTTCAACTACTTCAGTTAAGTTCTCGCGCGTGCGCGTCGTGGAAATCTCTTGAAGTCTCGTTTCAGGCCTACAAGGACGAAAAGGAATAGTCGAATAAAGTCGTTATTTTTGTTTGTTTTTTCGCACAAAAAGTATTCTCGTCGCTTGATAAACTTATAGTTGAGCCACTGTTGTGACATGGAATATTTAAACATTTTCTTTAATGACTTTCTGGGCCGTCCGGTGTCATTCCCTTAGGGAGCCTATGGAGGAGTGATCAACCTCTCAGATTTAATCATAAATATCTTCATTTGTGTTCCGAAGACGAACGAAGGCCTTACGGGGTTGGTACAGCATGGGGGTGAGTAATTAATGACTTAATTTTCATTTTTGGGTGAACTAACCCTTTAACACCCAGCAGCTTCTCTATGTTTAGCATCACCTGTTGCTGGATGACATCTAGGCGAGCTGCTTTTAGCTTCAGTGTTTTTGTCTGAAAGCACCTGTATGCTTTTTAAATGGATGCATCGTGTTGCTGAAATCTCTGTTTGGTGGATTCAACTCCAACAAGTGACAAAAGAGCTTTTCTACAAACGGCGGGAGAGGTTTTCCTGATGGATCCAAACTGGTACATGCTGCTTTCTTTACAGGGATAAAAACAAGTGCTGCTTACAATTTTCTTAATAGCATGTGCAACATGATGCATTACCACCATAAATGCAGATAAAACAGTAGTACGCTTCAGCACATTGCTTGTTTAATACAGCATATGGTGTACAGTTATCATTTCTGAAATAAAAATGCTATTTTTCTTGTCTGATCAAATAATAATTTTAAGGTCATTGACCAGAGTTAGTGATCTGCTGTCATAGCGCATATATTGGCAATTTTGATGCGGTTCACACTTCGAGAGAAGTTTTGTAGTATGCAATTACAATGCATGTCTATGTGCAAGAGTGAGAAAGAGAGATGAGAAAGAAAAGAATGAGACTCCTGAGCTCATGATAAAAATAGCACTTCCACGGGCGCTGGATAATCTTGCACACGCAAACATAAAAATCACATACTTATGAGCATGTGCACTGAAGCGAAGCACATATGAGCAGGTGAAGGCATACACACAGATGAAAGAGATGCATGTTAATCAGCGAGTCTTTGAAAATGTGGGACATGCAAATTCAGAATCTAATGTGGCAGGAAGATATCTTAGGATATGTCTACATTAATCTGGATACATTTGAAAACGGCGTTCATGTTTCAGAACACGGTGAAACGCCGGAAAATGAGCATGCATTAAACGTAATAAAAGCTCACGCTATTCTTCTCGCACTATCATTTTATTAGCAAAATATGCCACCACTAAATGGTGCATTCAGGTTGCACTCAATCGCTACTCCATGTGTGGTCTAAAGCACAATTACCCTTACGTTTGCCACAGGAGTACATCTTCTGTCATATTTGCAGAAATGTAAGGTAGCAATGGTACAAAGTTTGTTTAATTTTTGTTCAACTTTACAACATTGAACTGAATTTTTGCAACAATATAAAAAAACTGTCTCAGTGATTCCAATTCGGATTCTGCTTATTGATTCCTAGTTTAAATTCCAATCATTTAAAAAAAATTGATGTCAGACTCGTTTGGATGATGTGAATGTTTTCGGCAGAATTGAGCCTTAATTGATGACATATGATTTGATTAAACTGTGTTTGTGCTTGTTCTCACTCACTTTCCCTACTGCAAGCATGTACATCTTATTTGTATTTTTAGCAGAAATGGACTCCCTCGTTCTTTGGAACATTTCTGGTAGATAGACGCATGTGCCATTATGTACAGTATCATACATATAATGTGAACACAGTCGAGTGGGCGCAGGGGAGCAATCGAACTGCGGTTCTGACCAGCCAATCAAACACAGGTTGAAAACACCCTTAGATATCGAACATATTTATTCCGTCTTTTTGCAAAACATTTTATTGTAAGTGAACAAAAATCAGCAGCTTAAAGTACACTTACACAAGGAACTTACCAAACAAAAATACCACAGCAAAAACAGCTAGCCTAGCTTATAGAAATGTCAACCATTATTAAAAACAAGTAAACAGTAAATATTAAAATAGGAACAAATAAACAGATTAGCAATCGCACATATTGCATGGTGTGTGACTCACCGTGGAGCAGCACATGAGGACGATGATGAAGGACTCAATGACCCCGCCGATGCCCACCATCCAGGTCATCCTGAGGAACAGAATCACACCCAGGATGTTCTGCAGGCAGGGCAGGTAAACGCCCATGAGTGTGCCCATCCGTGGAGCCTGGCAACACACAAACACACACTCTAACAGCAGGCTATTACACCAACAACCTCAAGATCGGATTACATCTCATCAGTGTCATGAAACAGAAGGATTCACACAGGTAGAGTAATCAACAGGTTTATTTGCAGAAGTATGTGATCGCAACGATGGAAGGAGGTGAATAACTGATGAATATAGTGTTCAGGATGGATATCTGGATGAGTAATGGTTTTATCTTATCAGATGACTGAAGACGGATGAAGGAAGCAGATGACTGAAGACAAATCGTTCTGTTAGGTGTCGTGTAGGTATCGTGCAGGTAAGGAGTCAGCTAAGGAGTCAGGTAAGGAGTCAGGTAAGGAGTCAGGTTAGGAGGCAGGTTAGGGGGCAGGTAAGGAGTCAGCTAAGGAGGCAAGTAAGGAGTCAGGTAAGGAGGCAGGTAATGAGGCAGGTTAGGGGGCAGGTAAGGAGGCAGGTTAGGAGGCAGGTAAGGAGGCAAGTAAGGAGTCAGGTAAGGAGTCAGGTAAGGAGGCAGGTTAGGAGGCAGGTAAGGAGGCAAGTAAGGAGTCAGGAAAGGAGGCAGGTAAGGAGGCAGGTAATGAGGCAGGTAAGGAGGCAGGTAATGAGGCAGGTAAGGAGGCAGGTTAGGAGGCAGGTAAGGAAGCAGGTAATGAGGCAGGTAAGGAGTCAGGTAATGAGGCAGGTAAGGAGGCAGGTTAGGAGGCAGGTAATGAGGCAGGTAAGGAGGCAGGTAATGAGGCAGGTAAGGAGTCAGGTAATGAGGCAGGTAAGGAGTCAGGTAAGGAGTCAGGAAAGGAGGCAGGTTAGGAGGCAGGTAATGAGGCAGGTAAGGAGTCAGGTAATGAGGCAGGTAAGGAGGCAGGTTAGGAGGCAGGTAAGGAGGCAGGTAATGAGGCAGGTAAGGAGGCAGGTAATGAGGCAGGTAAGGAGGCAGGTTAGGAGGCAGGTAAGGAGGCAAGTAAGGAGTCAGGAAAGGAGGCAGGTAAGGAGGCAGGTAATGAGGCAGGTAAGGAGGCAGGTAATGAGGCAGGTAAGGAGGCAGGTTAGGAGGCAGGTAAGGAGGCAAGTAAGGAGTCAGGAAAGGAGGCAGGTAAGGAGTCAGGTAATGAGGTAGTTAAGGAGGCAGGTAATGAGGCAGGAAAGGAGGCAGGTAAGGAGTCAGGTAATGAGGCAGGTAAAGAGGCAGGTAATGAGGCAGGAAAGGAGGCAGGTAAGGAGGCAGGTAATGAGGCAGGAAAGGAGGCAGGTAAGGAGTCAGGTAAGGAGGCAGGTAAGGAGGCAGGTAAGGAGTCAGGAAAGGAGGCAGGTAAGGAGTCAGGTAAGGAGGCAGGTAATGAGGCAGGTAAGGAGGCAGGTAAGGAGTCAGGTAATGAGGCAGGAAAGGAGGCAGGTAAGGAGTCAGGTAAGGAGGCAGGTAAGGAGAGAGGTAATGAGGCAGGTAAGGAGGCAGGTAAGGAGGCAGGTAATGAGGCAGGAAAGGAGGCAGGTAAGGAGTCAGGTAAGGAGGCAGGTAATGAGGCAGGTAAGGAGGCAGGTAAGGAGGCAGGTAATGAGGCAGGAAAGGAGGCAGGTAAGGAGTCAGGTAAGGAGGCAGGTAAGGAGTCAGGTAATGAGGCAGGAAAGGAGGCAGGTAAGGAGTCAGGTAATGAGGCAGGTAAGGAGAGAGGTTAGGAGGCAGGTAAGGAAGCAGGTAAGTGTTCTTTGAGGGAATGACGAGACCAGACCATGGTGAACTGCAGTGGGAAGTGTTATATATAGTGCTGGATGATGATCAGTGAAGATTAGTGACAGCGATCTCTGTGATTGGGGAATGCATGCAGGTGAGGTCCAGAGAGGATGATGGGAAATGTAGGAGGAGGTGGTGACTAACTGGTGACCGTGACAATCAGTTTCATGCTTCCATGATTTCCAAGACAAGATAATAATAATGCATAATGCAAAATAATAAAAACCTAAGAAGTCACAGAAATGTATATAGTCTGAGTATATATCATGCTCTAAATCATTTAATGGGGTAGAAATGGCTTGATAAAATTGCAATCTTGATTTTTGCAAAATGATTTTCTTTTTAAATCGTTATCCCGTAATCACAAATTATGGAAATTGGTCATTCCATGTCAAATCAACCAAATTTCAGAAACTTCCAAGAATCAATTTTTTGATTTTGTCAATATTTTTTTCTGAAGAAAGTCAAACATAACAGTGACGAAAGCCAAAATATTTGTTGTGAAAAAATTAGTAGTGAGAAAAAATCTAGTTATAATCTAGCAGAGCAGTTTAAGCCCTGTGATCAACAAGACTGTAAATTAATAGATGGCTCTCCCTTCCCACTGATCATTCACTGCCATTGTGTTTGCTGTGTTCATTTCAAAGGCATTCAAAGGTAAGTAAGAGCCAATGTCATATTCAAAGAGAAAGTGTGTGTGTGTGTGTGTGTGTGGCCGGTAATTACTAACACACAGTGAGTGAATGTCTGCTAGCTTGATCAATGGTGTGTGTGTGTGTGTGTGTGTGTATGTCCATCAACATGGCATCCAAACACAGCTCCACTGAAATACGTCCCGTCCTCATTCAAGGACACTGTCAATAAAATGCAATTATCCCAGTGTCCAAAAAAGGGCAAACAGGCAAACTCGGTTCACCAGGCTCAACAAATCCACAGCGGATGCAAGGTACAAGACGACCGCATACACACACACGCACACACACACGCGCGTGCAGCTTGTCAAAGCACTTTTCAGTTCGCACAGTTGATTAAATGTGGTCTAATGGGTGTCTGAGAGAGAGTCTCACGTGACACACCCTGAAAACATGCTCTGAATAACTGAGCAGCATTCACTCACTCACTCACTTACTCACTTTACTGTAACTATGATAAGAACAGTGTGCAACTAGATTCTTACACTTATGATACCGTAATGTCTGACTGTTGCTATGGGGTTGCTGAGGTGTTCTGATTGGTTGTTATCAGGTTGCTATGGAGTTGTTATGGTGTTCTGGGAGGTTGCTAGGTGATTTTGTACTGTTTCCCTTCAAGTGATATTCTGGTCCCTAAATGTCCCTAAAAAATAGTGTAAAAAAACATGAAATTAAATAAATAATAAAAAAGAAAATAAATAAGATTTAAAGCTCCAGTCCGTAACTTTTTTGGGTTAAAAATTATCCCAAATAAATTGATGAGCAAGTACATAACCAGCCGGTGTTCAAAACTCTCTGCTTGCCGTAGCTCGGTAAGCTTGTAATAATGTTTTTAACTCCAGTGGTTCTGGTGGATTTCCGCGGGAAATTCAAGCTTGTCTTTGCGTCATTACGTCACATCTGTACACACACATCTGTACACACGTAGAAGAGTCTCGGCTAGTAGGCTGTATTGAGTGTGATGATCTTGGAGGTGGAGATTTATAGCCTTTTCTCACAGCACTTGATATAATTAAACTTATTAATTTGATGGCGGATCCAGAAAGGTTCAAACGACAATCACCAGTGACAACTAGAGACTCACCCGCTGTAAAATGCAAAAGACTTTGACAGTCACGCAATGCTGATGTTGTTAACATTAACAATTTGACAACAAAGTATAATTTGCACGGTTTGGCGTGATATGATAAGCGATCGTTAGATTTAATCAGCGCGATTTACTGCAATGCTTTTTCCCCCTTAGTTGGTCAGAAGAACAAAAGTGGATGTAACTTACTTGTTCAGATGACAATTTAGGGTGAAAACTCTTATGTTGGTCACACTTCGAAAAAGAATAATCTGTGATGCCGAATGCCAGTATCGACACCGTCGGCGACTGACACACACACTCTCCTCAAACATTGTGTTCATCCGCGCTGTGCCGTGCCGAGGCACAACTCACGTAAAGTTTATAATTCCGCGAATGACTGCAATTGCAGATTTCAAACAGAGATGGCGACAAAGAGGAAAAACTGCGGACTTCAGCTTTAAATTCAAGTGTACGCAATTCCACGGGGGGTATACCAAAGTCTCTTTGATTGTTGTAAGCGTGACTGCGACCGATCTCAGGTATATAGCATTTACCTCTGTTTAGTGACCGAAGCTGTCGAGCTTGTGAACGTGAGACCCACGTTAAACAAGGCGTGAGGACCTCTGAGCGACATAGCTTCCTAATATAAACGGCTATATAAGGAAAGAGTTGAAAAGAATAATCAAATGTGCTGCTAAACTATTATATAAATGACCATTAACCAATTGGCATTCTAACCTAAATTCGAGGTCGTGATAAAATGGAGTCAGATAAGTTTAATTGGAACTAAATTACTTTGACAGTAAAAAAAAATCGGATACCGCCATTGGACCGATCTAGACGGGCTCACACCCCTGATATAGTTTTTTTTTGTTGCATTTGTAAAAGAGCACTATAAATAAACAGATTTTGTTTTATTAATCATAAAAAAAAAATTATCAATATAGCTGATTAGCATTAATTATCAAAAAAGTACCTGAAAAACATGGTATTTTTTCAAGTACCTTGGAGGACCATATAAATACAGTTGTGCATGAATATGGTCATTTTAAAGGTGATAAAGTTACTGATCACTTTATATCTGCTCTTTTACACTGGCTTTGAATAAGACTCATCCAATCAGAATCTAAAGCCATAGCTATATATTTGATAAATTAGAGCTAATTACAGTAATTGTCGTTAACTGTTATATTTGGGAGACAATCTGACGTGCTGAAAGGAGCAAAGACTAAAAGAACCGCAGAGAGAAAAGATGCTTCCCTCCGGCATAATCTTCATGACAGACGCACACACACACACACACACACACACGCACACACGCGCACACACGCGCACACACGCGCACACACACACACACACACACACACACACACACACACACGCACACACACACACACATAGATCAGAACAAGTCATCCATACGCTCAAAGCGACAGCAGATGGCAAACTGGGAAACAAGACTTTTAATTTAATTAACCTGAAATAAATAAGAAGGCCTGAATAATGCATGCCATTAAATTCAATATCAGCCATGCAAATGTGCAATTCTGTGTGGGATAATTTGATTTCTGAAGCAAGGATTAATTCCAGTATTAATGTAATCTAATATAATGTGGCTTTATGCATCACGTCTAAATGACAGCAATAATTAAGTTCTATGATAAGGTCACGCATCTGAGGTTTACATGCAAGCGTTAAAAATGAGGTCTGTAAATAATGCATAACAACAATTTTTATAAATAACTTTGGTAAAACTTTATTTTAAGGTGATGTAGTTACACGTTACTACATACTATAGTAATAAATTATGCATAATTACAAGTAACTAACCCTAAACCAGACCCTAACCGTAACTCTATAGTTAGTACATGTCGATACATGTCGTGTTTTAATGTGTATCTACACCAAATATAAACAGTATATTGAATAAAGGCATAGAGAAAACAATGACGTGTTCTAGATATGACTACTGTTCTCAGACAGTCTCTGATCAACAACCACAGATACTTCAACAAACTACAAATCAAAGTGACTGTGGCTTGAAGGAAATCTCTGGACCAATGAGATTCGCTCCACTCGAAGGAAACTCTAGCGCCCCCTTGAGGTGTGTTACCACAACAAGAACACATCAGGACGGCACTGCAATGTGGCGGCCCCGGCCAGTAAAAACTATTTGGCTTTAAAAACTATTTTGAATTCAAACCTCAACTTAGTATGAAGTACCACAGGCATAAATGATGATTTTGACTTCAACTTCTCAACTATTAAACTTTGAGAAAATGCTAAAAAAGGAAAGAAAAACAAATTTAGCCAACCATTTAACCAAACAAAAGTGTTTTTAAAATTCAAGACAAAAATAATATAGTTGTAAAATAAAGTTGTCATTTTTTTTTTTTTTTTACTATTACATACTAATAGCATTGGGGTATTTTCTGTGAAGTCTACCTTTCTAATACTATGCTAATGTTGTACATATTTAAAAAAGATGATGCTCTTCTGTTATTTATTTTTATATGGTAACACTTATTTTTAATAGATTTAAAAGATTTTTATTTTTTTATTCATTTTCATTTGAGTTAAAATGTTAGTAAATTTCCTGTGTTTTTGTCTTAAAAAAATGTTTTTAGTTATTTTAGTACTTTACCTTAAATTAAAATGACAAATGTTGCATTGGCATTTTTTAGTGCTGTCTGATCGATCAATCGCATCTAACATAAAAGTTTGTAAATACACATTAAATACACACACAGTACTGGTCAAAAGTTTGGAAACATTACTATTTTTTATGTTTTTGAAAATAGAAATCTTTTGTAACAGAATACACACTACCATTCAAGATTTTGGGGTCAGTAATATGTCCAGACCTGAACCCACACTGAAAACCTCTGGAATGTGATCAAGAGGAAGATGAATAGTCACAAGCAACCAAACTATTACTATTGTAGTTAATTCATTATTTTAATAGTAATTTCTGGCTAGCTATACATCAGAAGTGGACCGCGTACGCTTACACACAAACTGACCGCAACTTTCAGACGCCATCTTTATTTTTAGCTCAACTGTCACAGAATGAAAAGCACAGGATTGTGGGATATCAAAGGCAGCGAAGGACACATCTGTGCTGCCTTCAAAACCTGATCAGATGTGAAGACAGAAAGTGAAGCTTACATTGGATTCAGACGTGCCTTGATGATTTCCTTCATACCTTGGAATGAACGTGTCCTCCGAAAGCAACATTTTCAATCTTTCGGATGCAGTCTAAAGGCCCTTGCACACTGAGTCCGAAATTTTCGTATGCGTTTTTTCGTATCCGTGATTCGGGGGCTCTGAATTGTCAAAACACCATTCAAACTGCTTGCTACGGAGGCGAAAACGCAGAAAATCGAACCCGATCCGATTTTTTTAATGACGGACGAAAGTTTCGGAGGCAGTGTGTAAGCGTGATTGACATAACGTGAGGTTGTATTTATTTTTTAACGTGTGAAAATTTCTGACGCGAATTTCGGACTCAGTGTGCAAGGGCCTTAAGGCTACAGGCAGGGCAGTTTTTTATCAGGGTTTGAGCTACGGAAATAATGTTGCCCATCCATGTACTAGATCTTGAAGGAGTCCAATCCTTCTCTCCACAGACCCTCCAAACCCAAGAGCAACACTCGTCCTGTGAAAACCACAGACAATCCAGGCGGAGGGAAGCAGATCGTCTTTGTCATTTTGACATCCTTCTCTTCATGCTAATGTGCCTGATGTCAGAGGAATGCTAATCAGATTTGCTGTCTGTCTGTGCCATGCACTGAGCTATTCCCTTTAATCCACATCCCAATAATGTCTTTCTTTCTCACAATCGTTTTTACAGCTTTTGACTTGATGACAGTGAATGAATTATTTCGGCATAGTCATGCCAGAATTTACATAAAACTTAACCGCTGGACAACAGACACCAACATGCCCAGAATCATAAACTGAATAAATTAGTTTTTTTTTCAGTTTTCGATATTCTATCTGTTATGGTGTTGCATCACTTAGAAAAAAATGCTTACTGAAGTATTGAAAATATAAGATAAAACAGGCAAACAATTAATGAATCAAGCCATATATTCTAGAGATCATATCATAAACCTCAGAGCATCATTGGAGGTGGGTTTTGCAAGGGCAAACAACTCAGAAAATGTAATATTTCAAAATGAGCGTTTTTGTTTTCTATGCGACAACTGAAATGAAACAAAATGATGAAGTGAAACAAAATGGCCAAGGCTGCTCGTATATCGGTTTCATTCATAAAACGTGTGTCAAGGTAAGATTACGGCTCACTTCTCCCAATAACAATACAGCTGTGCTCTTGAAAAGCATGTTCCACTCCATTCCCCACCCCAGCATCCATGAACAATAGCAAAACACAAACACTTCTGAGTCTGACTACACCAGAATCTCCCCTCTCATCCACTCTCATCTCTCGCATCCCTCTAATTACGAGCAGGAGAGTTAGCGTGTGTATAACACTTCTGAGCTGAGGAGTGAGTGAGACGTGTCCAATCAGCAATTAGTCATTAAAAAGTGCTGTCGCCACAGAAACATGAGTTGAGGTGAAGTTTGGGGTCAGGATTTAATATCAGGCACATAATTAACGAAACAAGATAGAGTGAAACACGTACTAACACAGAACATCCTATGGGAGAAAACGCCTTGTTGATGCCAGAGGTCAGAGGAGAATGGCCAGGCTGATAGAAAGGTAACAATGACTAAAATAAGCACTCGTTACAACCGAGGTCTGCAGAAGAGCATCTCTGAATGCTCAACACGTCCAAACTTGAAGCAGATGAGCGTCAGAAACAGAAGAAACACCGGTGACACTCCTGTCAGCTGAGAACTAGTCAGTTGTTCAGACTGATGGCAGAAGATCTGGACTTTCATTGGCCACTGACCGCCCGGGCGTCTGACTGACATGTAGAGCAATCAATCACTGGTTGTTTGGTTCCGCGTCATGTTTAGCTGCATAAAAATGTAACTTATTGGACGTATTTTAAAGAGTCTGTGGCGCAAATTTTGCTTAATTCACATACTTTTGAAAATCCAGCGTTTAGTTGATCCTGGTTAGCGCTGAACACAATGGCTTGCTTTTTCCACAAGGGGGTTTGACATCACGGCATCTTTGTTTCCAGGCGGACCGTTAAAGAACGCGACACACACGTCTCCAGGAAATCCTGTAGAATTCAAGCAGATTCGAAACTCAGATTCGACTTTGAAACTCTGTGTGTTTCCCATTTTGTGTGCCATTTGCATCAGACCCTTCAGCCAACGGTCCGTGGCCGTGACGTCCGAAGCTGAGACTAGCTAAGAACAAGCTATAATTCATCTAGTTGTTTTTGCCAGATTAATACAAAAAGTATTAACCAACAGGACAAAAACAAATCCCTCCCTTTGTCGGATGAATTTCATTTGTGCATGTGAATAGGCCTCAACGTGAACACCGACCCTAATAGAAATCAAAAAAGAAAAGGTTTTTTTCTTATTAAAAGTTTGGGGTTGTGTTCAGTTGTACCGCAGAAACACATTTACCCACAGCACTCCAACAGAAACTCCATAAACCTGAAGAAAACCTGCCGTTTCTGCTGCGATTTGAACAGGCGATCCTCTAGACGGGCACACTAAAACCTGTGAGCCCCACTGGAATACAAATGAAGCGTTCCTCACGTCCTGAAGAAAATCAACACAATCCTATGACAGCTTCTGGAAGTTTAGACCCACATAATACTGGGCCAAGAGTACATACACAAGAGTCATTTATTCATCAATGCAACACTCTCAGCTTACACAAACCGCACCTTTGCAACCACATAGCAATGCCCTGGCAACATGGCAGCGAGTTTTGCAAAGTATGATCACCATATTTATAAATGCTATTTGTATTTACATCTCAACACAATATTTACAAGCTACTCCAAGGTACATAACGAACATCGTGATATTACCGTGGTACTTTTTTTGTGTGAGATACTTTTTTGTGTGTGTCAGTTAGTGAAGAGTGTCGCGTCGACACCATGCGTATCGAAGCTGTGCTGGCGTGTCAAGCGAGTGCGAACGCCTGAATTCACTCTTCGGCCCATAGACTCAGTCAGAGTGGAGCTGTGTTCAGTTTCTGGAGCAGGTGTGTAATCAAACCTCTTTGGTCCCGCGTGTATGTTTGTGATTTCCCACGGGTGGCGAGGGTCTCAGGTAAAGCAGCAGAGAGCAGATGGGACAGGCGTCGGAGGAGAGCCTCAGGTGTCCCAGTCCCAGTGCGTACGCCACAGACCCCCTGTGTGTTCGTCAACACCTGTCCAGATGCAGGACCACATGTGAAACTGCTGGATAACGGATTCCTCTTTAGGAATGACAGACAGCTGATCTACTGAGAGCTTGAAAAGTACCTGATTTTAAAGGGATAGGACACCAAAAACTGAAAATACTGCCATCATTTACTCACCCTCATGTTGTTTTTAAAATTAAGAAGCATTTTTGATTTAACAGTAATTATATATATAATATATGAAATTCAAAAAGTATATTTTTATGTTATAAAAGCACTTGAGTTTTAAGGTTTTAACTGTTTTGTATTTTAATATATTTTAAAATGTAATATATGAATTTTCAGCATCATTACTCCAGTCTTCAGTGTCACATGATCCTTCAGAAATCACTCTAATATGATGATTTTCTGCTCAAGAAACATTTCTCATTATTATCAGTGTTGAAAACAGTTGAGCTGGTTAATATTTTGGATGCAACTGTGATTCATTTTCTTCAGGACTCTATGATAAATAGAGAGATCTGCTGTAAACATGTTTCTCACTACAGTAATGAGAGTCATTTGGCATGGGGGAAATGTTTAACTGTCATGAAAATAATGTTTTGATACAAAAACAGGTTTCACTCATGTCATTTTCAAGCAAAATATCATTTTCTCAACATGTGATTCTGAATGTCCCAAACATTAACCAAACTGTACATGAGCATAAGTGCATTCTGCATGCCGACAGAACTGACAAACGAACTGATGACCGGCGTCAGAGATGGAGAAGAGGAGAAGAGAGGAGATTGTAATAGTCTCCTCTCGCTTGGCTGCCCAAACAGGGGCTGACAGCGTTAATGTGACTTAGCTCAGACGGGGTGAATTATTAAAAACCACAGCAATGGCAGGGGAAGGAAAAGGGCAGCGAATATCACTGTCAGCCCAACACGGATTACTGTGTGTACGTGAGCATGTTCAGAAATTGCACAAATAACTGCTCTGCGGCCCTGTCCCTTAGAGCTTGACATGAATTAGCATTTTTCCTGCGACTCAGTGTGTGTGTGTGTGTGTGTGAGTGTCCATGTAGCGAGCGTTGGCTAGTGGTCTATAGAGAGCATATGGCAACTGTAACGACCACATGTCACCGCCCGCAACATCTGATAACCTCTCCTTATGAGGCATCATACTTCATAGCTCATCTTACATCATCCTTCAGGAGAAAAATAACATTTCCCCTCATACAATCAGCTTTCATTAATGTGACAAGACTGAAATATCTGCTGCGAATCAATTATCAACACAAGCAGTCATAGCAACACAACATTAAAGGTGAAGTCATTGAGGCCATTTCTACACTACACAGAACTGCAAACAGAACTAGATCCTGCACATGCAGAACTTGCTGTCATGAAGATGGATGGTCGCCAAACTGTGTTTTTTTTTTTTTTTGCATGTTGCTTTGTGATATGGATCTCCCTTCAATGCAAGAGATATTTATGGCTATTTTAATGTCGGTCAAGAAAAATCTTACATTTTGTAATGTCTGCATCACAAAACAGTGGCTGTTAAGGACTTAAGGTATGAATACCGAATGTTACAAGTTCATGTTCAAATCTGTAGTGCAAGGGCACTAGTAATAATGATAACTTAAGATGTCGCCTAAAACAAAACACTCTTATGCAAGAAGTCTCTTATTCTCAACAAGGCTGATAAAAAATACAGTAAAATCAGTAATACTGTGGAATATTATTACAATTTAAAATAGCAGGTTTCTCTTTGATTATATTTTAAAATGTAATATGTGATGCAAAGCTGAATTTTCAGCATCATTACTCCAGTCTTCAGTGTCACATGATCCTTCAGAAATCATGCTAATATGATGATTTGTTGCTCAAGAAACATTTCTGATTATTATCAGTGTTGAAAACAGTTGTGCTGTTTCATATTTTTGTGGAAACCACGATTTCTTTTTTTCAGGATTCTTTGATGAATCGAAAGTTCAAAAGAACAACATTTATTTAAAATAGAATCTTTTGTAACATAACCTTATAAATGTCTTTACTGTCACTTCTGATCAATTTAATGCATCCTTGCTGAATAAAAGTATTTTAAATAATCTTACTGACCCCAAACTTTTGAACAGTAATGTATATGCCACTTCAGATATAACTTCCGTGCCGTTTTTGTGATGTAAATAAATCTTTAGGCTGAGAGAGAGAGTTCAAGACATCCGTGGAGCAGAGCTGAAACCTGTCGACGTGATTGGTAATAAACGGACCCCCGTGGTCGAGCGTGTGTGTGGGTACGCGGGGACATTTGCTGCTGGAGATGAGCTGATTGACCCTCTCAAAATGGAGGCTGATTGGAGAGCAGATGCTTTGCAAGACGAGCTAATTGAGTTGAAGTCGCAGTGTGAAACAAGAGGAAGATTATCGCTCTCCTCGATCGTGTTGAGAGGACAAATCCAATTCCATCTCATTTCTCTATTTTACTCTCTTTCTCTCTCACTCGCTCTCCCAGTACAGCCGAGCAAAGACGTATTGCAGGGTTTAATCTTTACTAAGTTTTTGGTCACTTTGACTGCTGAAGTGGAGGACGCCTCAGAGGAATTCTAATAGGAGATATTTGTAACACGCTAAATGTCTTGCACACGCTCAGTAGAGACTCTCTGTGCCAGAGAAAAAGAATCACTGAATCACTGAGTTGTTATTGTTAACAAAAACGGAAACTATTAAAAATATATATATTTTTTTGGTATTTGAAATAATAAACATAATAATACAAAATATAAGCAATTGATCAAAAAAAACTTCAACAAAAATTGGAAAATTGGCAGCCTAATGAAATAAAATAACTTTTTAATTACTAAAACCAAAAATGAAATAAAAATACGGCTAAATATAAAAAAATTACAATCAAAAAAGTACAAAAACTTAAACTTAAAAAAAAGAAAAGCTAATTCAAAATCATTAATATATAGTACTATAACAGCATGTAAATACCATAACAGAAAATTACAAATACTAAAATAATATTGCACTGATTCACCTTCGGAGTAATTCGAAACAAAAAAACGAATGCCTTTGAATTGAAATGTTATGTGATTATTTGGGAATTGTAAGTATGAAATAAAATTGTACTCGTGCACTTGTTTTAACAACCCATTTTACATTCACAAAACCTTAACACGACTCCACTTTCAATTGCACAACTGGTGCACCAACACTCACAGAAATTGTGAATTTTGTTGCAGCCCTTCAATACCATACACAAAAAGTTGGACGCAAATTTGCAAAATGAATCAAGATTGCAATCAAGAAAAGTGAAACTGAATCAAGCGACTGGGAAAGGCCAGCGCCGCGAGGGAGGTTACGAGCATGACCGAGGCCAATCTCTAATGAGCTCTAACCAGTCTGGGATGCCGAGGGACTAAGGGTGATCAGGTCACAGGTCAAAACAGAGCTGGGAGCTGTCATTTACACTCCCGATCTCGCTGTTTATAGACGCTCTGTCTGGCAGAAGCCAATTAATGTTCACCCGTAGCAACTGAGAACTAGACAAAAATGTGTGAAGAAAAAGGATATCCGTTGCTTTGAGAGCATGTGTGCGTACCTGGACAGGTTTCTTGCGTGAGCCCTCGTTGTTTTCCGCCTCCTCATGTTCTTTGCTGCCCTGCGGCAGGTTTGAGTAGTTGGCGAGACTGCTGAGAAGAGACGATACCATGGGAATTGTGTCCATCTCCTCCTGTAGAGCAAACACACGCACATGCAGAACAAATATTGTGAGCATTAAACAATTCACTCGTGATGAACATCATCTGAAATGTCATGTTTACATTTACAGATTACAAAAGACAAGCCCAGAGGACAATTTATTGCTCAGAATTGAATTTTTAATAGCTAATGAAACTCTCAGTAGTTTTATTTACAGTAAGATGCATCATCTAAAATGGAGGGATAGTAAAAACAGAAACAACTAAGTCAGTAGTTGTCAGACAGTAAGAGTACAGAGCAGCTCAGATCATTTGATCGAGGAAGAATTTGATGAGAAACTTGAGAAGCTGCCGTAACGATTTAGTGACAAAGTAAAATGTGTTTACGGCACATTTGATCAAATACAGTATCCATGCAAACCAAAAATATATGCATACTGTGCATATTAATTAGTCAGCTAGCATACATTGGGCTTCACAAACATCTTGAATTTACATGTATACATTCAGTGCATCACAGAAAAAATATTTGAGATCACACTGAAATAGCGAATTTGTTTTTTGTGGTCTTAATTGCAATTGTTGAGATCTCTTCTGAAACTCTAGAAAAGACACAAGCCAAAGTCACCATTTGCTCAACGCTTAATCTCATTGCCACTAGGAGAAACAACAGAGGCACACAAGTAAAATAAAATCTCATTTGAGACTTTTCTGTTGACAAGCTGACAAGATTTTAAGTTAAAATGCATATGAATGCACTTTATAATTTAGCTCATGTAACATTTGAATCACCTTATCACTTAAATAGTCAACTAATTAATATGAGGCCATAGAAAGGCAGTTTAAAATCGTTTTAGATGCAGTATAGCATGTGATTTGCGCTTATTTTGGACTGAAGGCTCTCGCATGCTGTTATCATCCACCTGCAGAGATCAATGTCCTGGGGGCTTGCTGCCCTTCAAACGTTAATTATGCTTATTAATTACTGTCAGACTCTTTTATTCCATTAATCACTATAGTTTGTGTGCCTGTGCCTCACTGTCTAGCTCTAATGAGAGTTAAAATGTACCGCCGTCGCATGTTTATAATGTAACGTGCGTGCATGAGCTCGTGTGTACCTCGAACAGGGCCATGTTTTTGCCGTCATATTGCTGGTTCTTCTCTGGGTCGGTGCTGTTGATGAATGGACTGCTCTCCTTGGGGTTCCCATCTCCTGTTAGCAAAAAACACAAATAAATCATCAGCATGACAGCAGACGCCACGCAACTCCAGAGGGCTTCACGGGCAAAAAGCTGCTGTAACCATTCCAGCCCTTTACATTTTAGATGCATAAAAGGTAAAACATGTTTATTGCACATTTTAGGTCATGCATACCAAAAACAGAGATTAAAAACAACTTGAATTCAAATGTATGCATCTGGCAGATGCTTTCATCCAAAGCGACTTTCATTGCATTCAAAATATACAGTTCATGCATTCCAAAGGAATCAAAATTATATTGCCATAATGTTCTACTGTTTGAGATGCCATTATTTAGACCATCCTTTAATGATAATTCACACTGAGTCTTTTTTTTTGTGGTCTTAATTGCAATTGTTGAGATCTAGAAAAGTTTTCCATTTGCTCACATTTAATGCCATTGCCACTAGGAGAAACAACAGAGACATGGAAGTAAAACAAAATCTCATTTGAGACTTTTCAAAGACCTTCCTTCAGCTGGACTAACATTTTCCTAAGATCCTTAAATCGCAAACTGATAATTCTAGTGAAACAGTAATATTACTCTGTAAAGACACTAGCAGCGACACAGGTGGACTGTTTGAGGTGACCTGTATCTGTACAGGTAAGATGGTTTCCTTTGGGATCTTGGGTCAGAGGGCATCTATTTTTAGGGCCTGGATGGCAGGGTTCGAGTGGTGATTGGGTGTCTCTGGATTCACTTACACCACAGGAGAGGAATTTTAAAGAGGTGTTCTGCACACACACACCGGTTTAAAAATTAGAACCAAAAAGTATCCATCCATCGGAAAGATAACATTGGATAACATTACTTGCATTTGGATCAGGTTTGCATTTTTCTAATGTCATATGCATGGGTTCATTCGTTCTGCACAGGTCATTCTCACCATACAATGCAAAACTGATACATCCAATTTTCCATTTAAGCCCTTTATTCAGTCGCCAGTGATATTTCCCATTCTCTAACCTCTATGCTCCTATACTCAGAGAAATCAAAGTCCTGATTACAGGTTAGTCATCCAATTCCAATCTGATCTCTCCAGCGGTCATTCCCAGTGTACGAGCGGACAGCGGATCTCGTGCGCCTGCTGTCATCGCTTGATTGACGCTTCGGCCTCTGAGGATTTCAGTATGGCTGTCAGTCTGTCACGCTGCATTGAGTTAAATCCCACTGTGCCACGGACTTGTGCTTACATTACAATGACAGTCTGTGAGGCCGTGGGCCGGAGGGAATAGAGATTTTCCCCCTTATTAAATATACCTAGGGATTGACCATCGCAAATAATTACCATAGAATGACAAAAAGTTAATATACGTACATAAAACACAATCTGTGTTAATGTGTCTTGTAACCAAATGCAACAATTCATGTTTTAATATTCAAATGTACCACTTTTATGATTACAATATGCCTTCACTGTTAAACTAAATATTTTCTTTATTATGGTTAAACTTTAAATTATAGAATACAGAATGGATTAAAATAGACAAACTAGATTACAATATAGTTTTCATAAAAATGGATGCAGAGTTATATGACTGATAGATAGATAAAACGATAGATAGACCGACAGATAGAAACAAAGAAAGATAGAATGATAGATAGATAGATAGAACATTATATAGATAGATAGAACGATGGAACAACAGATAGAACGACGGAACAATAGATAGAATGATAGACAGATGGATGGATGGATAGACAGAATGATGGGTGGATGGATGGATAGATAGATAGATAAATAGATAGATTGATATATAGATCAATAGAACGATGGAACGATAGATAGAATGATGGAACAATAGATAGAATGATAGAGCGATAGATAGAATGATAGATGGATGGATGGATGGATGGATGGATAGACAGAATGACAGAATGATGGGTGGATATTGGACAATGGAAAATATTGATAGAATGATAGAACAATAGATAGAATGATAGACAGATGGATGGATGGATGGATGGATGGATGGATAGATAGATAGAACGATGGAACAATATGACAGAATAATACATAGTATGATGGATGGATGGATAGACAGAATGATAGATTGATAGATTGACAGATTGACGGATGGACAGACAGACGATATCACTGCATCAGTGTAACTCAACCTAATCACTTAAACGTGGCATCATAAAAATGAATCTGAACGTTAATTGTGATTGGATGTGTAACCGCATGTTCCAGCTGTCGAACACTTCACATCGGACACGTTCCTACTCAGTAATTACAGAAGAGTGTTGTCATTAGCGGAGGTGATGTCATTCACTTCAGCAGTGTGAAGCATGGAGAACTTTTCCCCTGAAGAAAAGCGCATTTGTTACGGAACGTTACGGACGGTCACGGATCTGAATCCAGCGTTATCGCATTCAGTCCTTTCCAATCACGCATGCACTGTAGTGAGGAGATGCTGTGATGAGTGTGTGTTATATGAACTTGTGTGTGACAGAAAGGGACTCGTTGTCAGATTTAATATTTCTTTCTCACACTCCACACTAAGTGAAACCTCTGTGGAGCCTGGAAACAGCTGATTAAATCCAGAAAATAACACTCGTTTATCTGCGTTGGTCACGTTCGCTGGCTTTTCCATGAAAAAGAACTGACACTTGGGATTGGGTAAAAAAAACAACAAAAAAAAAACAGATAAACCAAACTAATCCCAGAATTCAGCGGCCGGCCCTGTCTGGCAGAATTAAGACCCAGTGCTATGATGGTGCCGTGAAATCTGGTCTTTTCATTGGCTCAAATATTGTGACACATTGTCAAGGATTCATCAGTGTTGGTTACAAGGACCATGTTTCCCAGGGGCCTAAAAATAGCAAAGACTGGCAAAAACTCAAAGCAGACTCAGACTGAGACATCGCACAGAGAGTGCACGCAAAAATAGCACAAGCCTTCTCAAAACTTGCCATCTGATTGGTTGGCTTCATGCAATTTCATAGTACACAGTTTTTGCCAATTTCTAGGTCCAAGACACTAGACAACATTTACACATTTGGCAGCCTTTTTTTATCCAAAGCAGCGGATGATGTATTCAGACTAGCGTGTACCTTAGTGTTGGTCGCTCCATGTTTGCCCAGCTACAGGAGCCTGACAAA
Organism: Tiaroga cobitis; assembly: GCA_030578255.1. Lineage (NCBI taxonomy): Eukaryota > Metazoa > Chordata > Actinopteri > Cypriniformes > Leuciscidae > Tiaroga > Tiaroga cobitis. The sequence goes on along the minus strand of CM060596.1, from coordinate 3,354,572 downwards.
AATGATGGGGAAAGAACTTTCTGTTCCAAACAATTTTTCCAAAATGACTTATTCAGTCATACAGGTTTGATACGACATGAGGGTGAGCGAAATGATGACAGTATTTTTATTTTTGGGTCAACTGTCCCTTTAAATGCATTTAAATATCTAGAGATGTCAATAAAAAAAACAAAAACCATTATCATTCAAATGAATGATCAATGAATAAATGACGTAATACTGCGAAAATAGTGCATGTAGCCAAAAAGAATAAATGTAATTTGAAATATAATTGTATAACTATGTCTAATAAAATTTATATTACTATTTAATAATATCTAAATGATTTTCATTTACTTTAAAATTAAATTAAAATATTTTAATGATTATTTGTATTATTTATTATTTGAATAACATTATTTAATACATAATAAATATTAAATAATTTAAACTTAAAATTGGGGGTGGGGTGTTCAACTGCTAGACATGCAATTAATGGTTAATTAATTAATTAATTAATTAATTAATTAATAGAAATACTGAAAAATTGCATGTGGAGGAATCATGCTTTGTGCATGTAGCCTAAAATATAAAAATATAACTAAATATAATTGCAAAACAATACATCATTCATAATATTTATATATTTTATAATATATAAATTAAATTAATTTAGTTGAAATTAAATTAATACAAAAATGTAATAAAACACTTTATGCAAGATATGCAACAGTACTAAAAGCATATGCTCTAAATGTAATGAAGCAGATGCTCATGCTTTGTGCATGTAGGCTAAAACATAAAAATAAAATTTTAAATAAAATTGTATAACTATGCCTCATATTAATTATAATATTTTATAATATGTAAATTATAAAGTTTAATTTAGATTAAGTTCAAACACTTATATTTATATTATAAATTATTATACATATATTTTTTAAATTCAAACTTAAAATGGTGGTGGCATTCAACCGCACTCATAAATATGATCACTTAATGACTTGAAAGCAGAACATGCTGTAAAATAAGCTGGAAAAAGCCATCCAGAAAAGTGTGGTGTGCCCTCCAGACAAAATCAACAAAAGCTTTGAGCAGGAACGAGCTCGCCATAGCAGGACCAGGCCTAGCGTCTCCATCGAGAGCTTTGTATGTTTCTCTGACACTAGCAGGGGATCAGAACAGAGACAGCGCACACAGCGCACAGCAGACCCGCCATCTGCTGCCCTTGACTGCTGATCCCAGACTAGTTTGATCTTTCCTCTCATTACATTTGGAGAAGCTCTGGTCCTGAAGGAGCGCTAATGCACAAATCTGTCCAAAACATCTCTTGGGTTTGTGCTCCGGCGTCTGCGAGTGTTAATAATACGTGCCGCTGGCCGGTCGAGGAGAACCACCGTGCATCTGACCTGTGCAGATAAAGCCACGTTTCATCGCTGCTGAGAAGCGTTTTAGAGATGTTTTGTGACAAACGGCTGCACACTTCAACTCACAGATAATGATTTAGGTCGCAGAGGTGGTCTAAACCGAGCTCTTACAGGGCCAGAGAGTGGGAGCTTGAGGAGGACGTCAGAAACTACACTTTTACACCGTCTGGGAATGTGAGTGGTTTATGTGTGTGTGCAAAACTCACCGCCTTGATGATAGTGTTTCGAGTGGTTACTTACAAAACAGCCCACCTGCCGGTCTCTAGGCTACTCTGGCTCAGTGATATGTAGGAAAAAACATCATTTATTTGCGACGATTTATAAATTCGAGCAACATTGTGAAGATGTTTTTAAAAAGTCTTTGATTTCACTTCAGTAAGAAATACATCCGTCAGGTCATTGCTGTGAATCATTTCAAACGAATCAATGTCAACGAATTGACTCTTGACTCTTATTCAGGCTTCATTTACAGTATCATTCAAAAAAGCCCCCATGTGGAATTTAGAATAATGTGGGGAAAAAAGAAAGAAGTGAAAAATACACACACACACACACGTAGTGAGTCCTCTGCTGAAAACAACCTTTTTAGCCATTCCAAAGTAAAAAAAAACAACAATAATATTGTAAAATATTATTATAATTTAAAGTAACTGTTTTCTATGTGAATATATTTTAAGATTAAGTAATTAATCCTGTGAGTAAGCTGAATTTTCAGCATCTTTACTCCAGTCTTCAGTGTCACATGATCATCCAGAAATCATTCTAATATGATGATTTGCTGCTCAAGAAACATTTATGATTATTATCAATGTCGACAACAGTTGTGTTCCTTCATATTTTTATGGAAACCATGATTTTGTTTGTTAATGTCACTTTTGATCAATTCAATGCATCCTTGATTTAAAAAAAAAGAACAAAATCTTACAGACCCCAGACTTTTGAATAGCTGTGTGTATATACTGAATATTGTCAAAAGAATACAGAATATAAAGATAAAATAGTTTTAGCTACATCGCTGGGCTCAAACACAAACGCTGCAGGACGAGTTGAACGCTGAAGTTTATTACTTAGTGTTAGTGTTAGTACTCTAACGATGAGTCACAGTAATAGTGACGCTTGTCTTAGCAAACAACCCCAATAAGACGAAACGAGAGGAGACGAGAAGGGAAGTGAGGTTTTGGAAAGGAGGAACGGTTCCGAAGGGCTCGCTGTTGGCTCATCAGGTCTGATTGAAGTGGGCTGTTGAATTATCTTGTCGGGTCGAGACAGGAGTGGAAACACCACAGGTGTTCGGCATCACAAATTAAAGGCTCTCTCACACACACACACACACACACACACACGCACCGCCCTGAGGACTGACCTCTGCTTCAGCCTGTCGCAGGTAACAGCGATTACTATTCTGAGCCGATGACACAAGTCTATCTTTGACTCTCTTCATTTTATCTCTCTACAAACATCAACACTGTCTCTTCTGGTAATTGCTGACAGCTCTGACGCTCTCACAGAGTAAAAAAGAAGAAAATATACTGAGAGAAAAAAAGTGAAGGCAGAAATAGGTACACCTCAAAGAGCATTGGAAAAAGTGTGAAAAAGACAAACAAGAAGAAGTGTGACATCCGCTCTGAGGAACAAAAGCAGAGAAACACTGAGAGGTTTACAGTCAATACTTTTGCACAGATTTATCATCCAAACATATACTGTCATAAAATAGGATGCATTTGATCAAATTACAACACTCTCCATTTATTATAACCAATTTCTGTGGGGTTTTATACTGCCTTCAACTCATGTTTTATATTACAATGTTTTATTTAAAGATGAGCACACATGAACAGCAAAAGGCATAATCACCTCTGGTGTCCTATTCAAGAAAATCTCTGGCAGAAGCTATTTGCTGTTTATCACGTTTCAATTGAGACTGTTAACAGTACAATTTAGTTTCTACACATTTTGTACTCTATCGACGAAGAATAGCATTAACGCTTGCTATTTTTCTCATTTAGATGATTTATGATGCAAATTATTTGAACTACATTCCCCATCATTCTCTGTTGCAATGATATATATGCATTACATTAAATTACTTTAGATGCATCTTATTGCTTCATTTTAACTAGGAAGTGAAAAAATCCTTTTTTTGCACATCTAAGTCCGACCAAAATCACATCGAGTTACGATTTCTGAACTAGGAAGTTGTCGCTTCCTTAAAGTGCCCCTATTATGCAATTTTAAAGGTTCCTACTTTGTTTTGGAGTCTTCTACAATAAGTTTACATGCATCCAACGTCAAAAAACACTTTTGCTCATAATATCCATTGCACATCACCTCATTTCTCAAAGAGTCTGAAAACGGTCCGTTCAAAGATTCAGTCTCTCTAACTTAGCCCCTCCTTTCCACGAGCCTGCTCTGCTCTGATTGGTCAGATGGCCCAGTCTGTTGTGATTGGCTTACTCTGTAACTGGCTTACTCTGGTCTGATTGGTCAGATGGTCCAGTCTGTTTCTAATTGGCTTACTCTGCTCTGATTGGTCAGATGGTCCAGTCTGTTGTGATTGGCTTACTCTGTAACTGGCTTACTTTGGTCTGATTGGTCAGATGGCCCAGTCTGTTGTGATTGGCTTACTCTGTAACTGGCTTACTTTGGTCTGATTGGTCAGATGGTCCAGTCTGTTGTGATTGGCTTACTCTGTAACTGGCTTACTCTGGTCTTATTGGTCAGATGGCCCAGTCTGTTGTGATTGGCTTACTCTGTAACTGGCTTACTTTGGTCTGATTGGTCAGATGGTCCAGTCTGTTGTGATTGGCTTACTCTGTAACTGGCTTACTTTGGTCTGATTGGTCAGATGGCCCAGTCTGTTGTGATTGGGTTACTCTGTAACTGGCTTACTTTGGTCTGATTGGTCAGATGGTCCAGTCTGTTGTGATTGGCTTACTCTGTAACTGGCTTACTTTGGTCTGATTGGTCAGATGGCCCAGTCTGTTGTGATTGGCTTACTTTGCTCTGATTTGGCAGACTGCCCAGTCCGTGGTGATTGGCTTACTCTGCTCTGATTGGTCAGATGGCCCAGTCTGTTGTGATTGGCTTACTCTGTCACTGGCTTACTTTGGTCTGATTGGTCAGATGGCCCAGTCTGTTGTGATTGGCTTACTCTGCTCTGATTGGTCAGATGGCCCAGTCTGTTGTGATTGGCTTACTTTGCTCTGATTTGGCAGACTGCCCAGTCTGTTGTGATTGGCTTACTCTGCTCTGATTGGTCAGATGGTCCAGTCTGTTGTGATTGGCTTACTTTGCTCTGATTTGGCAGACTGCCCAGTCTGTTGTGATTGGCTTACTCTGCTCTGATTGGTCAGATGGTCCAGTCCGTTGTGATTGGCTTACTCTGCTCTGATTGGTCAGATGGTCCAGTCTGTTGTGATTGGCTTACTCTGTAACTGGCTTACTTTGGTCTGATTGGTCAGATGGCCCAGTCTGTTGTGATTGGCTTACTTTGCTCTGATTTGGCAGACTGCCCAGTCCGTGGTGATTGGCTTACTCTGCTCTGATTGGTCAGATGGCCCAGTCTGTTGTGATTGGCTTACTCTGTCACTGGCTTACTTTGGTCTGATTGGTCAGATGGCCCAGTCTGTTGTGATTGGCTTACTCTGCTCTGATTGGTCAGATGGCCCAGTCTGTTGTGATTGGCTTACTTTGCTCTGATTTGGCAGACTGCCCAGTCTGTTGTGATTGGCTTACTCTGTCACTGGCTTACTTTGGTCTGATTGGTCAGATGGCCCAGTCTGTTGTGATTGGCTTACTCTGCTCTGATTGGTCAGATGGCCCAGTCTGTTGTGATTGGTCGACCGCTTACAGTACGTGTTGGAAACTAAATTTCCATGAACATATTTGAATTTCAGCGCCGGTTCTTCCTCAGCACTGAAACACAGTGATACGAACAGTAAGGATGGGATCCGTTGTACCGTATCGATGCGAGTCCTCGTCTTTTTGAAGTGTGGCAAAGTGGATTTACCGCGTTTTCTTATCATGTCGACAACACGAACCAAACTCTTCCAGTCTCAGCTACAACCACAAGTAAATTTGTTACATTGTTACGAATGGTATGTAACAGGAAGTGAGACTGGAATTACTGACAAATCGTTTCAGCAGTTTAGAATCGATTCTTTCTTTTAGGAGACAATATCTTTTTCTGTCGTGCACTATGATCTTTACACATATTTGATATTAAACACTGCATGATTGGTAATATTCAAAAAAGCGTAATAGGGGCACTTTAAAATACTTGAATGCAGTTTCAGGATTTCCCATGCAAAAAGGTACATGGAACTGCATTGGGAAATATAACATGTTACTATTAACATATTTAAATGTATATTACCTGAAAGGTAAATTTAGATCATATTTGAGTCAAGTCACCTTCATTTATAAAGCGCTTTTAACAGTATGGATTATTTACAGTTATAATAGAAATGACCGTAACAGATTTTTTAGGCTTTACAACAGCATAAGGATAAAGTTATTGTCCAGCTAAAATTAGTTTTGATTGATTCACTTCCGTTGCGAAGATCATTAGTTATTAACTTAGGAGCCGCTAACAGAAAACCCTTAACTCTTTACCAATCTAATAAGGTTGAATATACTCACAAAGATTATATTTGTTTTGAACGTGTTCATAAATAGTAAATCTACTTTTTCTCTGCATACATCCATGTGTACACTATATTTTAATGACTGTATTTGTGTACTGATATTGGCCTCTTTGCTGGCAGATGTCTGCAGGTTAAGACTTATTGAGCGGCGGCTCTATTAAGCTTTTAAAAGCACCAATTTTCTGTGTGTGTGTGTGTGTGTGTGTGTGTGTGCAGGGGTAAATGGCACATTTTGTAATAAGGCTGGCACTTCAATAGGACTGTTTGAACCCTGTGGAATGGCCTCGCCTCGCTTCCATTCATAGTCTAACAATATCACCTTTTTGTGCCGAGACGAGGACGGAGCCTGACAGCCCAGGCGAGCACAGAGATTTAAGATCAAACAGCTGGAAAATAAAGCCAATGAAGAATAAAGTTGCAGATTGAAATGTACTGAATACATTTAGCTGCTCAAGAAATTTAATAGTCAAGCTGAAAAACAAACCAACCAAGATAAATGTGCTAAACATAGAGGACTTCTAGCGACATTATTATATTTCCACAAAGTCAATAAAGTTGCATTGAATAAATTTCGCTTCATTATTCAAGAATATTCAGTTTAAACTGGAACAGGCTTAACAGGTAAATGTGCAGCACGTTTAGCAAAACTTTATTACAGTTTTGGGTTTTGGATAGATTTACTTTAACAATTTTAAACAAACATCTTTTGTTTCTCTTTGTTACGTTCATAGGTGTTTGTGGGAGTGCCTGTGTTTGTTTCTCTGTCTCTCTCTCCCTGTCGATCTCTTAGGCCGTCCTCCTTGACCGCTGATTGGCTCACGAGGCTATCAGTCATTATTAAGCGATGTGACATCGACCTATCCGCTGCCAGTAAAGTTTCCGCATTATTCCGCAACAAATAAGTAGTGGTATCATATTATAGTGCTTTGCAATATGCCATTGGGTGTTTGTGTGTGTGTGTGTATATATATATATATATATACACACACACACACAAACACCCAATGGCATATTGCAAAGCACTATAATATGTATATATATATATATATATATATATATATAGTATATTTTGAGTTGGACATGTTTTTCACGAGATTCACTCAGAAACACTATTAAAATTAACAAGCCACAGATTTCTGATTTAAACATTGTTCCGTTTCAGCAAATGAATGGAAATTGTGCAGAAATACACAGACGTCTTGAGCTAGAATTTAGTTACGTAGAAGAGACAGATGGTGATGCAGATATTATATTTACTGCTTATATTCACTCTGTCACTGTTATCACTGACTGAATCGGTTGTAATGCACGAGGACAACACAGATAAATACAGTTTTAAATAAATGTCATGCATCTCATGCATCATTCCTGTTTAATGCGCTTAGAAACACTTAAAAACTACAAATGGGAAACAACAGATTCTAACCTCTCCATTCTAGACCACGATGACACAGTTACTGGAGATTTTCTGACTAATTAATCAGGATTAACTACCTAATAGGATTTGTTCGAGATAGCATCTAACAATCAAGATAATATGGAGAAGGTAAAACAGCTGTGTGTAACCTAGATATGAATAACTCCTGAGCTCCAGCGCTGGCTGAAGAGATAACGGCAGATAACTGTACACCAGTGTCAGAGGCTCAGATCGTTCCCTTCTGTTTGAGGTTTCGCTAATTAGCTCTGAAACTCCAGTTAGATATTTCCTCAAAGCTTCCGACTGCTGAAATCACCAAAACGTAAGACTCTTCTAGCCCAAGGCAAGCTCAAAGAGGCCATATGATGCCATTTTAAAAGGTCATTATTTGTTTATTGGGTTTAGGTTAGCATGCTTCAAAATAATTTTTTGACATACTGTATTATTGCAGCACTTTCATTCCCCGTCTGTCTGAAACGCTGGTCTGGATTCAACAAAGCCCCTCTTTCTGAAAAGCCAGTGCTCTGATTGGCCAACAGACCCAGTGCGTTGTGATTGGCTAAAAACCTCAAGTGTGTGTTGGAAGTGTAACGCCCCTTACCATAATTGCGAGCTTCATCTTCCAAGGCTTCTAGAGCAATTGCAAACACAAACAGTTGACGTAATTGGTTTTACCGTATCAGTTCATGCCCAAGTCAGATTCTGAAAATGCAGAAATATTTAGTTTATGCTTTGCTGGCCTCAGATATTACACCGACACCTATTGATGTGGATGCAGAACGAAACAAACATTTTCACCTTGATTTAGCCAAAATTTGATAGATCTCAAGAGAATGGGCAAACCCTTTTATTTGCCTAATTTCATGTTTCTGGTCTTAATAAACAGCCGATCTCGGAAGATAAGCGGGGCTTGGCTTGATTAGTATTTGGTCAGATGGATGTTCCTGGTCACAATTTATCAAACCCTTCACCAACTGCAGAGGTCCAACCAATTCCGGAAGGATAAAATCCTGTCCTTTGTTTTTGTCACTTTTTGGAATTCCGTCACATTATAGAATGTTGTGAGAGTTCTAATTACATTCGCTTTCCACTTTTGAGCTACAAAGACAGGATTTCCCACACTTCTAAGAAAGCAGAGTCTAAGTATCGATAATCGAGGTGCTTGGACTCGTGTGACGTCCTGTCCAGCTTAGAGCATCTATCTTTCATCAGATTCATTATTATGCATTCCATCACTGCTTTCCTGCTTACTTTACAGGCAATAACAAACAGGCACTCCAGAACACACACATACACACAAAACAGAATCAAATCAAAGGGAGACATCACAGATAGGACATGCGGCTTACAGAGGACACACACACACAGAAACAGACAAAGATAAAAAGAAAAAACAAACAAGGATCAATGACGTGATGCTCAGTTTATTTGTTTTGTGTCCAGAACTGAGCAACTTATTCAAAAGTGCAAATATAAAAATAACTAGCAGCATTTAGCGGTGTTCAAGCAGTTAAGGCAGTTAAGGCAGTTAAGCCTATAAGCATCAAAAGACATTACGTTTTATGTAGCAAGCATTTAAACATTTCCATTATAGATGGAATAGACTATCTTTAGCATGATTTACCATGATATACAGTATTTTAGTGTGATTTTTCAGGCCTTTAATCACAAAAGCATCAAAAGACATTAAGTTTTATTTAGCATACATTTAACCACAGACATAATAGATGGAAAAGACCATTTACAGCCAATACAAGCAATTTACCATAGGAAATACATGGTTTTAAAGCTTTTCAACAGTTATAGCGCCACCTATTGTCCGATCTCCATAAAACTTTGCATGCTTGTTCATGAGGTTATGTTACATATGCTCACCAATTTTTGTGAAGTTCTGAGTTTTTATTTATGATTTATAGGCTTTTGAGTGTGTTTTGATGCGCCCCTTTTTATAAATTACCCTGTTATAGCAAACCAAAGGGCAAAGTTCAACTTTTTTTCGATAATTATTGATCTAGAGAGTCCAGAGAATTGTCCTAGACTGGTCTGGTTCCAATCGGGCGAAAAACCAGGGACTAGTTCGCAAAAGTAGGTTTTTAACATATTCGTGAATATTTAATGAACGGTTTGATTGACAGCAATGGTTATAGAGGCAAAGTTGTTCAGCATGAGGAGATCTATCAAATGATATGCATTTTGTGGGGATATGTGCAACACCACGTGATTACAGAGCCGTAAAACTCGGTAGCGCCAACTAGTGGCCGATTTCTTTCAAAACTCTTACAGGCCTCTTCGGCCATGAGTCGAACATGCCCATCGAGTTTCGTTCCGATCGGCCTCCGTTAACCTCGTCTCATAGGTGCTCAAACTTCATTGGCCAATGGCGGCCATGTTTTTTGAGATACACCAATATCCTTTTACACATACATGGGGCCTTGGACCAAGACACTGCATACCAATTTTCAAGTCAATCGGACTAACGGTCACGTGGCCACACCCCTTTTCATGTTTTTTTAATGTTATAGCGCCACCTAGTGTTAAATCGACGCGGTTTTTTTACTGTTACCCCAGACTGTCCTTATACACATGTGTGCCAAGTTTGGTGAAGATATCTCATTTACTTCTGGAGTTATAGCCGTTTTAGTAAAATAGGCTCCTCCCACAACGTTTATTTTGCGCCCCCTAGCGACAGGTTATCGAAATTTCAACTTTTTTTCGATAATTATTGATATTCAGACTCCAGAGAACATTTCTGCACTGGTTTGGTTCCGATTGTGCAAAAAACCAGTGACTAGTTCGCAAAAGTAGGTTTTTGACAAATTTCAAAATGGCGGAAAAATTTGCATACCGGAAATGAAATCGGAGATATACGTTTTTTAAGTCAAGAGTCCAGCTTTCCAATGATATAAGACACTTGAGGCTACGCCTTACGGTTTAGGAGTTATGAGCAGTTACGCGCAATTGATTGCTATAGCGCCACCTATGGGCCAATTGGGGTCATACTTTGATAACCTCTCCTCGATTTTTGTACTACCATTTGACAAAGTTTCAGAGCTCCAGCCCTTACGGTTTGGGCTGCACGATGCGTTTTAGGGGAAAATAATAATAATAATAATAATTAAAGCTGCTAGCAGCATTTAGCGGTGTTCAAGCAGTTAAGGCAGTTAAGGCAGTTAAGCCTATAAGCATCAAAAGACATTACGTTTTATGTAGCAAGCATTTAAACATTTCCATTATAGATGGAATAGACTATCTTTAGCATGATTTACCATGATATACAGTATTTTAGTGTGATTTTTCAGGCCTTTAATCACAAAAGCATCAAAAGACATTAAGTTTTATTTAGCATACATTTAACCACAGACATAATAGATGGAAAAGACCATTTACAGCCAATACAAGCAATTTACCATAGGAAATACATGGTTTTAAAGCTTTTCAACAGTTATAGCGCCACCTATTGTCCGATCTCCATAAAACTTTGCATGCTTGTTCATGAGGTTATGTTACATATGCTCACCAATTTTTGTGAAGTTCTGAGTTTTTATTTATGATTTATAGGCTTTTGAGTGTGTTTTGATGCGCCCCTTTTTATAAATTACCCTGTTATAGCAAACCAAAGGGCAAAGTTCAACTTTTTTTCGATAATTATTGATCTAGAGAGTCCAGAGAATTGTCCTAGACTGGTCTGGTTCCAATCGGGCGAAAAACCAGGGACTAGTTCGCAAAAGTAGGTTTTTAACATATTCGTGAATATTTAATGAACGGTTTGATTGACAGCAATGGTTATAGAGGCAAAGTTGTTCAGCATGAGGAGATCTATCAAATGATATGCATTTTGTGGGGATATGTGCAACACCACGTGATTACAGAGCCGTAAAACTCGGTAGCGCCAACTAGTGGCCGATTTCTTTCAAAACTCTTACAGGCCTCTTCGGCCATGAGTCGAACATGCCCATCGAGTTTCGTTCCGATCGGCCTCCGTTAACCTCGTCTCATAGGTGCTCAAACTTCATTGGCCAATGGCGGCCATGTTTTTTGAGATACACCAATATCCTTTTACACATACATGGGGCCTTGGACCAAGACACTGCATACCAATTTTCAAGTCAATCGGACTAACGGTCACGTGGCCACACCCCTTTTCATGTTTTTTTAATGTTATAGCGCCACCTAGTGTTAAATCGACGCGGTTTTTTTACTGTTACCCCAGACTGTCCTTATACACATGTGTGCCAAGTTTGGTGAAGATATCTCATTTACTTCTGGAGTTATAGCCGTTTTAGTAAAATAGGCTCCTCCCACAACGTTTATTTTGCGCCCCCTAGCGACAGGTTATCGAAATTTCAACTTTTTTTCGATAATTATTGATATTCAGACTCCAGAGAACATTTCTGCACTGGTTTGGTTCCGATTGTGCAAAAAACCAGTGACTAGTTCGCAAAAGTAGGTTTTTGACAAATTTCAAAATGGCGGAAAAATTTGCATACCGGAAATGAAATCGGAGATATACGTTTTTTAAGTCAAGAGTCCAGCTTTCCAATGATATAAGACACTTGAGGCTACGCCTTACGGTTTAGGAGTTATGAGCAGTTACGCGCAATTGATTGCTATAGCGCCACCTATGGGCCAATTGGGGTCATACTTTGATAACCTCTCCTCGATTTTTGTACTACCATTTGACAAAGTTTCAGAGCTCCAGCCCTTACGGTTTGGGCTGCACGATGCGTTTTAGGGGAAAATAATAATAATAATAATAATTAAAGCTGCTAGCAGCATTTAGCGGTGTTCAAGCAGTTAAGGCAGTTAAGGCAGTTAAGCCTATAAGCATCAAAAGACATTACGTTTTATGTAGCAAGCATTTAAACATTTCCATTATAGATGGAATAGACTATCTTTAGCATGATTTACCATGATATACAGTATTTTAGTGTGATTTTTCAGGCCTTTAATCACAAAAGCATCAAAAGACATTAAGTTTTATTTAGCATACATTTAACCACAGACATAATAGATGGAAAAGACCATTTACAGCCAATACAAGCAATTTACCATAGGAAATACATGGTTTTAAAGCTTTTCAACAGTTATAGCGCCACCTATTGTCCGATCTCCATAAAACTTTGCATGCTTGTTCATGAGGTTATGTTACATATGCTCACCAATTTTTGTGAAGTTCTGAGTTTTTATTTATGATTTATAGGCTTTTGAGTGTGTTTTGATGCGCCCCTTTTTATAAATTACCCTGTTATAGCAAACCAAAGGGCAAAGTTCAACTTTTTTTCGATAATTATTGATCTAGAGAGTCCAGAGAATTGTCCTAGACTGGTCTGGTTCCAATCGGGCGAAAAACCAGGGACTAGTTCGCAAAAGTAGGTTTTTAACATATTCGTGAATATTTAATGAACGGTTTGATTGACAGCAATGGTTATAGAGGCAAAGTTGTTCAGCATGAGGAGATCTATCAAATGATATGCATTTTGTGGGGATATGTGCAACACCACGTGATTACAGAGCCGTAAAACTCGGTAGCGCCAACTAGTGGCCGATTTCTTTCAAAACTCTTACAGGCCTCTTCGGCCATGAGTCGAACATGCCCATCGAGTTTCGTTCCGATCGGCCTCCGTTAACCTCGTCTCATAGGTGCTCAAACTTCATTGGCCAATGGCGGCCATGTTTTTTGAGATACACCAATATCCTTTTACACATACATGGGGCCTTGGACCAAGACACTGCATACCAATTTTCAAGTCAATCGGACTAACGGTCACGTGGCCACACCCCTTTTCATGTTTTTTTAATGTTATAGCGCCACCTAGTGTTAAATCGACGCGGTTTTTTTACTGTTACCCCAGACTGTCCTTATACACATGTGTGCCAAGTTTGGTGAAGATATCTCATTTACTTCTGGAGTTATAGCCGTTTTAGTAAAATAGGCTCCTCCCACAACGTTTATTTTGCGCCCCCTAGCGACAGGTTATCGAAATTTCAACTTTTTTTCGATAATTATTGATATTCAGACTCCAGAGAACATTTCTGCACTGGTTTGGTTCCGATTGTGCAAAAAACCAGTGACTAGTTCGCAAAAGTAGGTTTTTGACAAATTTCAAAATGGCGGAAAAATTTGCATACCGGAAATGAAATCGGAGATATACGTTTTTTAAGTCAAGAGTCCAGCTTTCCAATGATATAAGACACTTGAGGCTACGCCTTACGGTTTAGGAGTTATGAGCAGTTACGCGCAATTGATTGCTATAGCGCCACCTATGGGCCAATTGGGGTCATACTTTGATAACCTCTCCTCGATTTTTGTACTACCATTTGACAAAGTTTCAGAGCTCCAGCCCTTACGGTTTGGGCTGCACGATGCGTTTTAGGGGAAAATAATAATAATAATAATTAAAGCTGCAAGCAGCATTTATCGGGGTTCAAGCAGTTAAGGCCTTTTAAGGCCGTTAAGCACAAAAGCATCAAAAGACATTAAGTTTTATGTAGCAAGCATGATTTACCATGATATACTACATTTCAGTGTGATTTTTCATGATTTACCATGTTCCAGTATGATTTACCATGTTCCAGTATGATTTTCCATAGTTTACCTCGATATACCATGTTATAGGATGATTTACCATGATATAGCACATTCTAGAATAATTTACCAGGATTCTAGCATGATTTACCTTTTTTACTATGATTTACCATGTTTCTAGCCAATGCTGAAAGCTGATAAAAAGATTAGAAATGTGTAATGCTGCTCTCCATCTAGTGGACAACAGTGCTATTACAGCCTACTTATACAATATGCCATGTTTTTCATATCATTTAATCTACACACACTCATTCTGTTGTAGATAGAGACATTTGGAACTTCAGGATCCAATGTGACTCAATTGTCACTTCAATAGATGATTTTTGACTAAATGTTTTTGTAATTGTTAAAATAGTGAATTTATAAAGTCTAAATATTAATTATAGTTGAGTAGTGTGACAAAATGACTTTTTTTAAACAGCAGGGGGCAGTAAAATACCACTTATTGGCTTAATAGGCCATTATGTTCATATAATGTTCACCTTTTTAACTGTTTTACAGGCATATTTTGTCCAATCTGTCCGAAAATTTTCAAGATTATTTAGATTCATGGCCCACATGTTCAGACTTGTTTTTAATAACATCTGAGCATTCATTGAAGAGATATAGGCTTTCGGGGACGCTCAATCAAGGCTACACATTGAAGTGACCCAACTATAGCCATCAAAATGCAGAAGTTCAACCTTTTCTGATAATTATTGCTCTAGAGAGTCCAGAGAATTGTACTGCACTAGTTTTGAACGTTATTATATGAAATTTATATGATCTTAGATGGAACAAACCATTTACAGTCAATACTGGCAATTTGCCATAGGGAATACATGGTTTTTAAGATTTTTAACAGTTATAGCGCCAGCTATTGTCCGATCTCCATGAAACTTTGCATGCTTGTTAATGATGTTATGTCACATATGCTCACCAATTTTTGTAAAGTTCTGAGTTTTTATTTAGGATTTATAGGCTTTTAAGTGTATTTTGCCACGCCCATTTTCTAAATGACCCTGTTATAGTGAACCAAAGGGCAAAGTTCAACTTTTTTTTGATAATTATTAATCTAGAGAGTCCAGAGAATTGTCCTAGACTAGTCTGGTTCCGATCGGGCGAAAAACCTAGGACTAGTTCGCAAAAGTAGGTTTTTAACATTTTCGTGAATATTTAATGAACGGTTTGATTGACAGCAATGGTTCTAGAGGCAAAGTTGTTTAGCATGAGGAGATCTATCAATTGATATGCATATTTTGGGGATGTGTGCAACACCACGTGATTACAGAGCCGTAGAACTCGTTAGCGCCAACTAGTGGCCGATTTCTTTCAAAACTTTTACAGACCTCTTGGGCCATGAGTCGAACATGCCCATCGAGTTTCGTTCCGATCAGCCTTCGTTAACCTCGTCTCATAGGTGCTCAAACTTCATTGGCCAATGGCGCCCATGTTTTTTGAGATACGCCAATATCCTTTTACACATACATGGGGCCTTGTTCCAAGACACTGCATACCAAATTTCAAGTCAATCGGACTAACGGTCAGGTGGCCACACCCCCTTTTATGTTTTTTTAATGTTATAGCGCCACCTTGAGTTCGATCGTCGCGATTTTTTTATCGTGACCTCAAATTGAGCTCATACATATGTGTACCGAGTTTGGTAAAAATATCTCATTTCGTTCACGAGTTATAGCCATTTTAGTAAAATAGGCTCCGCCTCCTGCAAACTTTTTGACGCCCCTTAGTGACAGTGAATCGAAATTTCAACTTTTTTTCGATAATTATTGATATTCAGACTCCAGAGAACATTTCTGCACTGGTTTGGTTCCGATTGTGCAAAAAACCAGGGACTAGTTCGCAAAAGTAGATTTTTAACAAATTTCAAAATGGCGGAAAAATTTGCATACCGGAAATGAAATCCTTGAGGCCTTTTTTGTTCGGCTTGAGCCAAGGATTCCAATGATATAAGACACTTGATGCTGGGACAAAGGGTTATTGAGATTTAAGGAAAACAGTGCCATTTTTTTGTTTTTTGCGCTATAGCGCCACCTATTGGCCAATCGGGCTCATACTTTGATAACCTCTCCTCGATTTTTGTACTACCATCTGACAAAGTTTCAGAGCTCCAGCACTTACGGTTTGGGCTGCACGATGCGTTTTAGGGGAGAATAATAATAATAATAATTAAAGCTGCAAGCAGCATTTAGCGGTGTTCAAGCAGTTAAGGCCTTTAAGGCCGTTAAGCACAAAAGCATCAAAAGACATTAAGTTTTATTTAGCATACATTTAAACACTGACGTAATAGATGGAAAAGACCATTTACAGCCAATACAGGCAATTTACCATAGGAAATACATGGTTTTAAAGCTTTTCAACAGTTATAGCGCCATCTATTGTCCGATCTCCATAAAACTTTGCATGCTTGTTCATGATGTTATGTCACATATGCGTACCAATTTTTGTGAAGTTCTGAGTTTTTATTTATGATTTATAGGCTTTTGAGTGTGTTTTGACACGTCCATTTTCTAAATGACCCTGTTACAGTGAACCAAAGCGCAAAGTTCAACTTTTTTTTGATAATTATTGATCTAGAGAGTCCAGAGAATTGTCCTAGACTGGTCTGGTTCCGATCGGGCGAAAAACCAGGGACTAGTTCGCAAAAGTAGGTTTTTAACATATTCGTGAATATTTAATGAACGGTTTGATTGACAGCAATGATTCTTGAGGCAAAGTTGTTCAGCATGAGGAGATCTATCAAATGATATGCATTTTGTGGGAATATGTGCACCACCACGTGATTACAGAGCCGTAGAACTCGTTAGCGCCAACTAGTGGCCGATTTTTTTCAAAACTCTTACAGACCTCTTGGGCCATGAGTCGAACATGCCCATCGAGTTTCGTTCCGATCGGCCTTCGTTAACCTCGTCTCATAGGTGCTCAAACTTCATTGGCCGATGGCGGCCATGTTTTTTGAGATACGCCAATATCCTTTTACACATACATGGGGCCTTGGACCAAGACACTGCATACCAATTTTCAAGTCAATCGGACAAACCACTAGGTGGCCATTTGTTTTTTTCATGTTATAGCGCCACCTAGAGCTCAATCGACGCGATTTTTTTACTGTGACCTCAGACTGTCCTTATACACATGTGTGCCAAGTTTGGTCAACTTATCTCATTTACTTCTGGAGTTATAGCCGTTTTAGTAAAATAGGCTCCTCCCACAACGTTCATTTTGCACCCCCTAGCGACCCCGAATCGAAAATTCAACTTTTTTTCGATAATTATTGATATTCAGACTCCAGAGAACATTTCTGCACTGGTTTGGTTCCGATCGGGCAAAAAACCAGGGACTAGTTCGCAAAAGTCGTTTTTTGACAAAATTCAAAATGGCGGAAAATCTATCATGGCGGAAATGAAATCGGAGATATACGTTTTGTTCTCCAGGTCCTCAGCTTTCCACTGATATAAGACACTTGAGTCTACGACATACGGTTTAGGAGTTATGAGCAGTTTCGCGCAATTGGTTGCTATAGCGCCACCTATGGGCCAATCGGGCTCATAATTTGATAACCTCTCCTCGATTTTTGTACTACCATCTGACAAAGTTTCAAGTCTCTAGCACTTACGGTTTGGTCTGCACGATGCGTTTTACGGCAGAAGAATAATAATAATAATAATAATAATAATAAAAATCAGTACAATTACAATAGGTTTTCAGCACTTCGTGCTTGAACACCTAATAAAAATCCTTACAATTACAATAGGGTTTCAGCACTTCGTGCTTGAACCCCTAATAATTAAAGCTGCTAGCAGCATTTAGCGGTGTTCAAGCAGTTAAGGCAGTTAAGGCAGTTAAGCGTATAAGCATCAAAAGACATTACGTTTTATGTAGCAACCATTTAAACATTTCCATTATAGATGGAATAGACTATCTTTAGCATGATTTACCATGATATACAGTATTTTAGTGTGATTTTTCAGGCCTTTAATCACAAAAGCATCAGAAGACATTAAGTTTTATTTAGCATACATTTAACCACAGACATAATAGATGGAAAACACCATTTACAGCCAATACAAGCAATTTACCATAGGAAATACATGGTTTTAAAGCTTTTCAACAGTTATAGCGCCACCTATTGTCCGATCTCCATAAAACTTTGCATGCTTGTTCATGATGTTATGTCACATATGCTCACCAATTTTTGTGAAGTTCTGAGTTTTTATTTATGATTTATAGGCTTTTGAGTGTGTTTTGACACGCCCCTTTTTATAAATTACCGTGTTATAGCAAATCAAAGGGCAAAGTTCAACTTTTTTTCGATAATTATTGATCTAGAGAGTCCAGAGAATTGTCCTAAACTAGTCTGGTTCCAATCGGGCGAAAAACCAGGGACTAGTTCGCAAAAGTAGGTTTTTAACATATTCGTGAATATTTAATGAACGGTTTGATTGACAGCAATGGTTATAGAGGCAAAGTTGTTCAGCATGAGGAGATCTATTAAATGATATGCATTTTGTGGGGATATGTGCAACACCACGTGATTACAGAGCCGTAAAACTCGGTAGCGCCAACTAGTGGCCGATTTCTTTCAAAACTCTTACAGGCCTCTTCGGCCATGAGTCGAACATGCCCATCGAGTTTCGTTCCGATCGGCCTCCGTTAACCTCGTCTCATAGGTGCTCAAACTTCATTGGCCAATGGCGGCCATGTTTTTTGAGATACACCAATATCCTTTTACACATACATGGGGCCTTGGACCAAGACACTGCATACCAATTTTCAAGTCAATCGGACTAACGGTCACGTGGCCACACCCCTTTTTATGTTTTTTTAATGTTATAGCGCCACCTAGTGTTAAATCGACGCGGTTTTTTTACTGTGACCCCAGACTGTCCTTGTACACATGTGTGCCAAGTTTGGTGAAGATATCTCATTTACTTCTGGAGTTATAGCCGTTTTAGTAAAATAGGCTCCTCCTACAACTTTCATTTTGCGCCCCCTAGCAACAGGTTATCGAAATTTCAACTTTTTTTCGATAATTATTGATATTCAGACTCCAGAGAACATTTCTGCACTGGTTTGGTTCCGATTGTGCAAAAAACCAGGGACTAGTTCGCAAAAGTAGGTTTTTGACAAATTTCAAAATGGCGGAAAAATTTGCATACCGGAAATGAAATCGGAGATATACGTTTTTTAAGTCAAGAGTCCAGCTTTCCAATGATATAAGACACTTGAGGCTACGCCTTACGGTTTAGGAGTTATGAGCAGTTACGCGCAATTGATTGCTATAGCGCCACCTATGGGCCAATTGGGGTCATACTTTGATAACCTCTCCTCGATTTTTGTACTACCATTTGACAAAGTTTCAGAGCTCCAGCCCTTACGGTTTGGGCTGCACGATGCGTTTTAGGGGAAAATAATAATAATAATAATAATAATTAAAGCTGCAAGCAGCATTTAGCGGTGTTCAAGCAGTTAAGGCAGTTAAGGCAGTTAAGCGTATAAGCATCAAAAGACATTAAGTTTTATGTAGCAACCATTTAAACATTTCCATCATTGATGGAATAGACTATTTTTAGCATGATTTACCATGATATACAGTATTTTAGTGTGATTTTTTAGGCCTTTAATCAAAAAAGCATCAAAAGACATTAAGTTTTATTTAGCATACATTTAAACACTGACCTAATAGATGGAAAGGACCATTTACAGCCAATACAGGCAATTTACCATAGGAAATGAATGGTTTTGAAGATTTTCAACAGTTATAGCGCCACCTATGGTCTGATCTCCATAAAACTTTGCATGCTTGTTCATGATGTTATGTCACATATGCTCACCAATTTTTGTGAAGTTCTGAGTTTTTATTTATGATTTATAGGTTTTTGAGTGTGTTTTGACACGCCCTTTTTATTGATGACCCTGTTATAGCAAACCAAAGGGCAAAGTTCAACTTTTTTTCGATAATTATTGATCTAGAGAGTCCAGAGAATTGTCCTAGACTGGTCTGGTTCCGATCGAGCGAAAAACCAGGGACTAGTTCGCAAAAGTAGGTTTTTAACATATTCGTGAATATTTAATCAACGGTTTGATTGACAGCAATGGTTCTAGAGGCAAAGTTGTTCAGCATGAGGAGATCTATCAAATGATATGCATTTTGTGGGAATATGTGCACCACCACGTGATTACAGAGCCGTAGAACTCGTTAGCGCCAACTAGTGGCCGATTTTTTTCAAAACTCTTACAGACCACTTGGGCCATGAGTCGAACATGCCCATCGAGTTTCGTTCCGATCGGCTTTCGTTAACCTCGTCTCATAGGTGCTCAAACTTCATTGGCCGATGGCGGCCATGTTTTTTGAGATACGCCAATGTCTTCATATACATACATGGGGCCTTGGACCAAGACACTGCATGCCAATTTTCAAGTCAATCGGACAAACCACTAGGTGGCCATATGTTTTTTTCATGTTATAGCGCCACCTAGAGCTCAATCGATGCGATTTTTTTACTGTGACCTCAGACTGTCCTTATACACATGTGTGCCAAGTTTGGTCAACTTATCTCATTTACTTCTGGAGTTATAGCCGTTTTAGTAAAATAGGCTCCTCCCACAACGTTCATTTTGCGCCCCCTAGCAACCCTGAATCGAAAATTCAACTTTTTTTCGATAATTATTGATAATCAGACTCCAGAGAACATTTCTGCACTGGTTTGGTTCCGATCGGGCAAAAAACCAGGGACTAGTTCGCAAAAGTCGTTTTTTGACAAAATTCAAAATGGCGGAAAATCTATCATGGCGGAAATGAAATCGGAGATATACGTTTTGTTCTCCAGGTCTTCAGCTTTCCAATGATATAAGACACTTGAGTCTACGACATACGGTTTAGGAGTTATGAGCAGTTTCGCGCAATTGGTTGCTATAGCGCCACCTATGGGCCAATCGGGCTCATAATTTGATAGCCTCTCCTCGATTTTTGTACTACCATCTGACAAAGTTTCAAGTCTCTAGCACTTACGGTTTGGTCTGCACGATGCGTTTTACGGCAGAAGAATAATAATAATAATTAAAGCTGCAAGCAGCATTTAGCGGTGTTCAAGCAGTTAAGGCAGTTAAGGCAGTTAAGCGTATAAGCATCAAAAGACATTAAGTTTTATGTAGCAACCATTTAAATATTTCCATCATTGATGGAATAGACTATTTTTAGCATGATTTACCATGATATACAGTATTTTAGTGTGATTTTTTAGGCCTTTAATCAAAAAAGCATCAAAAGACATTAAGTTTTATTTAGCATACATTTAAACACTGACCTAATAGATGGAAAGGACCATTTACAGCCAATACAGGCAATTTACCATAGGAAATGAATGGTTTTGAATATTTTCAACAGTTATAGCGCCACCTATGGTCCGATCTCCATAAAACTTTGCATGCTTGTTCATGATGTTATGTCACATATGCTCACCAATTTTTGTGAAGTTCTGAGTTTTTATTTATGATTTATAGGCTTTTGAGTGTGTTTTGACACGCCCCTTTTTATTGATGACCCTGTTATAGCAAACCAAAGGGCAAAGTTCAACTTTTTTTCGATAATTATTGATCTAGAGAGTCCAGAGAATTGTCCTAGACTGGTCTGGTTCCGATCGGGCAAAAAACCAGGGACTAGTTCGCAAAAGTAGGTTTTTAACATATTCGTGAATATTTAATGAACGGTTTGATTGACAGCAATGGTTCTAGAGGCAAAGTTGTTCAGCATGAGGAGATCTATCAAATGATATGCATTTTGTGGGAATATGTGCACCACCACGTGATTACAGAGCCGTAGAACTCGTTAGCGCCAACTAGTGGCCGATTTTTTTCAAAACTCTTACAGACCTCTTGGGCCATGAGTCGAACATGCCCATCGAGTTTCGTTCCGATCGGCTTTCGTTAACCTCGTCTCATAGGTGCTCAAACTTCATTGGCCGATGGCGGCCATGTTTTTTGAGATACGCCAATTTCCTCATGCACATACATGGGGCCTTGGACCAAGACACTGCATACCAATTTTCAAGTCAATCGGACAAACCACTAGGTGGCCATATGTTTTTTTCATGTTATAGCGCCACCTAGAGCTCAATCGATGCGATTTTTTTACTGTGACCTCAGACTGTCCTTATACACATGTGTGCCAAGTTTGGTCAACTTATCTCATTTACTTCTGGAGTTATAGCCGTTTTAGTAAAATAGGCTCCTCCCACAACGTTCATTTTGCGCCCCCTAGCAACCCTGAATCGAAAATTCAACTTTTTTTCAATAATTATTGATATTCAGACTCCAGAGAACATTTCTGCATTGGTTTGGTTCCGATCGGGCAAAAAACCAGGGACTAGTTTGCAAAAGTCGTTTTTTGACAAAATTCAAAATGGCGGAAAATCTATCATGGCGGAAATGAAATCGGAGATATACGTTTTGTTCTCCAGGTCTTCAGCTTTCCAATGATATAAGACACTTGAGTCTACGACATACGGTTTAGGAGTTATGAGCAGTTTCGCGCAATTGGTTGCTATAGCGCCACCTATGGGCCAATCGGGCTCATAATTTGATAACCTCTCCTCGATTTTTGTACTACCATCTGACAAAGTTTCAAGTCTCTAGCACTTACGGTTTGGTCTGCACGATGCGTTTTACGGCAGAAGAATAATAATAATAATAATAATTAAAGCTGCAAGCAGCATTTAGCGGTGTTCAAGCAGTTAAGGCCTTTAAGGCCGTTAAGCACAAAAGCATCAAAAGACATTAAGTTTTATTTAGCATACATTTAAACACTGACGTAATAGATGGAAAAGACCATTTACAGCCAATACAGGCAATTTACCATAGGAAATACATGGTTTTAAAGCTTTTCAACAGTTATAGCGCCACCTATTGTCCGATCTCCATAAAACTTTGCATGCTTGTTCATGATGTTATGTCACATATGCGTACCAATTTTTGTGAAGTTCTGAGTTTTTATTTATGATTTATAGGCTTTTGAGTGTGTTTTGACACGTCCATTTTCTAAATGACCCTGTTACAGTGAACCAAAGCGCAAAGTTCAACTTTTTTTTGATAATTATTGATCTAGAGAGTCCAGAGAATTGTCCTAGACTGGTCTGGTTCCGATCGGGCGAAATTTTTTTCACTCCCGAGCCCCGCGACGATAGATTTCGATCAAGATTCCCGAGAGGACCTTACCATCAAAATTTGAGCGCGCAGCGACTTTCTGTTTTCGAGTTATGAGTGAATTTGTACTGGGGGGGCGTGGCCTAAATGGCGGACAGCGTTTTTACTTTCACTTTAGGATTCCCATTTGTAACTGTGATACAACTGTCAATAGTAATTCTGCAATAGATGAATTGACAAAATGTGAGTGTAAATGTTAAAATAGTGATTTTATAAAGTCACTAAATTAGAATTATAGAATAATATTAGTTAGAATCATGACAAAATGACTATTTTAAACAGCAGGGGGCAGTAGTATACCACTTATTGGGTTAATATGCCATTTGTTTTTTATCATTTTCTCCTTTTTAACTGTCATAGATGCATTATTTCTTATCTTCTTTAGAGTCACATGTTCTGACATGTTTTTAAGAAGATCTGAGCATTCATTGAAGAGATATAGGCTTTCGGGGACCATCCAAATGAAGAAGTTATACCTTTTCTGATAATTATTGATCTAGAGAGTACAGAGCAATAGATGAATTGTACATCTATTGCTGTGATACAACTGTCAATAGTAATTCTGCAATAGATGAATTGACAAAATGTGAGTGTAAATATTAAAATAGTGATTTTATCAAGTCTAAATTAGAATTATAGAATAATATTAGTTAGAATCATGACAAAATGACTATTTTAAACAGCAGGGGGCAGTAGTATACCACTTATTGGGTTAATATGCCATTTGTTTTTTTATAATTTTCTCCTTTTTAACTCTCATAGATGCATTATTTCTTATCTTCTTTAGAGTCACATGTTCTGACATGTTTTTAAGAAGATCTGAGCATTCATTGAAGAGATATAGGCTTTCGGGGACCATCCAAATGAAGAAGTTAAACCTTTTCTGATAATTATTGATCTAGAGAGTACAGAGCAATAGATGAATTTGGACAAAATGTGATTGTAAATGTTAAACTAATGATTTTATAAAGTCTAAATATGAATTATATATAACAATATTAGGTAGTAGTATGATGAAATAACACTTTTTGCCTGTTATAGCCATCCAAGCTAATATAGCTGTTATAGCCATCCAACTTACACCCTATTATAGCCATTCAAATGAAGAAATTATACCTTTTCTGATGATTATTGATCTAGAGAGTCCAGAGAATTGTACTGCACTGATTTTGAACATTATAATATAAAGATTATAAGATCATAGATGGAACATACCATTTACAGCCAATACAGGCAATTTACCATAGGAAATACATGGTTTTAAAGCTTTTCAACAGTTATAGCGCCACCTATTGTCCGATCTCCATGAAACTTTGCATGCTTCTTCACCATGTTATGACACATGTGCCCATCAATTTTTGTGAAGTTCTGAGTTTTTATTTATGATTTATAGGCTTTTGAGTGCATTTTGACACGCCCCCTTTTCTAAATTACCCTGTTACAGTGAACCAAAGGGCAAAGTTCAACTTTTTTTGATAATTATTGATCTAGAGAGTCCAGAGAATTGTCCTAGACTGGTCTGGTTCCGATCGGGCGAAAAACCAGGGACTAGTTCGCAAAAGTAGGTTTTTAACATATTCGTGAATATTTAATGAACGGTTTGATTGACAGCAATGGTTCTAGAGGCAAAGTTGTTCAGCATGAGGAGATCTATCAAATGATATGCATATTGTGGGGATTTGTGCAACACCACGTGATTACAGAGCCGTAAAACTCGTTAGCGCCAACTAGTGGCCGATTTCTTTCAAAACTCTTACAGACCTCTTGGGTCATGAGTCGAACATGCCCATCGAGTTTCGTTCCGATTGGCCTCCGTTAACCTTGTCTAATAGGTGCTCAAACTTCATTGGCCGATGGCGGCCATGTTTTTTGAGATACGCCAATGTCCTCATATACATACATGGGGCCTTGGACCAAGACACTGCATACCAATTTTCAAGTCAATCGGACAAACCACTAGGTGGCCATATGTTTTTTTCATGTTATAGCGCCACCTAGAGCTCAATCGATGCGATTTTTTTACTGTGACCTCAGACTGTCCTTATACACATGTGTGCCAAGTTTGGTCAACTTATCTCATTTACTTCTGGAGTTATAGCCGTTTTAGTAAAATAGGCTCCTCCCACAACGTTCATTTTGCACCCCCTAGCGACCCCGAATCGAAAATTCAACTTTTTTTCGATAATTATTGATATTCAGACTACAGAGAACATTTCTGCACTGGTTTGGTTCCGATCGGGCAAAAAACCAAGGACTAGTTCGCAAAAGTCGTTTTTTGACAAAATTCAAAATGGCGGAAAATCTATCATGGCGGAAATGAAATCGGAGATATACGTTTTGTTCTCCAGGTCTTCAGCTTTCCAATGATATAAGACACTTGAGTCTACGACATACGGTTTAGGAGTTATGAGCAGTTTTGCGCAATTGGTTGCTATAGCGCCACCTATGGGCCAATCGGGCTCATAATTTGATAACCTCTCCTCGATTTTTGTACTACCATCTGACAAAGTTTCAAGTCTCTAGCACTTACGGTTTGGTCTGCACGATGCGTTTTACGGCAGAAGAATAATAATAATAATAATAATAATAATAATTAAAGCTGCAAGCAGCATTTAGCGGTGTTCAAGCAGTTAAGGCCTTTAAGGCCGTTAAGCACAAAAGCATCAAAAGATATTAAGTTGTATGTAGCAAGCATTTAACCACTGAGATCATAGATAGAATAGACCATGTTTTAGCATGATTTACCATGATATACCACATTTCAGTGTGATTTTTCATTATTTACAATTTTCCAGTATAGTTTACCATGAATCTAGCATGATTTACCATAGTTTACCATGATATACCAAGTTCTAGTATGATTCACCATGATTTACCCTGTTCTAGCATGATTTACCACAATTGAACATATTCTAGTATGATTTAATATGGTTCTTGCATGATTTACCATGTTATAGGATGATTTACCATGATATACCACATTCTAGAATGATTTACCGTAGGATTGTAGCATGATTTGCCATGATACACTATGTAATAGTATTGTTTACAATGATTTACCATGTTTCTATCGTGATTTACCATGATTTACCACGTTGCTAGCTATTATGTGAAGCATCAGAACAAATGAAGTGATAAACTCTGACAAAATATGATTGTTTTATAATAGTTAATAAGGAAAAAACAGAATACTGGTGAAAATCAAGTCTGTCAAAATGAAAGTGAGCCAATAAGTGGTCTTCTACTGCCCTCTGCTGGACATTACACTTATTTAATAAAGTCTTTTCAGAGGTGCTTTTGCACTCATATTTAGACATTATGCTCTCTCTTTCTCACACACACACACACACACACACACACACACACAAATAAAGACAAATGTTGTTGTTGTTGTGGTTTTCAATGTTATTGGGATGTGTCATGAAAATATACTTTAATGGTCTATAAGCATTTCACATAATGTGTTTTTAAAGTATTAATCAGATTATTCAGCATTTATTTAGAAACCTAGGACTACACACACACATTCTGTTGTAGATACAGATATTTGAACTATGTGATGGAAAAAAGAAATGTTTACTGCAATTGTCCTTCAGGATTCATATTTCAGGAATGATCTGCCCACCCTCATCCGGAATGCAGAATCCCTGACAGCATTGAAAAGACAACTGAAAACTCATCTCTTCCGTGAGCACTTAAACATAAATTTTTAAAAAAAAATTCTTTCCTTTTCCTTAAATCCTTGCTTATCTGGCTTATGCTACTCCGAGCAATGTCTGAACTTTGTATTTTGAGCACTTCTTGCGTTGTTTTTGTCTATTCACGATGACTCGCTTGGTTTAGTCCTCAGTTGCAAGTCGCTTTGGATAAAAGCGTCTGCTAAATGACTAAATGTAAATGTAAATGTAAATGATTTGTCTTAGTTTACCTTGATGTTACCTTGTTGTGACCGAATGTTACACAATAATTTATCATAATATACCACAATCTAGATTGATTAAGCAGGAATGTAGCATGATTTACTATGATTTACCACGTTGTTAGCAATTATGTGAAGCTTCAGAACAGTAAAGTGAATTGAAAGACAAAATATGATTGTTATTATAGTAATTGTCACATAAAGTTATTTTTTAGTGTCTAAATATATGAATGCAAAAGCACATGTGAAAAGACTATTAATAAGTATAATGTCCAGCAGAGGGTAGTAGAAGACCACTTATTGCTATAGTACCACTTTTATTTTGAACTACTTGGTTTAATCAGTATTGTACACTAAAGCCAACCAGTCTTTCAATGTGAAATCCATTATGCATGCTTACACACACACACACACACAATTTTGGGTTATGATATTGTGAAAGTCTCTTTTTGTGGTCCTTAACACTAGAACGGCCACGGCGGTCATTTTGACCGTTTTGAATTTTATATCTGCAATAACTTTGTTGAAAAAATAAATAAAATCCTGCTCGTACCTGACTTTTCCTAAAAGTGTCTGTATTTTCATTTTAAATGTTTTTAATATAAATTACACATAAGGCAAAAAAAAAAGAACATATTTACCTATTTCGGCCATAGACGGTCATATTGACCGCACTGAATTTTTTGTTACATTTCTCGCGGTTGACCTTTGTGTATTAGGAAATAATCAAAAGATTCAATTGCAAAATGACAGATATGTTTATTGAGAGCTGGTCAGATGCTGGGAGAGTTAAGGTGTGTAAATGTCCGGTATGAAGCCCTTGGCAGCACAGGGACGCTGCGTGTAGAACCATGGAGTGCTGAACACGGGATAACACACGGAAAAGGGATACAGGCAGGGAACAAACACGCAGGAAAAATCTACAACGATCTGACAAAGACTAGGCGACAACAGTAACACTAAAAAGGGTCGAATGCTGATCAGTTGCAGCTGGCGCGTTGATCAGAGCGGGCATGTTGATCAGCTGCAATGACACACGCACACACACACACACACACAACAAGACGAGAAAGGAGACAGCGAATTCATAAACCGTGACATTGTCTCTCTCACTGTCAAAAGAATATCTAAATAAGATACTTTTAGTTGTTATTATCTTGTTCTGAGTTATGTTGAATATGGAAATGTAGCTAGGCCTATCTGTTGTGAATATGCGATAATTACGGGCTACTGATATTATTATTTATAAATGTATAATTAAACTTTTTTAAATGTACAGTTTGGTGTTTTGTTTTTAAAAGATATCCTAATACAATAAATGCATTAATCTCTCAATTGGGTATTTATCATTAAAGATATAGAGATTGCAATCTAAAGGTCAAAATGACCGCTTGTGGCAGTTCTAGTAGTTATGGAATTCTGGCACTTCTAGTGTTAAGCATTTCAGATGTTTATTTGTGATGTAAAAATATTAAACTTTCTAATAAATTATTATTTAATATTATATTATTTATTATAAATATTATTTCCAACATAATAAATATCTTTAAGCATTTGTTTGTTAGCCATTGCTGAAAACTGGTTAAAAAGATTAAAAAATTCTAATGCTGTTGCTCCCTCTAGTGGACAACATCGGTTTTACAGCCTACATAAACGGTTGAAATGAATGACAAGAAATTCGTTTTTTTTTTTACTTATATCTCGGGAACAAGAAAGTGAAAAAATCTGAAACTCAGAAATTAGATAGTGTTAGAGGAGCCCTCTTGAACAAGACCATCCCCGTGTTGCTGAGTGATTGGGTCCGAGAGTAATGTCCGTTGAAATGCATATCTTTGTGGGCTTATATCTCGGGAATGCCCAGGCCAAATCGGACCATATTCGAATCGAAGCTAGACGAGGACGGGCCCTTTCCAACAAGCTCTCCCTCAAGAATCTAGGTGGTCTAGATCGGGAGTTACAGCCGTTCCAAGTCGGAGGTCTCACGGATTAGCGATCCGCGGGGGGGGCGCTCCCGAGCCCCGCGACGATAGATTTCGATCAAGATTCCCGAGAGGACCTTACCATCAAAATTTGAGCGCACAGCGACTTTCTGTTTTCGAGTTATGAGTGAATTTGTACTGGGGGGGGCGTGGCCTAAATGGCGGACAACGTTTTTACTTTCACTTTAGGATTCCCATTTGTAACTGTGATACAACTGTCAATAGTAATTCTGCAATAGATGAATTGACAAAATGTGAGTGTAAATGTTAAAATAGTGATTTTATAAAGTCACTAAATTAGAATTATAGAATAATATTAGTTAGAATCAGGACAAAATGACTATTTTAAACAGCAGGGGGCAGTAGTATACCACTTATTGGGTTAATATGCCATTTGTTTTTTATCATTTTCTCCTTTTTAACTGTCATAGATGCATTATTTCTTATCTTCTTTAGAGTCACATGTTCTGGCATGTTTTTAAGAAGATCTGAGCATTCATTGAAGAGATAAAGGCTTTCGGGGACCATCCAAATGAAGAAGTTATACCTTTTCTGATAATTATTGATATAGAGAGTACAGAGCAATAGATGAATTGTACATCTATTGCTGTGATACAACTGTCAATAGTAATTCTGCAATAGATGAATTGACAAAATGTGAGTGTAAATATTAAAATAGTGATTTTATCAAGTCTAAATTAGAATTATAGAATAATATTAGTTAGAATCATGACAAAATGACTATTTTAAACAGCAGGGGGCAGTAGTATACCACTTATTGGGTTAATATGCCATTTGTTTTTTTATAATTTTCTCCTTTTTAACTGTCATAGATGCATTATTTCTTATCTTCTTTAGAGTCACATGTTCTGACATGTTTTTAAGAAGATCTGAGCATTCATTGAAGAGATATAGGCTTTCGGGGACCATCCAAATGAAGAAGTTATACCTTTTCTGATAATTATTGATCTAGAGAGTACAAAGCAATAGATGAATTTGGACAAAATGTGATTGTAAATGTTAAACTAATGATTTTATAAAGTCTAAATATGAATCATATATAACAATATTAGGTAGTAGTATGATGAAATAACACTTATTGCCTGTTATAGCCATCCAAGCTATTATAGCTGTTATAGCCATCCAACTTACACCCTATTATAGCCATTCAAATGAAGAAATTATACCTTTTCTGATGATTATTGATCTAGAGAGTCCAGAGAATTGTACTGCACTGATTTTGAACATTATAATATAAAGATTATAAGATCATAGATGGAACATACCATTTACAGCCAATACAGGCAATTTACCATAGGAAATACATGGTTTTAAAGCTTTTCAACAGTTATAGCGCTACCTATTGTCCGATCTCCATAAAACTTTGCATGCTTGTTCATGATGTTATGTCACATATGCTCACCAATTTTTGTGAAGTTCTGAGTTTTTATTTATGATTTATAGGCTTTTGAGTGCATTTTGACACGCCCCCTTTTCTAAATGACCCTGTTACAGTGAACCAAAGGGCAAAGTTCAACTTTTTTTTGATAATTATTGATCTAGAGAGTCCAGAGAATTGTTCTAGACTGGTCTGGTTCCGATCGGGCGAAAAACCAGGGAGTAGTTCGCAAAAGTAGGTTTTTAACATATTCGTGAATATTTAATGAACGGTTTGATTGACAGCAATGGTTCTAGAGGCAAAGTTGTTCAGCATGAGGAGATCTATCAAATGATATGCATATTGTGGGGATTTGTGCAACACCACGTGATTACAGAGCCGTAAAACTCGTTAGCGCCAACTAGTGGCCGATTTCTTTCAAAACACTTACAGACCTCTTGGGCCATGAGTCGAACATGCCCATCGAGTTTCGTTCCGATTGGCCTCCGTTAACCTTGTCTAATAGGTGCTCAAACTTCATTGGCCGATGGCGGCCATGTTTTTTGAGATACGCCAATGTCCTCATATACATACATGGGGCCTTGGACCAAGACACTGCATACCAATTTTCAAGTCAATCGGACAAACCACTAGGTGGCCATATGTTTTTTTCATGTTATAGCGCCACCTAGAGCTCAATCGATGCGATTTTTTTACTGTGACCTCAGACTGTCCTTATACACATGTGTGCCAAGTTTGGTCAACTTATCTCATTTACTTCTGGAGTTATAGCCGTTTTAGTAAAATAGGCTCCTCCCACAACGTTCATTTTGCGCCCCCTAGCGACCATGAATCGAAAATTCAACTTTTTTTCGATAATTATTGATATTCAGACTACAGAGAACATTTCTGCACTGGTTTGGTTTCGATCGGGCAAAAAACCAGGGACTAGTTTGCAAAAGTCGTTTTTTGACAAAATTCAAAATGGCGGAAAATCTATCATGGCGGAAATGAAATCGGAGATATACGTTTTGTTCTCCAGGTCTTCAGCTTTCTAATGATATAAGACACTTGAGTCTACGACATACGGTTTAGGAGTTATGAGCAGTTTCGCGCAATTGGTTGTTATAGCGCCACCTATGGGCCAATCGGGCTCATAATTTGATAACCTCTCCTCGATTTTTGTACTACCATCTGACAAAGTTTCAAGTCTCTAGCACTTACGGTTTGGTCTGCACGATGCGTTTTACGGCAGAAGAATAATAATAATAATAATAATAATAATAATAATAAAAATCAGTACAATTACAATAGGTTTTCAGCACTTCGTGCTTGAACACCTAATAAAAATCAGTACAATTACAATAGGTTTTCAGCACTTCGTGCTTGAACACCTAATAATAAAAATCAGTACAATTACAATAGGTTTTCAGCACTTCGTGCTTGAACACCTAATTAAAGCTGCAAGCAGCATTTAGCGGTGTTCAAGCAGTTAAGGCCTTTAAGGCCGTTAAGCACAACAGCATCAAAAGACATTAAGTTTTATTTAGCATACATTTAAACACTGACGTAATAGATGGAAAAGACCATTTACAGCCAATACAGGCAATTTACCATAGGAAATACATGGTTTTAAAGCTTTTCAACAGTTATAGCGCCACCTATTGTCCGATCTCCATAAAACTTTGCATGCTTGTTCATGATGTTATGTCACATATGCGTACCAATTTTTGTGAAGTTCTGAGTTTTTTTTTATGATTTATAGGCTTTTGAGTGTGTTTTGACACGTCCATTTTCTAAATGACCCTGTTACAGTGAACCAAAGCGCAAAGTTCAACTTTTTTTTGATAATTATTGATCTAGAGAGTCCAGAGAATTGTCCTAGACTGGTCTGGTTCCGATCGGGCGAAAAACCAGGGACTAGTTCGCAAAAGTAGGTTTTTAACATATTCGTGAATATTTAATGAACGGTTTGATTGACAGCAATGGTTCTAGAGGCAAAGTTGTTCAGCATGAGGAGATCTATCAAATGATATGCATTTTGTGGGAATATGTGCACCGCCACGTGATTACAGAGCCGTAGAACTCGTTAGCGCCAACTAGTGGCCGATTTTTTTCAAAACTCTTACAGACCACTTGGGCCATGAGTCGAACATGCCCATCGAGTTTCGTTCCGATCGGCCTTCGTTAACCTCGTCTCATAGGTGCTCAAACTTCATTGGCCGATGGCGGCCATGTTTTTTGAGATACGCCAATGTCCTCATATACATACATGGGGCCTTGGACCAAGACACTGCATACCAATTTTCAAGTCAATCGGACAAACCACTAGGTGGCCATATGTTTTTTTCATGTTATAGCGCCACCTAGAGCTCAATCGATGCGATTTTTTTACTGTGACCTCAAACTGTCCTTATACATATGTGTGCCAAGTTTGGTCAACTTATCTCATTTACTTCTGGAGTTATAGCCGTTTTAGTAAAATAGGCTCCTCCCACAACGTTCATTTTGCGCCCCCTAGCAACCCTGAATCGAAAATTCAACTTTTTTTCGATAATTATTGATAGTCAGAATCCAGAGAACATTTCTGCACTGGTTTGGTTCCGATCGGGCAAAAAACCAGGGACTAGTTCGCTAAAGTCATTTTTTGACAAAATTCAAAATGGCGGAAAATCTATCATGGCGGAAATGAAATCGGAGATATACGTTTTGTTCTCCAGGTCTTCAGCTTTCCAATGATATAAGACACTTGAGTCTACGACATACGGTTTAGGAGTTATGAGCAGTTTCGCGCAATTGGTTGCTATAGCGCCACCTATGGGCCAATCGGGCTCATAATTTGATAACCTCTCCTCGATTTTTGTACTACCATCTGACAAAGTTTCAAGTCTCTAGCACTTACGGTTTGGTCTGCACGATGCGTTTTACGGCAGAAGAATAATAATAATAATTAAAGCTGCAAGCAGCATTTAGCGGTGTTCAAGCAGTTAAGGCCTTTAAGGCCGTTAAGCACAACAGCATCAAAAGACATTAAGTTTTATTTAGCATACATTTAACCACAGACATAATAGATGGAAAAGACCATTTACAGCCAATACAGGCAATTTACCATAGGAAATACATGGTTTTAAAGCTTTTCAACAGTTATAGCGCCACCTATTGTCCGATCTCCATAAAACTTTGCATGCTTGTTCATGATGTTATGTCACATATGCGTACCAATTTTTGTGAAGTTCTGAGTTTTTATTTATGATTTATAGGCTTTTGAGTGTGTTTTGACACGTCCATTTTCTAAATGACCCTGTTACAGTGAACCAAAGCGCAAAGTTCAACTTTTTTTTGATAATTATTGATCTAGAGAGTCCAGAGAATTGTCCTAGACTGGTCTGGTTCCGATCGGGCGAAAAACCAGGGACTAGTTCGCAAAAGTAGGTTTTTAACATATTCGTGAATATTTAATGAACGGTTTGATTGACAGCAATGGTTCTAGAGGCAAAGTTGTTTAGCATGAGGAGATCTATCAAATGATATGCATTTTGTGGGAATATGTGCACCACCACGTGATTACAGAGCCGTAGAACTCGTTAGCGCCAACTAGTGGCCGATTTTTTTCAAAACTCTTACAGACCACTTGGGCCATGAGTCAAACATGCCCATCGAGTTTCGTTCCGATCGGCTTTCGTTAACCTCGTCTCATAGGTGCTCAAACTTCATTGGCCGATGGCGGCCATGTTTTTTGAGATACGCCAATGTCCTCATATACATACATGGGGCCTTGGACCAAGACACTGCATACCAATTTTCAAGTCAATCGGACAAACCACTAGGTGGCCATATGTTTTTTTCATGTTATAGCGCCACCTAGAGCTCAATCGATTCGATTTTTTTTATTGTGACCTCAGACTGTCCTTA
The DNA here is from genome assembly GCA_030578255.1 of Tiaroga cobitis. NCBI lineage: Eukaryota > Metazoa > Chordata > Actinopteri > Cypriniformes > Leuciscidae > Tiaroga > Tiaroga cobitis. The sequence goes on along the minus strand of CM060596.1, from coordinate 3,320,131 downwards.
TACACATGTGTGCCAAGTTTGGTCAACTTATCTCATTTACTTCTGGAGTTAGAGCCGTTTTAGTAAAATAGGCTCCTCCCACAACGTTCATTTTGCGCCCCCTAGCAACCCTGAATCGAAAATTCAACTTTTTTTCGATAATTATTGATATTCAGACTCCAGAGAACATTTCTGCACTGGTTTGGTTCCGATCGGGCAAAAAACCAGGGACTAGTTCGCAAAAGTCGTTTTTTGACAAAATTCAAAATGGCGGAAAATCTATCATGGCGGAAATGAAATCGGAGATATACATTTTGTTCTCCAGGTCTTCAGCTTTCCAATGATATAAGACACTTGAGTCTACGACATACGGTTTAGGAGTTATGAGCAGTTTCGCGCAATTGGTTGCTATAGCGCCACCTATGGGCCAATCGGGCTCATAATTTGATAACCTCTCCTCGATTTTTGTACTACCATCTGACAAAGTTTCAAGTCTCTAGCACTTACGGTTTGGTCTGCACGATGCGTTTTACGGCAGAAGAATAATAATAATAATAATAATAATAAAAATCAGTACAATTACAATAGGTTTTCAGCACTTCGTGCTTGAACACCTAATAATAATAATAAAAATCAGTACAATTACAATAGGTTTTCAGCACTTCGTGCTTGAACACCTAATAATTAAAGCTGCAAGCAGCATTTATCGGGGTTCAAGCAGTTAAGGCCTTTTAAGGCCGTTAAGCACAAAAGCATCAAAAGACATTAAGTTTTATGTAGCAAGCATGATTTACCATGATATACTGCATTTCAGTGTGATTTTTCATGATTTACCATGTTCCAGTATGATTTTCCATAGTTTACCTTGATATACCATGTTATAGGATGATTTACCATGATATAGCACATTCTAGAATAATTTACCAGGATTCTAGCTTGATTTACCTTTTTTACTATGATTTATCATGTTTCTGGCGTTATTTACCATGATTTACAACGTTGATAGCAATTATGTGAAGCATCAGAACAATTGAAGTGATAAACTCTGACAAAATATGATTGTGTTATAATAGTAATTGTTTTATAAGGGATTTTTGTGTGTCTATATATATATGAATGCAAAAGCATATGTGAAAAGACTATTAATAAGTAGAGTGGCCAGCAGAGTGCAGCAAAAGACCATTTATTGGCCCACTTTCATTTTGAACTACTTTGTTTGTCCAGGATTCTCCACTGAAGCAAACCATTTTTATCATGTTAACACGATAATGCATGCTTACACACACACACAGACACACACTTTTGGGATATGTTATTGTGAAAATCTGTTTTAATGGTCTATAAGCATTTCACAAATTTCTTTGTAATGTAATAATATAAAACTAATTAAAAAAAATTGCTTTAAGCATTTGTTTGTTAGCCAATGCTGAAAGCTAATAAAAATGATTCAAAATGTCTAATGCTGCTGCTCCATCTAGTGGAAAACAGTGCTATTACAGCCTACATATACTATATGCCATGTTATTCATATTTAATCTACACACACTCATTAAGTTGTAGATAGAGACATTTGGAACTTCAGGATCCAATGTCTATGTCAGGACACAATTGTCATAGTAATACTTCAATAGATGATTTTTGTCTAAATGTGATTGTAAATGTTAAAAAAGTGAATTTATAAAGTCTAAATATTAATTATAGTTGACTAGTGTGACAGAAGGACTATTTTAAACAGTAGGGGGCAGTAAAATATGACTTATTGGCTTAATAGGCCATTCTGTTCATATAATTTTCACATTTTTAACTGTTATATAGGCATATTTTGTCTGATCTGTCTGAAAATTTTGATGATTATTTAGAGTCATGTGTCACATGTTATTTCTTGTTTTTAATAAGATCTGAGCATTCATTGAACAGATATGGGCGTTTGGGGACACTTGGTCAAGGCTACATTTTGAAGTGACCCTATTATAACCATCCAAATGAAGAAGTTAAACTTTTTGTGATAATTATTGATCTAGACAGTCCAGAGAATTGTACTGCACTAGTTTCGAACATTATTATATGAACATTATATGATCATAGATGGAAAACACCATTTACAGTCAATACAGGCAATTTACCGTAGGACATGGTTTTAAAGCTTTTTAAGTTATAGCGCCACCTATTGTCCGATCTCCATAAAACTTTGCATGCTTGTTAATAATGTTATGTCACATATGTTCATCAATTTTTGTGAAGTTCTGAGTTTTCTTGTAGGATTTATAGGCTTTTGAGTGTATTTTGCTATGCCAATTTTCTAAATGACCCTGTTATAGTGAACCAAAAAGCAAAGTTCAACTTTTTTTTGATAATTATTGATCTAGAGAGTCCAGAGAATTGTCCTAGACTGGTCTGGTTCCAATCAGGCAAAAAACCAGGGACTAGTTCGCAAAAGTAGGTTTTTAACATATTCGTGAATATTTAATGAACGGTTTGATTGACAGCAATGGTTCTAGAGGCAAAGTTGTTCACCATGAGGAGCTCTATCAAATGATATGCATTTTGGGGGGATGTGTGCAACACCACGTGATTACAGAGCCGTAAAACTCGTTAGCGCCAACTAGTGGCCGATTTCTTTCAAAACTCTTAAAGACCTCTTGGGCCATGAGATGAACATGCCCATCGAGTTTCGTTCCGATCGGCCTCCGTTAACCTCGTCTCATAGGGGCTCAAAGTTCATTGGCCAATGGCGGCCATGTTTTTTGAGATACGCCAATATCCTTTTACACATACATGGGGCCTTGGTCCAAGACACTGCATACCAATTTTCAAGTCAATCGGACTAACGGTCAGATGGCCACACCCACTTTTATGTTTTTTTACTGTTATAGCGCCACCTTGAGTTCGATCGTCGCGATTTTTTTATCGTGACCTCAAATTGAGCTTATACATATGTGTACCGAGTTTGGTAAAAATATCTCATTTCGTTCACGAGTTATAGGCATTTTAGTAAAATAGGCTCCGCCTCCTGCGAACTTTTTGACACCCCTTAGTGACAGTGAATCGAAATTTTAACTTTTTTTTGATAATTATTGATATTCAGACTCCAGAGAATCTTCCTGCACTGGTTTGGTTCCGATCGGGCAAAAAACCTAGGACTAGTTCGCAAAAGTAGGTTTTGGACAAAACCGGAAATAGCGAAAAAATTTGCATACCGGAAATGAAATCCTTGAGGCCTTTTTTGTTCGGCTTGAGCCAAGGATTCCAATGATATAAGACACTTGATGCTGGGACAAAGGGTTATTGAGATTTAAGGAAAACAGTGCCATTTTTTTGTTTTTTGCGCTATAGCGCCACCTATTGGCCAATCGGGCTCATACTTTGATAACCTCTCCTCGATTTTTGTACTACCATCTGACAAAGTTTCAGAGCTCCAGCACTTACGGTTTGGGCTGCACGATGCGTTTTAGGGGAGAATAATAATAATAATAATAAAAATCCTTACAATTACAATAGGGTTTCAGCACTTCGTGCTTGAACCCCTAAAAATCCTTACAATTACAATAGGTTTTCAGCACTTCGTGCTTGAACACCTAATTAAAGCTGCAAGCAGCATTTAGCGGTGTTCAAGCAGTTAAGGCCTTTAAGGCCGTTAAGCACAAAAGCATCAAAAGACATTAAGTTGTATGTAGCAAGCATTTAACCACTGAGATCATAGATAGAATAGACCATGTTTTAGCATGATTTACCATGATATACCACATTTCAGTGTGATTTTTCATTATTTACAATTTTCCAGTATAGTTTACCATGAATCTAGCATGATTTACCATAGTTTACCATGATATACCAAGTTCTAGTATGATTCACCATGATTTACCCTGTTCTAGCATGATTTACCACAATTGAACATATTCTAGTATGATTTAATATGATTCTTGCATGATTTACCATGTTATAGGATGATTTACCATGATATACCACATTCTAGAATGATTTACCGCAGGATTGTAGCATGATTTGCCATGATACACCATGTAATTGTATTGTTTACAATGATTTACCATGTTTCTATCGTGATTTACCATGATTTACCACGTTGCTAGCTATTGTGTGAAGCATCAGAACAAATGAAGTGATAAACTCTGACAAAATATGATTGTTTTATAATAGTTAATAAGGAAAAAACAGAATACTGGTGAAAATCAAGTCTGTCAAAATGAAAGTGAGCCAATAAGTGGTCTTCTACTGCCCTCTGCTGGACATTACACTTATTTAATAAAGTCTTTTCACAGGTGCTTTTGCACTCATATTTAGACATTATGCTCTCTCTCTGTCACACACACACACACACACACACACACACACACACACACACACACACACACACACACAAATAAAGACAAATGTTGTTGTTGTTGTGGTTTTCAATGCTATTGGGATGTGTCATGAAAATATACTTTAATGGTCTATAAGCATTTCACATAATGTGTTTTTAAAGTATTAATCAGATTATTCAGCATTTATTTAGAAACCTAGGACTACACACACACATTCTGTTGTAGATACAGATATTTGAACTATGTGATGGAAAAAAGAAATGTTTACTGCAATTGTCCTTCAGGATTCATATTTCAGGAATGATCTGCCCACCCTCATCCGGAATGCAGAATCCCTGACAGCATTCAAAAGACAACTGAAAACTCATCTCTTCCGTGAGCACTTAAACATAAAAAAAATTAAAAAAATTCTTTCCTTTTCCTTAAATCCTTGCTTATCTGGCTTATGCTACTCCGAGCAATGTCTGAACTTTGTATTTTGAGCACTTCTTGCGTTGTTTTTGTATATTCACGATGACTCGCTTGGTTTAGTCCTCAGTTGTAAGTCGCTTTGGATAAAAGCGTCTGCTAAATGACTAAATGTAAATGTAAATGATTTGTCTTAGTTTACCTTGATGTTACCTTGTTGTGACCGAATGTTACACAATAATTTATCATAATATACCACATTCTAGAATAATTAAGCAGGATTGTAGCATGATTTACCACGTTGTTAGCAATTATGTGAAGCTTCAGAACAGTAAAGTGAATTGAAAGACAAAATATGATTGTGTTATTATAGTAATTGTCACATAAGGTTATTTTTTAGTGTCTAAATATATGAATGCAAAAGCACATGTGAAAAGACTATTAATAAGTATAATGTCCAGCAGAGGGTAGTAGAAGACCACTTATTGCTATAGTACCACTTTTATTTTGAACTACTTGGTTTAATCAGTATTGTACACTAAAGCCAACCAGTCTTTCAATGTGAATTCCATTATGCATGCTTACACACACACACACACACACACACACACACAATTTTGGGTTATGATATTGTGAAAGTCTCTTTTTGTGGTCCTTAACACTAGAACGGCCACGGCGGTCATTTTGATCGTTTTGAATTTTAATTCTGCAATAACTTTGTTGAAAAAATAAATAAAATCCTGCTCGTACCTGACTTTTCCTAAAAGTGTCTGTATTTTCATTTAAAATGTTTTTAATATAAATTACACATAAGGCAAAAAAACAAATGAACATATTTACCTATTTCGGCCATAGACGGTCATATTGACCGCACTGAATTTCACGGTATTCTTTTGTTACATTTCTCGCGGTTGACCTTTGTATATTAGGAAATAATCAGAAGATTCAAAATGACAGATATGTTTATTGAGAGCTGGTCAGATGCTGGGAGAGTTAAGGTGTGTAAATGTCCGGTATGAAGCCCTTGGCAGCACAGGGACGCTGCGTGTAGAACCATGGAGTGCTGAACACGGGATAACACACGGAAAAGGGATACAGGCAGGGAACAAACACGCAGGAAAAATCTACAACGATCTGACAAAGACTAGGCGACAACAGTAACACTAAAAGGGGTCGAATGCTGATCAGTTGCAGCTGGCGCGTTGATCAGAGCGGGCATGCTGATCAGCTGCAATGACACACACACACACACACACACACACACACACACACAACAAGACGAGAAAGGAGACAGCGAATTCATAAACCGTGACATTGTCTCTCTCACTGTCAAAAGAATATCTAAATAAGATACTTTTAGTTGTTATTATCTTGTTCTGAGTTATGTTGAATATGGAAATGTAGCTAGGCCAATCTGTTGTGAATATGCGATAATTACGGGCTACTGATATTATTATTTATAAATGTATAATTAAACTTTTTAAATGTACAGTTTGGTGTTTTGTTTTTAAAAGATATCCTAATACAATAAATGCATTAATCTCTCAATTGGGTATTTATCATTAAAGATATAGAGATTGCAATCTAAAGGTCAAAATGACCGCTTGTGGCAGTTCTAGTAGTTATGGAATTCTGGCACTTCTAGTGTTAAGCATTTCAGATGTTTATTTGTGATGTAAAAATATTAAATTTTCTAATAAATCATTATTTAATATTATATTATTTATTATAAATATTGTTTCCAACATAATAAATATCTTTAAGCATTTGTTTGTTAGCCATTGCTGAAATCTGGTTAAAAAGATTAAAGAATTCTAATGCTGTTGCTCCCTCTAGTGGACAACATCGGTTTTACAGCCTACATAAACGGTTGAAATGAATGACAAGAAATTCGTTTTTTTTTTACTTATATCTCGGGAACAAGAAAGTGAAAAAATCTGAAACTCAGAAATTAGATAGTGTTAGAGGAGCCCTCTTGAACAAGCGCTCCCGAGCCCCGCGACGATAGATTTCGATCAAGATTCCCGAGAGGACCTTACCATCAAAATTTGAGCGCGCAGCGACTTTCTGTTTTCGAGTTATGAGTGAATTTGTACTGGGGGGGCGTGGCCTAAATGGCGGATAGCGTTTTTACTTTCACTTTAGGATTCCCATTTGTAACTGTGATACAACTGTCAATAGTAATTCTGCAATAGATGAATTGACAAAATGTGAGTGTAAATGTTAAAATAGTGATTTTATAAAGTCACTAAATTAGAATTATAGAATAATATTAGTTAGAATCATGACAAAATGACTATTTTAAACAGCAGGGGGCAGTAGTATACCACTTATTGGGTTAATATGCCATTTGTTTTTTATCATTTTCTCCTTTTTAACTGTCATAGATGCATTATTTCTTATCTTCTTTAGAATCACATGTTCTGACGTGTTTTTAAGAAGATCTGAGCATTCATTGAAGAGATATAGGCTTTCGGGGACCATCCAAATGAAGAAGTTATACCTTTTCTGATAATTATTGATCTAGAGAGTACAGAGCAATAGATGAATTGTACATCTTTTGCTGTGATACAACTGTCAATAGTAATTCTGCAATAGATGAATTGACAAAATGTGAGTGTAAATATTAAAATAGTGATTTTATCAAGTCTAAATTAGAATTATAGAATAATATTAGTTAGAATCATGACAAAATGACTATTTTAAACAGCAGGGGGCAGTAGTATACCACTTATTGGGTTAATATGCCATTTGTTTTTTTATAATTTTCTCCTTTTTAACTGTCATAGATGCATTATTTCTTATCTTCTTTAGAGTCACATGTTCTGACGTGTTTTTAAGAAGATCTGAGCATTCATTGAAGAGATATAGGCTTTCGGGGACCATCCAAATGAAGAAGTTATACCTTTTCTGATAATTATTGATCTAGAGAGTACAGAGCAATAGATGAATTTGGACAAAATGTGATTGTAAATGTTAAACTAATGATTTTATAAAGTCTCAATATGAATTATATATAACAATATTAGGTAGTAGTATGATGAAATAACACTTTTTGCCTGTTATAGCCATCCAAGCTAATATAGCTGTTATAGCCATCCAACTTACACCCTATTATAGCCATTCAAATGAAGAAATGATACCTTTTCTGATGATTATTGATCTAGAGAGTCCAGAGAATTGTACTGCACTGATTTTGAACATTATAATATAAAGATTATAAGATCATAGATGGAACATACCATTTACAGCCAATACAGGCAATTTACCATAGGAAATGAATGGTTTTGAAGATTTTCAACAGTTATAGCGCCACCTATGGTCCGATCTCCATAAAACTTTGCATGCTTGTTCATGATGTTATGTCACATATGCTCACCAATTTTTGTGAAGTTCTGAGTTTTTATTTATGATTTATAGGCTTTTGAGTGTGTTTTGACACGCCCCTTTTTATTAATGACCCTGTTATAGCAAACCAAAGGGCAAAGTTCAACTTTTTTTCAATAATTATTGATCTAGAGAGTCCAGAGAATTGTCCTAGACTGGTCTGGTTCCGATCGGGCGAAAAACCAGGGACTAGTTCGCAAAAGTAGGTTTTTAACATATTCGTGAATATTTAACGAACGGTTTTATTGACAGCAATGGTTCTAGAGGCAAAGTTGTTCAACATGAGGAGATCTATCAAATGATATGCATTTTGGTGGGATGTGTGTAACACCACGTGATTACAGAGCCGTAAAACTCGTTAGCGCCAACTAGTGGCCGATTTCTTTCAAAACTCTTACAGGCCTCTTGGGCCATGAGTCGAACATGCCCATCGAGTTTCGTTCCGATTGGCCTCCGTTAACCTCATCTCATAGGTGCTAAAATTTCATTGGCCAATGACGGCCATGTTTTTAGAGATACGCCAATATCCTTTTACACATTCATGGGGCCTTGGTCCAAGACACTTCATACCAAATTTCAAGTCAATCGGACTAATGGTCAGGTGGCCACACCCCCTTTTATGTTTTTTTAATGTTATAGCGCCACCTAGTGTTAGATCGACGCGATTTTTTTGCTGTGACCCTAGACTGTCCTCATACACATGTGTATAAAGTTTGGTGAAGATATCTCATTTCGTTCACGAGTTATAGCCATTTGAGTAAAATAGGCTCCTCCCACAACGTTTATTTTGCGCCCCCTAGCAACCAGAAATCGAAAATTCAACTTTTTTTTGATAATTATTGATATGCAGACTCCAGAGAACATTTCTGCACTGGTTTGGTTCCGATCGGGCAAAAAACCAGGGACTAGTTCGCAAAAGTAGGTTTTGGACAAAACCGGAAATGACGGAAAAATTTGCATACCGGAAATGAAATCGGAGATATACGTTTTTTAAGTCAAGAGTCCAGCTTTCCAATGATATAAGACACTTGAGTCTACGACATAGGGTCTAGGAGTTAGGATCACTTTCGCGTTTTTGTTGCTATAGCGCCACCTATGGGCCAATCGGGCTCATACTCTCTCAACCTCTCCTCGATTTCTGTGCTACCTTAATCCCAAATATCAAGTCTCTAGCCCTTACGGTTTGGGCTGCACGATGCGTTTTAGGGCGGAATAATAATAATAATAATAATAATTAAAGCTGCAAGCAGCATTTAGCGGTGTTCAAGCAGTTAAGGCCTTTAAGGCCGTTAAGCACAACAGCATCAAAAGACATTAAGTTTTATTTAGCATACATTTAAACACTGACGTAATAGATGGAAAAGACCATTTACAGCCAATACAGGCAATTTACCATAGGAAATACATGGTTTTAAAGCTTTTCAACAGTTATAGCGCCACCTATTGTCCGATCTCCATAAAACTTTGCATGCTTGTTCATGATGTTATGTCACATATGCGTACCAATTTTTGTGAAGTTCTGAGTTTTTATTTATGATTTATAGGCTTTTGAGTGTGTTTTGACACGTCCATTTTCTAAATGACCCTGTTACAGTGAACCAAAGCGCAAAGTTCAACTTTTTTTTGATAATTATTGATCTAGAGAGTCCAGAGAATTGTCCAAGACTGGTCTGGTTCCGATCGGGCGAAAAACCAGGGACTAGTTCGCAAAAGTAGGTTTTTAACATATTCGTGAATATTTAATGAACGGTTTGATTGACAGCAATGGTTCTAGAGGCAAAGTTGTTCAGCATGAGAAGATCTATCAAACGATATGCATATTGTGGGGATGTGTGCAACACCACGTGATTACAGAGCCGTAAAACTCGTTAGCGCCAACTAGTGGCCGATTTCTTTCAAAACTCTTACAGACCTCTTGGGCCATGAGTCGAACATGCCCAGCGAGTTTCGTTCCGATTGGCTTCCGATAACCTTGTCTTATAGGTGCTCAAATTCATTGGCCAATGGCAGCCATGTTTTTTGAGATACGCCAATATCCTTTTACACATACATGGGGCCTTGGACCAAGACACTGCATACCAATTTTCAAGTCAATCGGACTAATGGTCAGGTGGCCACACCCCTTTTTATGTTTTTTTAATGTTATAGCGCCACCTAGTGTTAGATCGACGCGATTTTTTTGCTGTGACCCCAGACTGTCCTCATACACATGTGTATAAAGTTTGGTGAAGATATCTCATTTCGTTCACGAGTTATAGCCATTTGAGTAAAATAGGCTCCTCCCACAACGTTTATTTTGCGCCCCCTAGCGACCAGAAATCGAAAATTCAACTTTTTTTTGATAATTATTGATATGCAGACTCCAGAGAACATTTCTGCACTGGTTTGGTTCCGATCGGGCAAAAAACCAGGGACTAGTTCGCAAAAGTAGGTTTTGGACAAAACCGGAAATGACGGAAAAATTTGCATACCGGAAATGAAATCGGAGATATACGTTTTTTAAGTCAAGAGTCCAGCTTTCCAATGATATAAGACACTTGAGTCTACGACATAGGGTCTAGGAGTTAGGATCACTTTCGCGTTTTTGTTGCTATAGCGCCACCTATGGGCCAATCGGGCTCATACTCTCTCAACCTCTCCTCGATTTCTGTGCTACCTTAATCCCAAATATCAAGTCTCTAGCCCTTACGGTTTGGGCTGCACGATGCGTTTTAGGGCGGAATAATAATAATAATAATAATAATTAAAGCTGCAAGCAGCATTTAGCGGTGTTCAAGCAGTTAAGGCCTTTAAGGCCGTTAAGCACAAAAGCATCAAAAGACATTAAGTTTTATTTAGCATACATTTAAACACTGACGTAATAGATGGAAAAGACCATTTACAGCCAATACAGGCAATTTACCATAGGAAATACATGGTTTTAAAGCTTTTCAACAGTTATAGCGCCATCTATTGTCCGATCTCCATAAAACTTTGCATGCTTGTTCATGATGTTATGTCACATATGCGTACCAATTTTTGTGAAGTTCTGAGTTTTTATTTATGATTTATAGGCTTTTGAGTGTGTTTTGACACGTCCATTTTCTAAATGACCCTGTTACAGTGAACCAAAGCGCAAAGTTCAACTTTTTTTTGATAATTATTGATCTAGAGAGTCCAGAGAATTGTCCTAGACTGGTCTGGTTCCGATCGGGCGAAAAACCAGGGACTAGTTCGCAAAAGTAGGTTTTTAACATATTCGTGAATATTTAATGAACGGTTTGATTGACAGCAATGATTCTTGAGGCAAAGTTGTTCAGCATGAGGAGATCTATCAAATGATATGCATTTTGTGGGAATATGTGCACCACCACGTGATTACAGAGCCGTAGAACTCGTTAGCGCCAACTAGTGGCCGATTTTTTTCAAAACTCTTACAGACCTCTTGGGCCATGAGTCGAACATGCCCATCGAGTTTCGTTCCGATCGGCCTTCGTTAACCTCGTCTCATAGGTGCTCAAACTTCATTGGCCGATGGCGGCCATGTTTTTTGAGATACGCCAATATCCTTTTACACATACATGGGGCCTTGGACCAAGACACTGCATACCAATTTTCAAGTCAATCGGACAAACCACTAGGTGGCCATATGTTTTTTTCATGTTATAGCGCCACCTAGAGCTCAATCGACGCGATTTTTTTACTGTGACCTCAGACTGTCCTTATACACATGTGTGCCAAGTTTGGTCAACTTATCTCATTTACTTCTGGAGTTATAGCCGTTTTAGTAAAATAGGCTCCTCCCACAACGTTCATTTTGCACCCCCTAGCGACCCCGAATCGAAAATTCAACTTTTTTTCGATAATTATTGATATTCAGACTCCAGAGAACATTTCTGCACTGGTTTGGTTCCGATCGGGCAAAAAACCAGGGACTAGTTCGCAAAAGTCGTTTTTTGACAAAATTCAAAATGGCGGAAAATCTATCATGGCGGAAATGAAATCGGAGATATACGTTTTGTTCTCCAGGTCCTCAGCTTTCCACTGATATAAGACACTTGAGTCTACGACATACGGTTTAGGAGTTATGAGCAGTTTCGCGCAATTGGTTGCTATAGCGCCACCTATGGGCCAATCGGGCTCATAATTTGATAACCTCTCCTCGATTTTTGTACTACCATCTGACAAAGTTTCAAGTCTCTAGCACTTACGGTTTGGTCTGCACGATGCGTTTTACGGCAGAAGAATAATAATAATAATAATAATAATAATAATTAAAGCTGCAAGCAGCATTTAGCGGTGTTCAAGCAGTTAAGGCCTTTAAGGCCGTTAAGCACAAAAGCATCAAAAGACATTAAGTTTTATTTAGCATACATTTAAACACTGACGTAATAGATGGAAAAGACCATTTACAGCCAATACAGGCAATTTACCATAGGAAATACATGGTTTTAAAGCTTTTCAACAGTTATAGCGCCATCTATTGTCCGATCTCCATAAAACTTTGCATGCTTGTTCATGATGTTATGTCACATATGCGTACCAATTTTTGTGAAGTTCTGAGTTTTTATTTATGATTTATAGGCTTTTGAGTGTGTTTTGACACGTCCATTTTCTAAATGACCCTGTTACAGTGAACCAAAGCGCAAAGTTCAACTTTTTTTTGATAATTATTGATCTAGAGAGTCCAGAGAATTGTCCTAGACTGGTCTGGTTCCGATCGGGCGAAAAACCAGGGACTAGTTCGCAAAAGTAGGTTTTTAACATATTCGTGAATATTTAATGAACGGTTTGATTGACAGCAATGGTTCTAGAGGCAAAGTTGTTCAGCATGAGGAGATCTATCAAATGATATGCATTTTGTGGGAATATGTGCACCACCACGTGATTACAGAGCCGTAGAACTCGTTAGCGCCAACTAGTGGCCGATTTTTTTCAAAACTCTTACAGACCTCTTGGGCCATGAGTCGAACATGCCCATCGAGTTTCGTTCCGATCAGCCTTCGTTAACCTCGTCTCATAGGTGCTCAAACTTCATTGGCCGATGGCGGCCATGTTTTTTGAGATACGCCAATATCCTTTTACACATACATGGGGCCTTGGACCAAGACACTGCATACCAATTTTCAAGTCAATCGGACAAACCACTAGGTGGCCATATGTTTTTTTCATGTTATAGCGCCACCTAGAGCTCAATCGATGCGATTTTTTTACTGTGACCTCACACTGTCCTTATACACATGTGTGCCAAGTTTGGTCAACTTATCTCATTTACTTCTGGAGTTATAGCCGTTTTAGTAAAATAGGCTCCTCCCACAACGTTCATTTTGCACCCCCTAGCGACCCCGAATCGAAAATTCATCTTTTTTTCGATAATTATTGATATTCAGACTCCAGAGAACATTTCTGCACTGGTTTGGTTCCAATCGGGCAAAAAACCAGGGACTAGTTCGCAAAAGTCGTTTTTTGACAAAATTCAAAATGGCGGAAAATCTATCATGGCGGAAATGAAATCGGAGATATACGTTTTGTTCTCCAGGTCCTCAGCTTTCCACTGATATAAGACACTTGAGTCTACGACATACGGTTTAGGAGTTATGAGCAGTTTCGCGCAATTGGTTGCTATAGCGCCACCTATGGGCCAATCGGGCTCATAATTTGATAACCTCTCCTCGATTTTTGTACTACCATCTGACAAAGTTTCAAGTCTCTAGCACTTACGGTTTGGTCTGCACGATGCGTTTTACGGCAGAAGAATAATAATAATAATAATAATTAAAGCTGCAAGCAGCATTTAGCGGTGTTCAAGCAGTTAAGGCAGTTAAGGCAGTTAAGCGTATAAGCATCAAAAGACATTAAGTTTTATGTAGCAACCATTTAAATATTTACCATCATTGATGGAATAGACTATTTTTAGAATGATTTACCATGATATACAGTATTTTAGTGTGATTTTTTAGGCCTTTAATCAAAAAAGCATCAAAAGACATTAAGTTTTATTTAGCATACATTTAAACACTGACCTAATAGATGGAAAGGACCATTTACAGCCAATACAGGCAATTTACCATAGGAAATGAATGGTTTTGAAGATTTTCAACAGTTATAGCGCCACCTATGGTCCGATCTCCATAAAACTTTGCATGCTTGTTCATGATGTTATGTCACATATGCTCACCAATTTTTGTGAAGTTCTGAGTTTTTATTTATGATTTATAGGCTTTTGAGTGTGTTTTGACACGCCCCTTTTTATTGATGACCCTGTTATAGCAAACCAAAGGGCAAAGTTCAACTTTTTTTCGATAATTATTGATCTAGAGAGTCCAGAGAATTGTCCTAGACTGGTCTGGTTCCGATCGGGCGAAAAACCAGGGACTAGTTCGCAAAAGTAGGTTTTTAACATATTTGTGAATATTTAATGAACGGTTTGATTGACAGCAATGGTTCTAGAGGCAAAGTTGTTCAGCATGAGGAGATCTATCAAATGATATGCATTTCGTGGGAATATGTGCACCACCACGTGATTACAGAGCCGTAGAACTCGTTAGCGCCAACTAGTGGCCGATTTTTTTCAAAACTCTTACAGACCACTTGGGCCATGAGTCGAACATGCCCATCGAGTTTCGTTCCGATCGGCTTTCGTTAACCTCGTCTCATAGGTGCTCAAACTTCATTGGCCGATGACGGCCATGTTTTTTGAGATACGCCAATGTCCTCATATACATACATGGGGCCTTGGACCAAGACACTGCATACCAATTTTCAAGTCAATCGGACAAACCACTAGGTGGCCATATGTGTTTTTCATGTTATAGCGCCACCTAGAGCTCAATCGCTCAAATCGAGAATCCGAGATATACATCTTGTCCATCTTGAGCCAAGGAACACAGTGGTGCAAAAAGCTTGATTCTAAGTCAAACGGTCTAGGAGATATGAGCAATTTAGTACTTTTGGTTGCTGTAGCGCCACCTATGGGCCAATCGGGGTCATGCTCTGATAGGTTATCCCCAAACTGAGGCCCTAGCACCTGGCCAGGTTTCAAGTCTCTAGGCCTTACGGTTTGGGCTGCACGATGCGTTTTAGGTTTTTTTTTTTTTTTTCAAATAGCAATTACAATAGGTTTTCAGCACTTCGTGCTTGAACACCTAATAATAGGGGACCTTTTTGACAGTTATAGCGCAACCTATGGTCCGATCTCCATGAAACTCTGCATGCTTCTTCACCATGTTATGACACATGTGCTCATCAATTTTTGTGAAGTTCTGAGTTTTTATTTATGATTTATAGGCTTTTGAGTGTATTTTGACACGCCCCCTTTACTAAATGACCCTGTTACAGTGAACCAAAGGGCAAAGTTCAACTTTTTTTTGATAATTATTGATCTAGAGAGTCCATAGAATTGTCCTAGACTGGTCTGGTTCCGATCAGGCAAAAAACCACGGACTAGTTCGCAAAAGTAGGTTTTGGACAGAATTGGCCATAACAATTTTTTTTTTGCTCAAATCGAGAATCCGAGATATACATCTTGTCCATCTTGAGCCAAGGAACACAGTGGTGCAAAAAGCTTGATTCTAAGTCAAACGGTCTAGGAGATATGAGCAATTTAGTACTTTTGGTTGCTGTAGCGCCACCTATGGGCCAATCGGGGTCATGCTCTGATAGGTTCTCCCCAAACTGAGGCCCTAGCACCTGGCCAGGTTTCAAGTCTCTAGGCCTTACGGTTTGGGCTGCACGATGCGTTTTAGGTTTTTTTTTTTTTTCAAATAGCAATTACAATAGGTTTTCAGCACTTCGTGCTTGAACACCTAATAATAGGGGACCTTTTTGACAGTTATAGCGCAACCTATGGTCCGATCTCCATGAAACTCTGCATGCTTCTTCACCATGTTATGACACATGTGCTCATCAATTTTTGTGAAGTTCTGAGTTTTTATTTATGATTTATAGGCTTTTGAGTGTATTTTGACACGCCCCCTTTACTAAATGACCCTGTTACAGTGAACCAAAGGGCAAAGTTCAACTTTTTTTTGATAATTATTGATCTAGAGAGTCCATAGAATTGTCCTAGACTGGTCTGGTTCCGATCAGGCAAAAAACCACGGACTAGTTCGCAAAAGTAGGTTTTGGACAGAATTGGCCATAACAATTTTTTTTTTGCTCAAATCGAGAATCCGAGATATACATCTTGTCCATCTTGAGCCAAGGAACACAGTGGTGCAAAAAGCTTGATTCTAAGTCAAACGGTCTAGGAGATATGAGCAATTTAGTACTTTTGGTTGCTGTAGCGCCACCTATGGGCCAATCGGGGTCATGCTCTGATAGGTTCTCCCCAAACTGAGGCCCTAGCACCTGGCCAGGTTTCAAGTCTCTAGGCCTTACGGTTTGGGCTGCACGATGCGTTTTAGGTTTTTTTTTTTTTTCAAATAGCAATTACAATAGGTTTTCAGCACTTCGTGCTTGAACACCTAATAATAGGGGACCTTTTTGACAGTTATAGCGCAACCTATGGTCCGATCTCCATGAAACTCTGCATGCTTCTTCACCATGTTATGACACATGTGCTCATCAATTTTTGTGAAGTTCTGAGTTTTTATTTATGATTTATAGGCTTTTGAGTGTATTTTGACACGCCCCCTTTACTAAATGACCCTGTTACAGTGAACCAAAGGGCAAAGTTCAACTTTTTTTTGATAATTATTGATCTAGAGAGTCCATAGAATTGTCCTAGACTGGTCTGGTTCCGATCAGGCAAAAAACCACGGACTAGTTCGCAAAAGTAGGTTTTGGACAAAATTGGCCATAACAAATTTTTTTTTTGCTCAAATCGAGAATCCGAGATATACATCTTGTCCATCTTGAGCCAAGGAACACAGTGGTGCAAAAAGCTTGATTCTAAGTCAAACGGTCTAGGAGATATGAGCAATTTAGTACTTTTGGTTGCTGTAGCGCCACCTATGGGCCAATCGGGGTCATGCTCTGATAGGTTCTCCCCAAACTGAGGCCCTAGCACCTGGCCAGGTTTCAAGTCTCTAGGCCTTACGGTTTGGGCTGCACGATGCGTTTTAGGTTTTTTTTTTTTTTCAAATAGCAATTACAATAGGTTTTCAGCACTTCGTGCTTGAACACCTAATAATAGGGGACCTTTTTGACAGTTATAGCGCAACCTATGGTCCGATCTCCATGAAACTCTGCATGCTTCTTCACCATGTTATGACACATGTGCTCATCAATTTTTGTGAAGTTCTGAGTTTTTATTTATGATTTATAGGCTTTTGAGTGTATTTTGACACGCCCCCTTTACTAAATGACCCTGTTACAGTGAACCAAAGGGCAAAGTTCAACTTTTTTTTGATAATTATTGATCTAGAGAGTCCATAGAATTGTCCTAGACTGGTCTGGTTCCGATCAGGCAAAAAACCACGGACTAGTTCGCAAAAGTAGGTTTTGGACAGAATTGGCCATAACAATTTTTTTTTTGCTCAAATCGAGAATCCGAGATATACATCTTGTCCATCTTGAGCCAAGGAACACAGTGGTGCAAAAAGCTTGATTCTAAGTCAAACGGTCTAGGAGATATGAGCAATTTAGTACTTTTGGTTGCTGTAGCGCCACCTATGGGCCAATCGGGGTCATGCTCTGATAGGTTCTCCCCAAACTGAGGCCCTAGCACCTGGCCAGGTTTCAAGTCTCTAGGCCTTACGGTTTGGGCTGCACGATGCGTTTTAGGTTTTTTTTTTTTTTCAAATAGCAATTACAATAGGTTTTCAGCACTTCGTGCTTGAACACCTAATAATAAAAATCAGTACAATTACAATAGGTTTTCAGCACTTCGTGCTTGAACACCTAATAATAAAAATCAGTACAATTACAATAGGTTTTCAGCACTTCGTGCTTGAACACCTAATAATAATAATAAAAATCAGTACAAATACAATAGGTTTTCAGCACTTCGTGCTTGAACACCTAATAAAAATCAGTACAAATACAATAGGTTTTCAGCACTTCGTGCTTGAACACCTAATAAAAATCCTTACAATTACAATAGGTTTTCAGCACTTCGTGCTTGAACACCTAATCATTACAAAATTTCAACGAATAATCAAATTTAATTTTGATATTTTTGCTAAAATAAAACATTTCTTACGTAACTGTCCCAAGATTGTAATAACATGAATATAAGGCTTATTTATAGGGTGATATTCTTGTAAAAAAAAAGAAGAATTTGACAAAATCAAAACCTTAAAAATACAATAATAAAGCAGATTTAAATTAAAAAAGTATTATTATTAGTATTTTTTTGAATATCTAAGCAGCCATTTTATTGTCACGTGACAAAAACCATGAGCAAAGAGTGCATTTCTGAATATTTTTTTTCTTTTCATCATCTCAGTTCCATCATCTATTTGTCATTGACCCGTACATGGAAATACAACACAAACAGAAACGATGTGAACTTACATGGAACTTTTCTTACAAAGAAAAGTCCAAGACAATGAAGAACACATGACTACACACACAGCCACACACACGTCACAGTGTTTTGCGTGAACACACACACACACACACACACACACACCGGCAGCAGTCTGCCCGTCTCTCACCTTTCTTGGGTGGACAGGTGGTGTTGACCACTGGAGAAAAACGCACACAACACATGGCTTTAGAAAACATCATCATGCAACATTCATCTACACCAGCGGTGTCCAATCCTGCTCCTGGAGGGCCACAGTCCTGCATAATTCAGCTCAAAACACAGTTAATCTCACATGAACCAGATACTCAAGAGCTGTGTCCAAAATCCCCATTCCCTACATTAGTCCACTTATATAGTTCACTTGAGGGAGTGAATGAAAACGAGCGAGTGAATTCGGACACTGAACTGAAGCTTAGTAAACTGGCAGCTCTAGTAGTGATGAAGAGATTTATCTCGAACTCTATTATGGAAACTATGTATAATAATTTAGTGTTTTTATTTTTATTTTTGAGAAAGCATATAGAATATTTTGCAATAAAAGAAAGAAAACTTATTCGACTACTATTGCCCCTCCAACCTCCTCCCTTTAATTAAACAATTTAATAATGAATTAAAAATGAATTTATACCTG